>PVJI01000191.1:103701-335300 GCA_004026765.1 Micronycteris hirsuta
AGTGTTTTCTTGCATGATAATCATTAAAACAGACATACATACTTAATTCACCATTGTCTGTGTTAAAGAGACCCAAATTTTGTCCTTTGGAATTCATATATCTGCATGTTAGCATCCCTTTAGAGCAATAAAAAAGTATAAAAATAAACGTTTTTATCCATTACCTGCATTCTACCACTAGTCTACAAAATATGTATTTCTATGTGTCCCGCATTCCACTACCAGTCAACGTAAAACATATAAGTACGTGTCCCGACTAAGTCTATAGCTATTGTTTCCCCAAACAAAAAAATACCACTTTTGGAAATCTGTTTCATCTAGATGACATATTTATTGTCGATATCAAAGTCCTGGACTTGAAATTGCATCTTCTTTTATTCATATATATTGAATTTTTATAGGTGACTAAGGAGGACAGAACAAACCAAGAATTGCACATCATGTCAAATTTGTGGTAACTCGTTACCACTTTTTAATCATTAATGCTTACTATAATTATATAAACTAAATTAAAATGTGATTTTGAATGGACCCCAAGGCCTTCACTAAACACTGAATTTCACATTAGAGTGACCTGAAGTGTGATAAATTATATATACAGGGGATATATGCGTATATCCCCTGAGGTATGATAAATTATATAGTAATTTAATTAATGTATAATAATTTCCTAAATTTAGGAATGTTTTATTATAACTCACAAATAATGAGAAATTTTGCATCACTGCGGTAATTCCAGCATATGTTACATGGGGCATATAATTTAATAACTTCTAAAACATTGAAAAATCACAGTGAAAAATGGATTCAAACTTTCAAACAATGGATGTCTATGGAATAAAAAGAATGATGATGTATTCTAGGAAAGAGAAGACAGGGTTCGCTCAGTCATAGCTTTTGGATTGTTAACGAACATTGTATAATCTGTTTAGTATGCATCTTTACAGCAGATGTAAGTATAAGTTCTAACATACGGTTTTGAAGTTAGAAAATATGGGTTTTTATAAAAAGTAATTTAATTATGTTCTGTTACTTATTATTAACAAATGTTGTCGGATTTCTTTGAAGATGAACAACTCACTTACCTTTTAGAAAAGATGAGAAAATAGAACCATCTTTCGACCTATGAGCTATGTTGTTTGCCGATATGGTGGCCCAGAAAGCTTGGACTGTAAATCCAGGGAGACATCATTTAAAAAACCCATGCTAATCATCATAAAGTGCTTAATCATTTCACTTTGCTGAGCTAATTTTCTGCTCTGTAAAGGGGAATAAGATAACCTTTGACATAGGAGTAAAGCACTTGAAAAACTTTATATTCCCTAGCCTAGTGATTACTTCCAGAATATTCAATAATATTGTTCTTTTAGTCTCTCCTTTAAGTTCTTCCTATAATTCAACACTCAGATATAATAAACATGTTAGAAATCATTTCTGGACTACAGTATTTGTTTATTGTGACTCTTAGTTATCTTTAAATACTCACAATGTCTGTTGGGTATTATACTTCATCTTCTCTGCATCTTATTAAATAAATCTTCTTGAATGAAGAAGAAAACAAAACAATAATAAAAACATGAGCCATGAAAGGAGCGGCATTTTCTAAATTTCCAATTTTGTACATAGGCTTTAATGAGGAGGCTACCAAATTTGAGAAACTGAGAAAAAAAGAAATTCACCCATTTTCTTGCAGGTAAATATGCTGTCCTGAAGTCAAAATACTGCAGTAGAGAACTTGTTACTTTTCAATTCTATACATTGTGTGATGCTTCAAAGTGTAAAACCTAGCTGACACTATTAATCCCAATAATTGGCCCCTTCTGTGATTTAATTCTAGGAGAGTAAAGTTGAACACAAAGAGACTGCAGGAATCTGACAGTGGTCATATAAATAAGAAATGGTGTCCTAGTTTTGCTCCATTCGGCCGTCCACCAGACAGCAGTGAGGGATTTTAGCAAGAGAATAATCTTTCTTACAAAAGTTCATTTGAACATTGATTTAATTATTCACCTCTCTGGAATTATTAAATTACTAAAAAAAATATTTACTGGCAATCTACTAGTGGTTGGTTACACTGAATTCAGAGGATCAATTTACTGCAAATTAAAGAAAATATTATTTAAAGCAAGAACATGCTTTCCTCCTTCTTCGTAAAGACTACCAACTATGAAACTACGCAGTTTTTTTTTTTTTTTCCAATCTTTAGTTACAAGTAAAGAAACAGATAATGAATTCGTGTCTGTAGTATTAGGAAGGAGAAAGGGAACCTGTTGTCAGGTTAAGCGGAAGAAGTGTGTTATTTTCCTTTTACAGAGGCAGGCTTTAATCTAAGTAGATACAGGAATCAGTTCCAAAGAGAATCTCCTGGAGTCTACAGATGAGAAGAAAATGCTGGCTTTTTTGGTACCAGTTGATACTATGGTAATTAAGTCATAAGACTATATCCTGCTGTTCACATGGCGATTCAAAAAAGGTGTGTTTTTAACGGTCAGGTTGTTCATTCTCACTGGTGTGCGCAGTGGCGGGGAGGCCTGGAGAATCTGAGCCCATTGCTCTAAGAGCAAACACTTCCAATATTGCTGTCGTTTGATTGTTGCCACCTGAGAGAAGACAATGAAAGTAAATTGGGGACATTTTCCAGAGTTGTAAAAACTGGCGAGATGTGCCATTAAGACATCCAAATGGAACCTGACACTTGATCAGCAGTTTTGCTGAGAAGGGGGAATGGAAGTCAACAATAGGAAAGGAAAAGCCGGGTGTCTGAAGATTATGGAGACTTTTGTTCCCTCTTGAGAGTAGGAGGTGATAAAGATGGCCCTGTAGGTTAGCTATTCAGCTCTACAGAAAAGAATTTAAATCCCTAAATGGTGTCTTCTTTCTAAAAACAAAAACAAAGAACAGGAGGAAAAATTGGGAAGCATATAGGAAACAGTATTTTCCGTGACCTGAATCAAAACAAGTCAACTGGTAAAAGTAAATAATAAAGAGAATTTTCACCTTTTCTTTCCTGATCAATGTGCATAAAACTTTGTATTTGATAAATAAGAATCTCTGTTAAAATAAGTGAAAGATGCCTTAGAAATTGCATTCTGTCCACAGAATTGTTCCTTCATCTGACACTAATGAGTGCTTTGTACATGCACATAAAAAGAAATTTTTTAAAGTTATTTCCATTTTGATGTGAGGCAAGACATTTGCATTGATCCTGATGCAGACTTCGAAAATAAGAAAATTTCAGGTTGACATCCACTGAATACTGTAAAAGGATGGAGAAAATACCAACCTTTGCCTGATTCTACAAGGCCCAATTATTAAAAAGGTATTCATTTAGCATGTATAATTTGCTAGATTTATAGGAATAAAAATTATGATAAAAGACCACTTTCCTAGTTTGGTCTTAAATCACAAAATAAACTCAAAATTCCTCACAAACTCTGAACTGACATTATTTTGACCAGAATAATAGGCAGAAGAAAATTGCAAGGAATCTAAAATGTAATTGGATTGGGGCTAGATTATTGCTTTTAAACTGAGTCAAAGTATGAATTTAATTTTAGTGCTGGGTAAAATGAGAATACCGAATATGTTTTAATGTCCTATCTCATGGGAATATGAACGTTTACAGAAACTAAACACATTTGTTAATGTAGATGTTTCCTGCTGTGTGTACTTCATGGTTTCAAAACTACGGTTTCTAATATGGTAATTTATTTCTGTCGAGCAGGTATCACTTTATAACCTTGAACATCACAGTAGACTATGGGTCAAAGAAGCTAATGGACTCTTTCTCTTTCCTTCCTCCAATCTCTCTCAACCTAGCATCACCTCCTTCCCAAAACCAGCCAACCAACCAACCCAAAACAAAAGTAGATGCAAAAACCTAAAGGTTTTGTTTTGTGTTTTGGGAAATGTCTTTAAAGGAATAGACAGAGATATCCAGAGTATATTTTTAAAAAAAGAACAAAAAGAGAAACTCCAAAGTCAAAATTAATAGCAAAAAAACAAGCTTATGGAATGTTCATGTGTGTATGCACACTCTATTTTTCACTCTCTCCCCTTCTCCAGCTCCCCCTCCAGAGACAGATAATAAATAAATATGTATATATACATATACAAATATGTATATGCATACATATAAATATGTATATATACACATACAGTATATTCATTCAAAGAACTTTAATTCAATACACAATAAGAAAAAATCTGAGAATAAAAATAGTCAAAGTTGAAATAATTTCAGAAATTGATTTTAGCCATCAATGTTGAATATTCAAAGTGACCAAGAATCCATCCAATACAAATGAAAAATATTTAAGCAACAGTTGTCATATTTAGGCAAACAGTGATAATATCAAGGAAAACATAGGACAAAATAAGTAAAGATGTGGAGAAAAATCTATGAACACAAGAAAAAATATGTGTTCACACATATTTATATAAGAATGCATATATGTCTATATATTTATATATACAAATATATGCATATATGGGTATATTTTATCTGAAATATTTATATATTTTATTTTATATAATTTCATATGAAGATTCCAAACTGTTTAGTGAATTTATTTTATACTTAATGTACATTCTTATATATCTTATATATTTTATTTATGTATGGATATGATATAGGTGACTGTCAGTTTCAGACCACTTTTCCATAGATAGATATGCATACAGCTATAAAAGTATATGTCACTGAAATAATGTCAAAAATGTAAAAATAAAATTTAATTAAGGTGATGGATTTTCAGATGACCAAGACCCAGTGTTGGCAACATGATATGATCATCATTTCCCTATAAAATTGTGATTTGGTTTTTGTGGGTGCTTTTTTTTTTTGTTAAGTCAATTTAAAAAAAAATAAAGTACCCTTTTTTAGAGCTGTTTTATGTTCAGAGCAAAATTGAGAGTCAGGTGCAGAGATTTTCTGGTATACCCTATCCCATCACACATGCATACACCTCATCCCTTATCAACAACCCCTACCGGAACGGTGTATTTGTTACAATGGATGAACTTACATTCACACATCATAATCACCCAAAGTGCATAGTTTACATACTGTTCACTCTTGATACTGTACATTCTATGGGTTTGGACAAGTGTATAATGACATGTATCCATCATTATGGTATCATATAGAGTATTTTCACTGCCCTAAAATCTTTTGTACTCTACCTATTCAACCTGACCTCCTGGTAGCCACTGAGTTTTTACTCTCTCCATAGTTTTGCCTCTTCCTGGATGTCACATACAACATTTGGAATTACACAGTATATAGCCTTTTCAGATTGGCTTCTTTGACTTAGTAATATGCATTTAGGGTTTCTCTATGTTTTTTCATAGCTAGATAGCTCATTTCTTTTTAGCACTGAATAATATTCCACTGTATGGGTGTGCCACAGTTTATCTCTTCGTTCACCACCTAAGGGATAACTTGGCTGATTTCAAGTTTTGGCCATTATGAATAAAACTGCTATAAACATCCGTATGTATGTTTTTGTTTAGATGTAAGTGTTCAACGTTTTCAATTCCTTTGGGTAGATACAGAGGAATGCGATTGCTGGATTATATGATGAGTATATTTAGTTTTGTAAGAAATGACCAAGCTGTCTTCCAAATTGACTACCAGTTTACATTTCTACCGGCAACGAATGAGAGTTCACATCCTTGCCAGCATTTGGCATTGTCAGGGTTTCATATTTTGGCCATTCTAATAGGTGTGTAGTGGTATCTAATCATAGTTCTAATCTATAATATCCTAATGATAGAAGACATGGAGCATCTTTTTATAGGATTATTTGCCATCTGTGTATCTTCTTTGATGAGGTGCCTTAAATTCTTTGGCTCATTTTTAATCAGATTGTTCATTTTTATGTAGTTGAATTTTAAAAGTTCTTTTATATCTTGATTGAGGCTTTATTAGATGTGTCTTCTGTAAATATTTTCTTCCAGTCCATCGTTCGTCCTCATTCTCCTGACATTGTCTTTCTCAGAACAGTTTTTTATTTGAATTTGAATTCCAGCTTATCAATTATTCATTGTATAAATCATGTCTTTGGTGTTGTATCTAAAGAGCCATTGCCATGCCCAAGGTCACTAGGTTTTCTCCTACGTTATATTCTAGGGGTTTTATATTTTACAGTTGGGTCTGCAATCCATTCTGAATTAATTTCGTGCATATTGTCTTACTTTTACTATTTTCCTTCATTCTAGCAAATTTCTGTGATCAATATAGTTCTTCTTGAGCAACTCCAACCTGAATATCCTTTAGGACAAAGCCTAATGGTGATGAATTCTCTCAGGTTTTCCTTTTCTTTATTTCCTTTACTTTTTTCTTATCTTAAAGTGTATTTATTTTACCTGCATTCTCTGTAGGTGTTTTTGCTGGATGTAGAACTCTAGCTAAGCAAGGTTTTGTTTTGTTTTTTGTAAGTTTGAAGGTTAACGTTACATTGTTTTCTTGCTTTTTTTTTTCCTATTAATAGATTGATTTCAGTCTAGGTTATTAGTCCTTTGAAATTACCTGGCTGCTTTTAAGATTTTCATCAATTATGAGTTGATTTTTGTGAAGGGTGGTAAGATCTGTGTCTAGATTAATTTCTTCACATGTGGATGTCCAATTGTTCTAAAACCACTTGTTAAGTATATTTTTCCATTAAAGCATAGGCAAAAACATGTAGGTGAAGGCTACCTGTCAAAAATTCACATCTGTTTTAATAATATTCTTTTTTTTCCCAACCACAATTTTGTTTAAGAACTTGGAAAGAGAACTTAATAAATATTTGAACATAAGTAAGTTAACATATGTTCAGATCCCAAGAACAAAGCCATTGCAAATTAACTTAATAAAATGGGGAATTTATTTGCATACATAACTGGAAGGTGTGTGGTTTGTGCTGGTCTTAGATTAGAATAAATTCAGGGTCTCAGTGTATGTCACCAGGCTCTTTCCATACCTGTGTTCTTCTTTTCCCCCTTTTATCCTCTCCTGCAATCATGCAGTCTTCAGAGATGCTCTCTTTGCAGTACAATTCACAATGGAATTCCAGGGCTAAATATGATTGGCCCTATTGGAGTGATTCGCCACTTTAAGGGGCATGTGCAAGGCAGGGACTGGCTGTTCCCAGGTCACCTGCTTGCCCTTTGATTTTAGGGTTTATTCAATGTTCCCTGCATCATGTGGGCTAAGAGTGGGAGTTATGATTCTCTGAGGGAAATTTGTGATAATGTTACAAAAATTTGGAAATGAATCCAGGAAGAAAGGAGAAAGTCAACTCTGTGATGATGAATGCTTATGTGCAGAATAATGAGCATATGTGAATGTTCGGTATTAAATGAAAGAATAAAAAAAGAGCTACATTGCCCTAGCCAGGTGGCTCAATTTGTTAAGAGTGTCCTCCTATACACCAAAAGGTTGTGGGTTTGGGGTTCGATTCCCAGTCAGGTCACATACCTAGGTTGCAGGTTACTGGCGGGGTGCATGCGGAAGGCACCAATCAATGTTTCTGTCTCCCTCTCTCTTTCACTAAAATAAATAAACCTGTCCTTGGGTGAAGGTTAAAAATTAATTAGCTATATTGACCTAGTTTTTGTTTTTTTAATCAGGCCACATAATTTTACTGAAATGACTTTAAATTCACAGATTTACTTCTGCCATCCTAGGTAAACTTGTGTTCTGAGGATAGCCAAGATGGACTAGAAACTTGGGGACTATGCAGCTTCTAGTTGTGACTTATGTATTGTGCTTTGCCCTCCTCATTTAGAGGATTCATACAAGCTTACTTTCACTGAGCACCATTCTTTCCAGACTACTCTATTTTTTTTAAAAGACACTTCTCTTTCTTCTAACAACGATTAGATTCTGACATCACTTTATGCTCGTTCAAGAACTTGTCTTTACTGCATCAGTATTGATTTTACAAGAGTATGTTCTTAGAAGAAACCCTTTGGTTTAACATACAGCAATCAGTGTTCCAAGGGAGAACACATTCTCCAAGATGTTGCTATGTGTACCTAGGAAGCCAAAATAACACCATAGATGACTAACCCTTAACAGTGCTATTGCCCTGTTGACTATGGTTTGCCCTATTCTATGTGATTGTGCAGCTTTTGGATGGCCACGCACACACACACACACACACACACACACACACATGGTGTTGTTTCTGTGTACCCAATACACTCCCACTGCCCTACCCAAGATTATTCCAGTGTATGTAGCATTGTGAGAGTATCCAGAATGGCATTGCAATGCTTGACCCATTGAACAAGTATTAATAAATATAAACTTGAATTCATTATCTCTTACAAAATAAATGAGTTATCCACAAATTTTGGTTTGGTACATTAACTATTATTAGTAACATTATTTAATGCCCATTTTACCACCCTGTAGTAACAACTAATATCTGGCATGGCTGTTGCGTGCCCAATTTTGCTGTAATAGAGTTGTTTTCCACAACACCTCTCTTCGTGGAAGTTCTGATAGATTGTAAAGGGAAACCAAGGTGGTTTTATGAAAATGTTCTCTGGGGTAACATGTCACTCATAGAGTAACAACCTGGAGTGGATGACAGTTCTCACACCAGCTGCTTGACATCTGAACAGCTGCTAATGTCCTAGGAAATGTCATGCATCGGGTATGGGCTCTGAGTGGGCGAGGAGCAAAAATCCGTCTGGTAGAGGGCAGCACCCCCCGGCCACAACTCACACCCCAGGTCCCAGCATCCCATAGGCTTGAGGCCGGGGCTGAGCTGTCAGTTTAATAAATGAATAGCCTCTTTGTTTTGATCAGCGTTGTCAAGGCTTATTTTAAAAAGGGACTCTGATTCCTCTCACCGCCTAGCCCAGCCAAAGTCAATTGGTACAATTTCAAGGTGAATTTATTCATTCTCTCTAAAGTTCTGCACGCGAATATATCAAGACAGTCGAATAAATTGAAATAAATAGACTTGGAGTTACATATTCTCCCAGTAATTGAAATAGTTTCCCCCCAATATATTTATAGCAATAATTCTTACCTTTATGAAACCTAGTCTAGCTACAGAAAGGAAAGCACAGAATTACCATTTTGATAACATATTTGGAAAATGCAATTGGGGCTAATATGTTGATAAGGGCACCTGAAAGTTGTCCTTGCCTTTAACCATTCCATGTTAAACTCTGAGTAAAGCACCAGCTCTACTGCTTGATAAGGATGCCTGATTAGCCTGCACTGAGTGCAAATATTTACCTTGGATTTAGTCATTTCTAAATATAAATGCCCAAACACTGGTTCTTTCTGTCTGCTTTCCAATACTTTGGATTTGAGTTGCATGCACACTAAACTAAACATATACACTGAACTAAAAAAAGGCAGCAATGTTGATGCCTGGCTGAAAAGAGCAAATCTAGTGGATTTGATGTATAGAATTAATTTAACATGAGTCACCTCAGATAGCATCACTGCAGTTTTAAACAATATACAATAGTGTTGTATTCACTTGCAGCTTCAAGTCTCCCTTTTCCTTTTATTCTGCAAACAGGGCAGAGGCTGGGCCATAGAAAGGGTTACTGTAGCAGAAAGCTCACCTGCTTATAGTACAAAAGCCTCCCCAACTTTATCTGCATGTGATGAGGAGAGAATTAATCTCCCACACGTACAGCATGCTGTTCTTAAAACGATTTCCGAAGTATAAAATATCTTATCGGGAAAGTTTTGTTCCCCTTAAAACCATCACGAAGCCTTGGGAAATGCTGCAATCTGAGGTTTGAGAAGGAAAATACTTTGACTTGATAATGAAGGACACCTGGGAGTGATTGGCATTTGCTAACAGAAAAGTCCAATAATTGAGGTATAATGGTATAAGAAGGAGTATAGGGAACAACTTAGTTCAATGCTAATCCTTTGAAAACTTGAAGCAATGCCTATGATTTTTTTCCCCATCTGACAAGCAATCTATAAAAATGATCAAGCTGATCAACTGAGAATGCCATTTTCCCTTATCTCTTTTTATCTCATTCTATTAAAGTAAATTGAAGCTCCCTCTCCTATCCATCTATGTGCATATAATCTCTGATGTATGACTCATGGGCAAATAAGCATTTTTTAGCCACTGTCTGGAACATTACTTTTTCATAAAACATAAACAATAAATGTGTGAGTTACAGTTGGGCTGAGGAGCTATATGGCTTGAATAATATACATTTCAAAAGAATATGTTTACCTCTGGGCCATTTAAAAATATATTTACAAGGGCAAGCAAAAGTAAGTTTACAGCTACAATACAAATAAATAATACATTAATAAATAATAATACAATGAACTGTTTTGCATAGTCACAACTGTAAACCTCCCTTTGCCCACCCCTGTATATATAGTCAACTAGTTATTGATTGAAAGTCTTCTTTTAGAGTTTTTCTAGGATACCCAAGTGAATGAGCTGAAAATCTGAGCTCCAGTGTTAGTAGAGGGATATCTACACACTCACAACACATCATCAAAGCAGCGCCTGTGTTGATTGAAAACAGCCATCGTATCTACTTCGAAGTCTGAGCTCACCTTAACCAGAGGGGCCTGGACGAAGCAGCCACATGTCTGTGGATACAGAGGCTTCCCTATTGGCTTACACCACTTGTCCGTCATCAATACTTTAACAGGGTAAATGCTGTTAAGGAGAAAAATGACTCAAACATCTAAGAACCCATTGAGAACATGGAAGTGACCCCTGTTTAGCGTCTGGGCTGTAATCGGAGCACAGAAGGACCCTGGAATGAGCAGTTAGAATGGAGAGCATGTCCAACAATATCGAAGTTTAACTGCCCATGCTTCTTGCCTTACTGAACCTGAGAATAAGCACTTATGATTTTCAAGGAATTTTTAAGAGCATTTTCACGTAAGGATTCTATTCCTTTTCCCTTCCGGCAAAGGACTGAGTAATTTGTGTCCGGATGCTGATGGTTATCCAATGTCTCTGTCAGTTGATGAAAGCATCTGTTCCACAAAGAATCTCTAGCACAGCAACCTTTACCTCCGTAAGTGGCCAGTGGATAAATGTTTCAGGCTTTGCAGTCTCCTTCACAACTACTCAGCTCTCCTGTTGTAGTGTGATAGCAGCCATGGACAATTCATGAATGAGTGAATGTGGTTGAGTTCCAGGAGAACTTTATTTACAGCAAGAGGAGATGGGCCCGATTTGGCTGCCAGGTTATAGTAAGCCGACTTCGATCTAGAATAAAGAACATCTAAATAATGAGAATCTATTGTTCTGATTTACATCAATACATTAATATAAGCTATTATTATTACCCCTGGGAGTTGGAATATTTCCTGATGAAGATTTGTGCTAACCTATTAAGCTTTTCAACCTCCCATTAAACTGATGAGTGTACTTTTATAATCATACAACAAAATACTGGTCATACGTCAGGCCTGAATATTTAGTTGTTTTTCACAATATAACTAAGGCCCTCTAATTTTCCTAGTGGACTTACTGTACCCTAGACAGCAGAGATTACAATGTTCTCTGTCATGGAACAGAACAGAATCGAATGTACCAGCAAATAAACAAATGACTTACATTTGTGATGAGTGATTGATACCAAGGAAATGAGGGTGTGAGACTGAGAATAATGGTGGTACTGATACTACTTCATATTGAGTGGTTTAGGAAACTCTTACACGTTTCTCCCTCTTAGGAATAAATGTGTGGCAAAGTAGGGCCCTGTCTGGATGTAAGTTCAGAGGCAAGAATGGACTAGCGAATTCAGATGTTTTAGAAAGATAACTATTTCTGTGCAGGTAACTGTGATGAAATTCAAAAGGCACAAAATATTTAGTAAAAGTGAATGATCTTTCTCACAGGTGCCCAACGATGCAATTTTCCTCCCTAGTGGCAATACCATGGCAGATTTTTAATTTGTTATATTTAGGTTATAGAAAATAAGACTTGGAAAAGAGATATATCAATCTCCTCCCTTTATTATACATTCATACATTCAGTATGTCGAAGCTTTCTAGTATATTTAGAGCTTTAATGATGGATACTTTACATGTTTCCAATAATTTGCTATTACTCAGAGATGCTGTAAACATACTCAGAGTTGAAACTTAGTGTGAGGTATCTGTGTCAGGAGTTGATGCTCCACAGGCGTGAGGAGAGGTGCTAGCTGTCATTTTATTTCCGTCTGTATTATCAGGGTTGATTGGGTGGAGAACAGCCATGATATCTCTCTCCAGAAGGGGAGCAGGTCTAGTTACTGGTCAACATAAAAGATTCAGAGTTCTAAGCTCAGTCTTCCTCAGCTGCAATGCGAACACATCACATATGTGGCCTCTCCCTGTGGCCTCCCCCTGGGCCCCTCCATGTCTTCCCCAAGGGGACCTGAAGGGACCAGAGGAACTGATGAAGGCATGCCACTCATGCTGCTGGCTGTCCTACTAAGTATTAGAGTTCTTTTTTCTTTTTTCTTTCTGGCTCAGAAGTCTCTCGTCTTCTGTCAACATCTATAAAGCTGTTTCAGGGTAATTATATCAAAAGTAAAATAAATAAATCGCAGACCCTTCATAGTTCATGATAACCCAGAGGATCAATTTCTAAAATTAAGATTTTGAGGCCAAAGATGAATAGGATTATAAATCTATTTTAATAACTGTCTATACATGAAGACATATGGGAGTGGCTGTTTCTCATTCTCCAATTTTGGTAACAAATTGTATTATCTCACTTTAGCTATTTGTCAGTTTGGTAAGTGAAATGATACCTTGATTCATCATTAATTTGTATTTCACAATGAGGGAGTCTAAATGTCAACTGAAGTACTTAATAGCTATTTAGGTATACTTTTCTGTAGTATTGTCTCTTTTAATCTTCCTCATTTTTCTATTGATTTTTTCTTACTGGTTAAGTTTTTTAAGTATTAAGAATTAGGCCGTGGCCCTGATTGGTGTAGCTCAGTGGATGGAGCGCGGGCTACAAACCAAAGGGTCGCTGGTTCGATTCCCAGTCAGGGTACATGCCTGGGTTGCAGGCCATGCCCCCAGTAGGGGCCACGTGAGAGGCAACCACACATTGCTGTTTCTCTCTCTTTCTCCCTCCCTTCCCCTCTATCAAAAAATAAATAAAATCGTTAAAAGAAAGAATTAGTCTGTGTCTGTCACATGTTACACATATTTCCTTCTAATTTTTAATCATCTTTTTTTCTTTAAGATTTTCATAATGATAATTTAATTTTTTTTAATTAGACAAATTTATCGGTATTCTCTTTTAGGGCTTCTAGATTTACTTATTAGGCCTTTCCTACTCAAAGATTACATAAAATTCATTTTTCCTGCTCTTTGTACTTTTCTGATTTTATTTTGCCCATTTAGATCTTTGGTCCATCTGCAACATATTTTCAAGCAAGAATTAAGATACAGATCCACCTTATTTCTGTTTCTGAGTTAGTATATCTTTAAGACAACCAACGCTATGTTAGAAATCGTAATTGATATTTGGAACAACAACAACAAAAAGAATTTCCTCAAGAATAACTTAATCACACACTTGAGATAAACTATTAGCTGAATTCACTTAACCGTTAAATTAACATTTCAACTAATTAGCAACATACTATTGAATTGTAAGATGTGCTTTGACCACAGGGCCATCTTCACAGGGGGAGGGAGTGGGGCATATTCTCTGTTGAGGTCATTTTTCAGGACTGTTATTTTGATCCTCCCTCCCTCCTTCTCTCTCCTCTTTGCTTCCTTCCCCCTCCCTCCCTTCTTTTCTTCCTTTTTTATGAATCAGACAAATCTCCCTCAAAGAAATGAACTGTTTGCTACAAGGGAATACTCCCATATCTTTTGTCAGTTATTAATATTTCGAGTTTTCTCATCCCCATATCAAATAATCTAATGAGGCAATTTATATATGTTTATTTAGACTGTAATTATTTTTATTTTTCCTTTTTCAGAAAAGCAATATGCCCTTACCTTCTACAATCATCCCCAAATCACTGAGCTTTATTCCAACTGGCCAACATGGGTCACTAGCTCATCTCAGAATATCCGCCCTGGACGGGAGGATGCAGTGCTTTGCCTGGTCATGCCTGAGTCATGTGCTCACCCACAGAACAAAGAGAAGTGGAATGTTTAACTCTGACTTGTTGCTCAAGACTAGTTCATTGATCTCAAGGCCACTTTTAATAATACAGGATTTCATGTGTTGTGATGAGGGAAGCAATATTATTTGTAAGGTAAAAATAATATTATACAGAGGTATTGAGGTTTTAGCCACAAAATACATTTAAAAGACAATTTTAGGTGTAAGGCACTTAGTATAGTTTTATTAAGTATTCCAGAACACACTGCATGAGGTGACAAATGTCTCCTCACTGTGAACTTTCATGACATGCACTACCCCTTGAAATCAAGAGTGTGTAATGGAATCACTGATGCTACCTTCACTGTGCTAAAGTGAGCTGCACAGCTGTGATAAGGGAAAATGCATGTTTGAGTTTGGAAGGCTCATCCGCTTTGTGAATCATGATTAGTCGGTGGCAGGACAATATAACACCGAATTGTACGCTAAGATAGCCCGGATTGGAAATATGAATCTTTTGCCAGTGCAACAGATGAAGATGACAGTTGTAATCTCTTCAGATTCATAATTTACTAAGTTGCAGGCAGGTTAGCAGTGATTGATCATCTCTGTGCGAGGTGTTAGCAATTTAAAAATGGTTTTATTGCATTACGCAAATGTTAAGTTGAAAAGTGTTAGGCTCTTCTTATCTCTATTTTAAGCAACTCTTAGGGATAGGCTTACCTCCAGAAACTATCCTATTGCAATATTTATCTCTACCGTAGCTTATCGTTTTATATAGTACATATCACATGAAGACTGTTTATAGTATTGGAAGTATTCTGTTATTGTGAGGACGTAAAACATAACTATAGAAAGAAGTATGGCAAAGAACCATGGGTTTTGCTTCCAAATAATCGAATGCATTTTTTTATTGCCTCTAGTTAATAAGGAATGTTTTGAAATATAATTATTCAAGATACCGTATCAGAGGAAGAAAGGCTAAGCTTGCTCCCTATAATAAACTAAGAATCTGTTGTAGTTTAATATAGCAAGTGATGTTTTCCATTCACAATCATTAAGGAAAGGCAGATGAAGACATCTGAATAATATAGATGAAGAAATTCTCAATGATGGCCTCATTTAGGTGTCTGCTTTATTGTTGCCTAGAGAAAGCATTGTTAAATTGGTGTGGCTTAGGGCATAGCAGAGAGACTATCCTTGGAAATATCAGAGGACATTTCCTTCTACGTCAGATGCCTCTCTTTCTAACCATTTCTCTGATCCTCCTACAGCTGCAGTTCTTAGGTGTGATCAGCGTTTGATACTCTTAGCTCAGCCTCTATCACTTTGAAAGCTTACATGAAGGATTTACCACGGTTAAAAGATAAATCGAGGCATATTGAATTTTTTAAGCGTTTGTTTGAACAAAACTTTATGCGAAGAAGGCAGCACCAAACTGGAAGTGGTTAGGAATATTAAAAGGAGACTTGAACTTTGGGAGAGAGTTTGGTAGAGGAAAGATGAAAGCAAAGTAAGGGAATTGTTGATTAGCTGTAGCGTAAAGCCTAGTTGGCTGTGATTGTTTGTCCTTAGGTTTTCATTTTAGAATCTTGAGGCATTTACAGGCTTCGATTTGGGTGAGTCTCTGTAGCAGCTACAGCACCAGAGCCCTGTGAGTCTAATAGCCTCCTCGTTCAATTACTTTAACCCCACTGGCTGGGGGGGGGGGGTGCGGGGAGGGAGGGACTCTCTCCCAAACCCTCACCCTCCTATAGCCTCGGTCCATCCCTTGGTGTCTGGAGAAATGTAAGTGTAGAGGGTAAAGATTAGTTAGCTGCAGACATTTAGAAAGAGTGGTTATCTTCATGAGATTTCTCCATCCCATGGAAATCAGGCGAGGGGAAGGAAGTTTCGTTAAGTTTCTTCCAGCTGGTCTATTAACAAGAGAAAGTGACCACACTTAGTTGTATACAGATGTATGAGAATCCCGAATATATGAGAGATTCAGAGACAAAGAGAAAATGAGGTATATATGACATTTTGAGTTAAGAATGGGGCAAAGTGCCATGGGGCTTCAGAGAGGAGGACAATCATAAACATTTTTCATGAGCCTACAGGGTCTCAGTTGCCTTCAGTCCAAAATAATTCCCATCCCGTAGAGGCACATCCTGGGGAGACTCATTGTAAATCCCTACACAAGTCAGCATCCAAGGTCATGACTGACTCAATAATAGGAAGATTTTCACAAAGATTTGTGTGCTTCAAAGATGCAATATTTGTGCAAGACCATTTCCTTCTTGGTTTAACACATTGTGGAATGGAGATTAGGGGACATTACTTGAGATATAGATAAAAGAACATGTTTTCCAAGGGATCCTTAATAAAGCAAGTGTCAGCAAGAAGTGCTTATGGTCCCTCGGTCTCTCATTATCTGCAAGGAGGCTCAGGGCAGGACAGCTGTGCTCTGCTGGGCAGGACGTAAAGGTAAATTCCAGAGACAGGAATTCGACCTCCTGTTGTTTACTCTTCTGTTAGGGCAAGCATAAGACCTGCTAGTCAGGGGGGAGAAAAATAGATTATTTTTGGTGTCAGGCAGCCTGGGGTTACATACCCACTGATTGCATGAGGTCACTGGGCAAGTTCCCATTTTTTCTTCTGGGAAGGAAGCTATTAGCTTCTGGGTGTGAAGGTGGGAGATACGTCTGGTCCTGGCAAAATGATTGATCAGCCAGCCATCCCAGAGAGGCATTTAAGGGCATTTCAGGACAACAATAAATTCATAAAGTCCTCCCCCAGATAATCTTCCAGACACTACAAGCTGTCCCTCACACTTATTTCACATTCCTGGGTAGGAGAAAGTGGAAGTTCACACACAGTAATCCTATTTCAGGTATTACTATTCCATATAGATCATACCGTGTGCTAAGTAAATATTGAAGGGAAAAATTGCTTTTGAAGCTTTGGGAAAAATACTTCACAAAATTTAATAAAACTTACAGGGTTAGTTTCAATAAAACTTGCTTTTTAAGTTAATTGATCTCCAGATATGACTGATGTAGCATTTACAGCAGAATATTTAAAAGGCTGTGGTTGTTACTAGCGAAATTCCAGAGTTTGCCATGTCCAAGCATTTCAGTTTGACAAGTGGGAGAAGGAAATGCTATATTTACATGCAACATATATATTTTCATAAACTCAGTTAAAGAATTTCCACAAATCCTGCCTGAAAAGTCAAAACTAATTAGAATGACATATAATAACTGTAATACACATGGTAGCACTTTCAGTTACATTACATTTGCTAAAATTATATACAGGACAGTTTAGGAAGTTACAAAGAAAAATAGAGGAAATAAACTTTCATCCATTTTAGTTAACATAAAAATCATATAAATTAAAACTTCTAAGCTCTTCAAGGAAAAACAATTATATAGATGGATGTAGTAAAGCATAACTATTAAATTTTCCATGTCCACAGGGTATTAAGCATGACATATTATTAAAAAGCTTGGATTAGAAGTCAAAGAAATTTTTATTTTAAAATGAGAAAAATAACTTACATTATATAATTGCCTGTCCCAGCTCCTGGCCTCCTGACTTCTTTCTGCCATGCTCTGGTAAACTGTATTTCACAAAAGGGCATCGTATTATAGCATTTTACAATATAACAAGATTACATATTTATAGAATGCTAACCATGGCATACTTCTCAACGATAGCCCGTAATGAGTTGTATTCTTCTTTTTAAGCTTTAGTGTCTGTTTTCCTATGTGAAACCTCTAACTAAAATTTCATGGATAAACATATATGACTGACATTTCCTTTGTGCAAGTAGGTGATGCAATGTCAGAGCCAGGATGCAAGACTAAAAATAGGAAATGCATGACAAGATGCTTTAATGATGTTTGAGAAAGTTAGGATTAAATGTAGAACAAACTTGGATTGATAATGTCTAATCATTTCTTTTAAATGGTATATCACATCTGGTACATCAAAATCAAAATTTTATTGACTTAGGGAGTAGAGTGTGTTTGGGAAGATTATTTTGGGATTTAACCATAGTCGATTAAATTGAAAATGTAGGAATGATGTTGAGAATGTTGACTGGCTGCCATGTTAGTAAGCATGTCAGAAACCATGCTGAGTGTAAGCAAGGGAAGATGGTGGTTTTAGTAAATTCTTCCTGCTTGAGAAAATAATCAAGTGATCATAACTCAGTACCTTCACATTTTTTAAAACTAAATTGCATGCATTTTCAAAACTAACTTAAGGTGATCACCAAAGCTTTTCAAGTAACATGAACTACCCCCTGCCTCTTTTTCATTTTTTTAGGTCACTGGTTTATTTAAGGATAAAGCTATATATGTGATAGTTTATGTGTCAACTTGGCTAGGATGGACATGGTACCCAGATATTAGATCAAATATCATTCTAGATGTTTCTGAAAAGGTTTTTTTAAAAGATGAAATGGCATTTAAATTGACTTTAAGTAAAATAGATTATTCTCCATAATGTTGGTAGACTTGACCCATTCAGTTGAAGGCCTTAATAGAAAAAGACTGATTTTTCTGGAAGATTTGCCAGTCTATCCTGCAAATTTTAGACCTGCCAAGCAAGCCTCCATAATCTCATGAGCCAATTTTTTAAAACCATCTCTCTCTCTCCCTCTCTCCATCACGCTCCCCCTCCCCTCTCAACCCATCTTAAGCTTGTTGACTTCAAGTCTCAGGAAAACCTGGACTATTAAAATATGCTGTTGAGATCCCACAGCTGTATTCTGCAAACTCTGCTTCATATCAAAGCACCGTGAAAACTCTGGCAGGTGGATGTTATCTTTAGTGTGATTAGTTTTATATTCCTGAAAAAAAATGGACTAGGAGTTCACATAGGAGTGATTTGTGATAATTTCTTCAAGTTTCAGTGTGGAATTATGCTTCTTTTTTATATGGATAAATAGCAGTAGATAAAATTACATGGCAGCAGGTAGGGATAATCTGTGATAAGGGGATACTTTTAATGGTTCCAGATGATTTAATCTTATTTCTAAATCGCCATAGTGCTAAAAATAAAGCCTTAATCTCAATAAAACTTTGTGTCCTGAAGAAGCAATTATTTTATAAATAGAAATGTGAGTTTTATTTTCTTTTATTCTTCTAAAGTTTACTTATGTTTAAGAGAAAAAGATGACACTGTTTATTTATTCTTAAGCTCTCTCCAGTTCAAAACTGTACTACTAATTTGTCCTACTTATAAGGAAATAATGAACATTCTTGTTCAGCAGAGTTCCACCCAGTCAGGCAGATCAAAGTATCTCTGTGTTTGAGGTACTTCATGGAACAAAAAGCCCCCAGGAAACACACATTCCACCTGTTCCCACCTGCCCTTTCACCAGAACTTCACCTGAGTTAAAAGGATGAATAACAACAGCTTTTGATCAACCATCAGGAAAGGACATCATGAGTAAATTAATAATTTGTCTCTGAAACAAAATATTGTCATTTACATATGTAACCCATGGTGACTACTGAATATTCTCTTTTATTCATTTAGGTGTCCTTGATTAACTTGATGAATTTCCATGTATATTTTACACATTTGCTACTCTTAGTACCACAAAGAAATGGGAAACTTGAAAATTTTCTACAAAGAGAAATAATCTTTTGAATCAGCACAGATGGGTCAGGGACCTGCAATGTAACTAGCACAAAATACCAAGTCAAATCTAATATATTTGTCACTTAATTCTATGTATTCATAGTGTGCTTTATACAAGGTAAAATTTTCTTCTGAGGCTCAATTACACAGTTATCTATCTATCTATTTATCTATCATCTATCGGCATATCAGCAATATGTTACCTCCTCTTTTACGTATTAGCAATAGTTACTTCATAGCTTATGTTTCAGACTACATATTCAAATCAAAGTACTCTTTCATCCTATTTTTATTTAATAAAACAAATCATCAAGTGCTATTATTGCAAAATGCCATATAATTTTGGAAAATATTAAAATTTGACCTCCCTAGCTTGTATAGTGGTTGAACAGACTATCGCCAGTAGTCGCTTCTCTTGCATTGGGTTGAGCTGCACATCGGCCGCTCTATGGAGCGGAGTTTCACAGTGAGGACCTCTGTTAGGCCTTCCAAACCTAGGAGTCTAGTTCTGGGGTGGAAAAAATATTCACCACATGTGAATAAATTAGGTATAGGTTTCACGGCATGAAGGGTATCATGACTAGCAGACTCAGGAAAGGCCTAAACATGCCGTGGCTCAAGGCTCCTGCAGGTAGGAGCACAAATGGTGTTGGTTAATGCATGCCCTTGAAAAACATGGTGGTCACACTTTTCAACAGGCTTGGCTATTTAAATTTAAATAAAATGAAAGTAACTCAAATCCAAAGTTCTGTCCCTTATTCATTGAGCAAACCACCTTCCAAGTGCTCACTGGCCACGTGGCTACCATTTTGGGCAGTACAGAAGAGCATATTTTCCTGAACCCATTGTTTGTTTGTTTGTTTGTTTCTGGTAAAAACAAATAGTGAATAGTAATTTACATTTACATAATAATTTGATATTTAAAACTGCTTTATCATATTTTGCCTACTTATCACCAAACTGATGAGCAGAGAGTTTAGTAGCTTTATTTTGCTCTCTCAACACTGAAGTTCAAGGAAATTAATTCTATATGACCAGTAATGGGCAGAATGGTGAATTTAGTTTACATATTCTGATTCCAAATCAGAAGTGGTTAGTTTT
The DNA here is from genome assembly GCA_004026765.1 of Micronycteris hirsuta. NCBI lineage: Eukaryota > Metazoa > Chordata > Mammalia > Chiroptera > Phyllostomidae > Micronycteris > Micronycteris hirsuta. Next base: position 124,512 of record PVJI01000191.1, read on the forward strand.
TGTTGACTACTTTGCATTTGTGTTCCCATAGCTATAAGCTAGAGTAAGAGGGAAAGAAAGAAAAAGAGAGAGAGAGAGAGACAGAGAGAGAGAGAGGAAGAAAGAAAGAGAAGGAAGGAAGGAAGGAAGGAAGGAAGGAAGGAAGGAAGGAAGGCAGGCAGGCAGGCTAAAGGAAAGGAAAGAAGGAAGAAAAGCAAAAGACAGAAACCTTAATTTATTTTGGTACATATCAGTATAGCATCATTTGTATACATTCTCAAGATGATTATTCTGAAAAACACACTTTCCATATGTATAGATCTTTATATTTATTATCTACTCAATATGAATTCTTTATTGTTATATCTTACATGTTTATAGTACCTAGCTGTTACTCTCTTTTCTACTGAATACTCAACATAAAATATTCATCCCTTTGTTCATGACAGAAGTGGAAAGCAAACAATTTTGTCACAAATCTTAGTATACTATTTGGTCATTGCTTTTGCCACAGTTACTATACATGGATTAATATTTATAACTTCCAAACCTAATAATTTATGCATTAATGTTTTGTCCCTGTCATGTCTTTAATATTTGCAATTAATTGTTTTAATAACAGAAAGGTTAATTGTGCTATTCATCAGAATTGCTGACTGTGAAATGGTAGACAAATAAGAACCTTACAGATAAAGGGCATACTTACTAATCAAGCCTGTCATTTCTTTAGAAAGTAAACTTGCTGTGACAGTCTAATAAATTTATTTAATTTGTAAAATCTTAGGGTTCAGAAAAGTTCCTGCTAAAACAAATGGGGTTGTAACAAATTGTCAAATTTACTATATTTGTTCTCAAACATATCCAGAGTTGCATGTATGTCTAGGTGTATATATTCGAACATTTGTTTACAATGAGTACATAAATACATAGCGTGTGTTCATTTATCTATTAAACTATAACATAGGAAACCAGAATTTTGTTTTAAAAATACAATCAGATACCAAGCCTCTTAAAATTATTAGTGCGTGGTATAATAGATGATATAACATAGTCTTATAATAATGAAGATAAAGCTAGTGAACATTATTCTTATTAACATTCCACTAGATATTTGGAACCTTTTAAAAGTATAATGACAATAATTATATGCTAGTCAACTTGTCTCAACTCTGGCAAAGTACTAGAAAGATCATGAAGTAATGCAATTTTCAAACCTCTAAAACAGTGACTCACAGTTGGTTCTGATGCCTACTGGCATGAAAATGCATTTAGGAACTACATTTGGGGTTTAATGTAGTGGCTTAGAATAATAGTGTCTCAAACTAAGTAAGGATTTATTTTTCTTTCATAAAACTTAAAGTCCAAAATGGGTAATCATAATAACTGACTTCAAACTTTTTGCTCTAGTATCACTGGCTTTCACTACCAACATTGCCATGGTTACAAGGTGGTCATTGAAACACCAGCGATTTCATCTATATTCTAGATTCCATTAAAGGGAGAGAATATTAATGGTATGAATTCTAGCTGAAGCTGCCCCTAAAGTGCTTTTGTGGAAGGCCCAATGAATGACTTATCCTTATATTTTAATTTGTACATATATATAACCCACACACCACTCTCCAAAAAGGAGCATCCTAAAGTCTCATGCAGTTACTACATGTCCCACAAATTCTAGGACATGAGTGTGGTGTATGATCTTCCCTATCAGGGCTGGATATGGTGTTTCATAGTCTACTGAGCTAGGACCCAACCCACTGAAGATACAGTGTTGGAAGAAAAACACTATAACAAAATAAAAATGCCCATTTGAAAAATGGAACACTCTAAACAAGGATTGTCCTTAAGAATGATTAAATTCCCATAAACATAAAAAATTATCGATTACCTCTTCTGGAAATCTTCACATAGTTCATCAGGCAGCCTTGGTCCTGCGCAATGGAGGGTCTCCTTTGCGGTCTTTCACGGCTAATTCTGGGTACGAGGGAGGGAGTTCTTGTCAGAGGTGGCCCAGCTCACTGACCGTGGCTGCAAGTCTAAATCCCGAGGATTGTTTTTCCCAGGTTCCTATCAACAAGTCTTGCATTGGCTTGTTCTTTTCATTTCTTCTTTCCAATAAAGTTTCTTCTGAAAACTCAGCAGCTGTTCAGTCAGTTTGGGTCCAGGTCATTCCCTGGTGGAGTAACCACAACCAAGACCTTGTTTTGACTCAGCTTTCGGCTTGGGAACTCTCCTCCTTTATTTCTTATTTCATAAACTCTGCTTCTAATGACCAAGATCAGTCTCTCTCTCTTTCTTTTAATTTCCTGAGAATTAGCCATTAAGTCAAGAGCTTTATTTCTAAGCTTCTTTGTTAAGCTATTGACCCTGAAAACAAGGAAACAAAGGCTTGAGTGGGAAGACAACAGCTTTTTCCTGTCCTTCCAGAAGGCTGAATAACAGCTCTACTTACGCCTAAAGTAATATTTTTAAGACTACCATAGACAATCCTTTAAATATGCGGCCCAGAATCAGTTGGCTTTCAGTCTTGTAAGGTTCCTATTTGTAAGACATTTAGTCAACATAGATTTCAGGAAAAGGGCAGATCGCAGAATTTCCTTTCATTTCTGTCTTCAGAAAGGTTTGCTGTACTCTACATTTATCTGTATATTATAAAACTTTGCTAAAAGTGGCAAGCAGGGAACTAGTAAATGCCAGCTCATCCCCTGCCATTTGCCTCTGTGGTCCAGCTGGTTTCATTTTCTAAATTATGAACTAACTATATCTTGCAAAAATAGTCTTTACCTTTCTTCAATGATAACATTGCGTAGTGCCATTTGAGTGAAGATTCTTAGTCTTAAAACATAGGTTTTGCCCTTTACTTGGGAAAGCATTGCTTAAATAGATATCTCAGTATTTGGGACAGAGGAGCATAAGTTTTATTATCATGAAACAGCTGGTTGCATTACAGAAGCAACCACACTTAGTCAGCAGTGAGTAAGTTCCTAAATTCTAAGGAGTGATGACAGTAGTTTTTAATAGAAAAGTTTGATAAATAAAGGGCAAGGAGAGGGTATACTCACCACTTCAATCCATTCTTGGGCAGGGCATTTTAATAATTCCCCCAGAAATCTGTCAACCATTTAATCATTCAATAAATTGTTCTTAAACCCAGTTATATGTCAGGCACTTTAATAGGTTGGAAAAACAAGAATGACACAAAACCAATATACTCTTGCCCTCAGAAACCTGAAAAGGTGGCATAGTAGGTAGATTAAAATTTAATTTGAAAAAGAAGTTTATATCATTTTAAGAAATTTGTAAGAAACAAACAGTGTGTTAAGATACTGATAATAAATATTATTTTGGATGTTTCCTTTCTTCCATTCACTGTTCTAAGTGCTTCCCTCTCTTAGCTTATTTAACCTAAAACCCTTTGAGGTATTATTATCATCTCCATTTTATAAATTATGAAAGTGAAGCACAGTAAAACCAAATATGTTATTCACAACTGCAGTTATTGATGGCAGAGTATTAAACTGTTATTTTAATAAAAAGTTCATAATATAATCATGGCACTACATTTTCTTTCTCAAGTCAATAACCAGTGAGGGCATTTTTTAGAGAGAAATGGGAAAGTAAAGGTGATACCTGAGCTAAGACCTTAGGGATGAGGAGGAGTCAGCCATGAGAAGAGTGGAAAGAGATCATTTCAGGTAAATGAAACTGCAGAGAAGGTTATCTCCAGATAAAAATGGGTGTGGTGCGTTTGGCATCCTGAACCTTGCCAGTATGTTTGGGAAATTATGAACAAAAGAGGCAAGTGACGATGGATCACATGGAACTTTAGGCCATGATGAAAAATTAAATTTTTATTCCAGATGCAAGGGGGAGCCATTGGAAAGTATTTAAAAACTATTTTCATTTGCTAAACATTGCCATCCTTTTTGAAGGTATTTTGAAGATTTTGGGCTACTGCAGCAGAGGGTTTAAAAATGTGACAATTTCTCACAATATGGCATCTGGTCATTCCATTCTCCCTTGAAAATCAAATCAATGTGATTTGAAGTATTTTCAGAAAAAAGGCACTTTAGGTTGAAATCCTTTCATTCATACACATCTATCTTTTGCCTTGTGCCTTCTCATTGGAATACACAACCACAAATACTTCTCGTTTCTTCAATCAGACAGAAAGAAATGAACAGATGGGAGATCAAAGGAGCAGCTGAGCAGAGAATCTGGCAGAAGTATGCAGCAATTTATAGGTGGATGAATAAAAATTTGGTGGACTAACACAGAAAGAGACTACAAAAATTACTCCTACTTTCCATGTTATGGATATTGAGATATTCTGTGATCTTTTTTGATAGAAACTGCTATGATGACTATGTGGCTGAACTTTCTACTAGTTATCATAATAATTGCTATTTAGTAAATAGCTAGCATGGTATCTTCTCCTGGAAAACTACAAGTTTGTTGAATTATTTTGCAAGGAAGTAAAAAAGAAAAGCAAAACTAATCAAACAAGTCATTTCTGTGAAATGTTATCACACTAGAACTAAACATGTGGCTTACTGTTTGGAAGCTTATTAGAAATGTGCTCCTTGAATTAGGTTCGTTTACCTTCTTCTACATCTAGCAGGGATTTCTACCAATGATAATATGCAATAAGAGTTCCTAAATGAAAGGTACATTTTAAGACAAAAGCCTGCTTACACTATTCAACCTAGATCTCACCAATTTCTTTGTGCCTAGCGTTGTTGCACCTGTCTTTTCCGTCATTCAGTGTTATTATTTGTTCCTCTTGCAGACACATTCTACTGTCCTTTGAAGTTAGACATTATCTTACTCATCATTTTAAGTCCTACTACAGTACTAAATATAAACTAAATAATTGTTATGTAAATAGCACAATTATTTGTGATGCAACTCAACATAAACATTATGATCATAATTGAAGCATTTCCAACTCTAAAATGTCTTCTGTAATCTCCACAAATAAGGATATAACTATTACTTATTAATTTTTTTAAATGTATATGAAATAAATAAGAACTTTTGCAAGGAAAGTCTATTTAGTAACTTTTCAGTTCCTTCTTGCACACTTTATTCCAAAATTTGTTTTAGGTGAAGAGATTTTTCAGCATTTATTCTTTGAATTTTTTAAACATATATTTATAACAACAATAAAAATGTCTTAAAAAAGTACAATTCCCTTAAAGAGAAATATATATATAGTACTAAATATATACATATATATTTATTAATACCCACACCCTATTTTCTATTTTTCAGAGTTAAAAAAAATAACATGTCTAAAGTCAAAGAAGGGTAGGATGGAGGGTAGGAGATGGGGATGGCTAGGGTGGGGGGAAATGATGGGGGGGAAATGGAGACAACTGTACTTGAACAACAATTAAAAAAAGAGAGATAAATAAATAAAATGAACTACTTTGAGAAGAGAACCTTCTCAATTTGATAAAAACATCTACCAAAATGAAATGAAATAAAATAAAACCTCAGCTAACATCACATTTAATGTTGAGAAACTAGAAAGTTTCTCTCTAAGATCAGGAACAAGGCAACTATATTCTTTCTTACAAATCCTTTTCAACATCATACTGGAAGTACTAGCAAATGGAGTAAGATAAGAAAAATAAAAGATATTCAGAATGGAAAGAAGATAAAAGTCTTTCTTTGCAGGTAACATGATTGTCTGTGTAGAAAATATAAAACAATTAACCAAAAAAATTATGCAACTAATAAGCAATTATAGCAAGGTTGCAAGATACAAAGCTAATATAGGAAGTATGGTAAATTGTTTTCTTGTATATCAGCAATGAACAAGTGGAATTTGAAATTAAAAACACAATACCATTTATATTTGAATTTTCCTAAATGAAATACTTAGAATAAATGTAAAAGATATGTAAAAGAGTTATAAGAGGAACACTACAAATCTTTAATGGAAGAAATAAAGAACTAAGTAAATGGAGAAATAGTTCATGTTCATGGAACAAAAGACTCTACATTTTCAAATGTTAGTTTTTTTTAATATATTCTATAAATTCAGTGCAATCCCAGAAAGTTATTTTTTTTTTAGATATCAATAAACTGATTCTAAAGTTTATATGGAAAGGCAAAAACCCAGCATAAACAAGAAAATACTGAAGGGGAAGAATAAAGTTGGACAGCTGACATTACTTGACTTCAAGACTTACAATAAAGCAACATTAATGAAGACAGTGTGTTGGATCAATGGAACAGGAGAGACAGCCCATAATAGACCTGTGCAAATAGATTCAACTGAACTTTGACCAAGGAGCAAAGGTGAAGAACAGTAGTCCTTTCAACACATAGTGCTAGAACAACAGGGCACCCACAAGCAAAAAAAAAAAATCTAGACACAGACATTACACTTTCACAAAATCAGCACAGTGTGAATCATAGACTTAAATGTAAAATGCAAAAATGTAAAACTCCTAGAATGCAATATCGACCTTCAGTTTAGGAATGACTTTTTATATACAACGCCAAAGTCACTTTCCATAAAAGAATTGATATAACTTGTACTTTATTCAGACAAAAACCTTCTGCTCTGTGCAAAACACTGTCAAGAGAATGAAAAGACAAACCATAGACTAGGTGAAATATTTATGAAAACATATATGATACAGGATTGTTATTAATATATAAAGAACATTTATAAGTGAACAATGAGAAGAAGAAAAAAAAACAAAGTGGGTAAAAGGCCTCTGCAAAGAAGACATAGATGGCAATCAGCATATGAAAAGATGCTCAACACCTTATGTCATCAGGGAATTATGAATTAAAATAATAATGAGATACCACTACACACATAGAATGGCAGAAATTCAAAGCAGTGACAAAACCAAATGCTGACAAGGATGTGGAGTAGTAAGAATCCTCGTTCATTATTGGCGAGAACGTAAATTGGTATAGCCACTTTGGAAGCCAATTTGTCAATTTTTTACACATTTAACCATACTCTTATCACATGATCCGTTAATCTCAGTCCTTGGTTTTTATCCTACTGAACTGAAATCTTACGTCCACACTTGTGTGCAATAAGTCTAAGCCTCTATGAGAATTTCTGTGGCTTCTGTCTTACTGTACTTTTGACTGTCATTCACACTACATTGTCCATGGCTAAGTTTAATGAGGCCCTCTTTGAAATTAACTAATCACTATTTACCACGCCTGCACTTTGTTTGAAGTGGATAGAACCATCCAATGTTTCAGCAGAAGTAAAAAACTATTTCATAATCACTGCTTTAACCTAAAAAAATCGATATGAGGTGATAATGATAGCAATTTATATTTCAGAGCAGTATAGTTTCTTTTTTCCAAGAGCACAAGGTGAATCAATGTTAATTTGCACCTGAAAACTAAATGTTCTGAGAACCTGGTTGATTTCTAACCAGCTGGCCTTCAGCTTCAGTTTAAAAAAACAAAACAAAACAAAACAAAAACCAGAAAACTTTCTTTAGTCTGTCACTAGCTAAAACATAAACAAATACATTATAGTTCCCAGTTTACATAGATCCATAGAGAACTGTTTTAGTACCTACTAAACCGACTATTACAAAGAAAGGATTGTTTTTTTGTGTGTTTACGAAGTAGGTTCAGGGTGGAAGAGGAACTTGTGTGACAATGAAAATGAAAATGCCAGTCAGAAATCATGTTTCAGTGAAGTAGGCCAAATTAAATGTTGGATTTTAATAGCACACTGCTAATTATGCTTTTCTCTCTGTCCTCCACCACTAGGTACTGACATATTTCCTAGAAGATATAGAACTTTTTGGCGTTTCCTAATATTTTTAAGTGATAAACTGAAGTTATTCTTTAGGAAGCACAGTTGTTAGCGATAAAAAGCTACTGTATTTCTCTGCTATGAAAATGTGTTTTAAACACAAGCAGGGTACTTCATGTCTTAGCGGTTCTTGTACATCAGTTAAATCGGAATGCTTTGCTATCTTAATTATTTATCATCTTAAATTATGAATCTTCTGAAATTAAAAAGCATCTAACCTATAATTTATTATTCATTTAGCATGAAAATGTGTCTTTATGTAGCTGCTTCTCTTCTAGGCACAGAATTTCTGTTTTGATGTAAAAATGATCAACATATGGCTTCAAGTACAGGATTGAAAAATTCAGTTTTTTTTAATGTACCCCAAAACCCCTGTCACTTGTTTTCCACTGCAGTTGTACCATTTTATATGTCTTCATGATGTCCCAGACCTGTGTCATTAGGAATACATGTGACTAGATGACATAGATATCAGCTGTCAATATAGATATAAATATAGCCATAGACAGAGAGTGTGTGTATGTGTGTATTTAGTTTCTGTGAAAATAAATACACTGGGATTTAGACAAATGCAATAAATATATAGCAAGTTGAAGTGAATAGAGGGTTCTCTATAATGAAATATGAAATTAGGTAGCATTTTGCTCACTTGTAACAGGCAAGAGTCTGTATTCTTTTTTTTTAATTTAATTTATTTATTTTTAGACAGAAGGAGGTAGAAAGAGATGGGGAGAATCATCAATGTGTGGTTGCATCTCACATGGCCCTCCTGGGGACCTGGCCTGCAACCCAGGCATGTGCCCTGACTGGGAATCGAACCAGCGACCCTTTGGTTCACAGCCCATGTTCAATCCACTGAGCTACACCAGCCAGGGCAAGTGTCTGTATTCTTATCTATCTCCAGTTGGCACTGAAAAGGAACCAAGTAACAAGAAAAATACTATATCCTTTGTTGTAGGCCAGCCTACACCAGATCCATAAATGCTGATTTGCGGGGAACTAGCCCATACCCATTTCTCGGCAGGGTCGGATATGGGCAGGATGCCGCTGCACAGTGGCAGGCGACCAGGGGCAGTTCAACCCAAATCTAGCTTATGGCTTGCATGATGTAGATATGGCAGTGCTCATTTGACCTCTGAAAAACAAAGGCTTCTAACTACTAGCCTACTCCCCCACCTAAAAGGGTTAAGGAAAGGGATTAAGCCATTTAGCAAACCAGCAACCTGAACACTAAAAGCAGAAGCAACTGCTAATTGCTAGAGAAGCCAATTACGAAGAAATATCTAAACAGTTCTTTCCAAAGCCAGAAATTTACTACTGTGCAGGAATGTTTTATTACTAGAACCAGATAAATAGTAGATAGGAAGCTTTTAGCTGAAAATAGTAGATTTTAGTAAAAGGTTAAACAAAACAATAGATTCACATCTCAGAAAAGTGTAAATAAAACCTTCCTGTCGCCTGATAGGCAGCCAAACATCTAAGCCCTGACGAATGTGGCTAATGGTTAAGAATGCCTTTGCCTACGTGTCAGTCCTCTTGAATTTCAAAAGGACAAAGAGCAACCTCTGCATACATCATTAACTCAGAGAGATCTAAGACTTTAAAACTATATGTTTAGCCATTAACTAGGACCTAAGAGTTTGTAGTTTAATACTGTTTCCTGGCTAATAGATAGATCAGCAAACCTCCTTATCATACCAGCCATTTGTTTAAGCCCAGGAAAAAATTAAGGTACTCTGTAACTAGTTTTGTAAGTCAGCCTTTTCCTGACATAATAATTTGCAAGTATTCATCTGTTTTTTCTACTGCTTATAAAAAGAAAACCCTTTAAAAATAAAGAAAACCTTTTGGAGGGTGTCAGTCTGGCCCTAGAAGCTGGCTGGCCCGGCCAGGTCCCCGAGGCCTGGCCGTAACTTCTGTACCCCCAGAGAGGTCTGGAGTCGTCTCATTTGTCTTACTGTCCTTCCTTCGGGGTAACCGGAGAAATGTGGGGGCTGGCCCCCCGCATTCCTTCTATCTTATTGTACTAATTCTTTAAACAAATTACGAGGGCACACCAAAAAAGAAAGCAATAAATACGTATACAAGCAAAAGGTGCTTCCTCATTGAGGACTTGTATATTTAAAAGTATTTATGCAGAAATTTAAGAGACAAAACTGATAAATTGTTTTTCTACACTACAGTTTTTCCCCAACTTTCTCTAATGTCATAATAGAAGTCATCACCGTCCTTTGTCTCAGAAAACTTTCAGAAGAAAAGGATACCACGCTTACTAAATAGTTACTAACCATAAATACCAACTGTTGTGCTCCACTTATATTTCATACTTTTCAAAGTGTTTCTCTACAAACTAAACTTTAGGGTTTTTACATAAGGACCTTTATCCTTCTAATGCAACTATGGCATTGAATGTCACTTCTAAAGTTTAACTGTGCTGAATATATTTTCAAACCAAAATGGAATCAGGATGAAGAATAAAAACTACATGATCATATCAATTGATATGGATAAAGCATTTGATAAAGTCAGCACCCATTAATGATAAAAACTCTCAGCCAAATGGAAGTAGAGCAAACATACCTACACATAATAAAGGCCATATATGACAAATCCACTGCCAGCATCACACTCAACAGGTAAAAACAACAAGCATTCCCCTTAAGATCAAGAACAAGATAGGGATGTCTGCTTTCACCTCTCTTATTCAACATAGTGGGGGAAGTCCTGGCCACAGCAATCAGACAAGAAAAAGAAATAAAAGGCATCTAAATTGGAAAGGAAGAAGTCAAACTGTCATTATTTGCCCATGACATGCATGATACTGTAGAGAGAGAACCCCAAAGATTCTGCCAAGAAACGACTAGAACTAATGAATTCAGCAAAATAGCATGATAAAAAATTAACATGCAGAAATCAGTTGCATTCTTATATGCCAATAGCAAACTAACAGAAAGGGAAATAAAGAATACAGTCCCATTCACAATTGCTACAAAAAGAATAAAATGATGAGGAATAAACCTAACAAAGGGTGTAACAGATCTGTAAGCAGAAAATTATAACACACTGAAGAAAGCAATTAAAGAAGATACAGGTAAGTGGAAGGACATACCATGTTCATGGGTGGGAAGAATTAACTTTATTAAAATATCCATAGTATCCAAAGCAATACATAGATGCAGTGCAATTCCTATCAAGATTCCAACAATGTATTTCACAGAACTAGAACAAATATTTCAAAAATTTATATGGAACCACAAAAAGCCCCGCATTGCAGCAGTGATCCTAAGAAGAAAGAACAAAGTTGGAAGAATCATGCTACCTAATATGAAACTATACTATCAAGCCATAGTGATCTATGTGTCTGGCATAACAACAGACACATAGATCAATGGAACAGAACAGAGAGCCCAGAACTAAACCCGCACTTTTATAGTCAATTAATATTTGAAAGAGGAAGCAAATCTGAGACCTGAAACCATAAAAATTATAGAAGAAAACATACGCAGCAAAATCTCAGACATTGCTTATAGCAGTTTTTTATTGGATATATCTCCCCAGACAAGAACTACAAAAGAAAAAATAAATAGGACCACATCAAACTAAAATGTTTTTGCACAGCAAAGGAAAGCATCAACAAAATAAAAAGAAAATCCACAGAATGGGAGAACATATTCACTGATACATCTGATAAGGGGTTAATATCCAAACTTTAGAAAGAACTTAAAAAACTCAACACCAGAAAAACCACACAACCCAATTAAAAAATGGGCGAAGGACTTGAGTAGACACTTATCCAAAGAGGACATACAGATGGCCAATAGACATTTGAAAAGATGCTCAATGTCACTAATCATTAGAGAAATGCAAATTAAAACCACAATGTGATATCATCTCCCACCTGTCAGAATGGCTATCGTCAATAAATCAACACACACAAGTGCTGGGGAGGATGTGGAGAAAGGGGAATGCTTTTGCACTATTGGTAGGAATGCAGACTGGTGCAGCCACTATGGGGAACAGTGTAGAGATACCTCAAAAAATTAAAAATGGATCTGCCTTTCAACCCAGCTCTCCTGCTTCTGGGAATATTTATGAAGAAACCCAAAAGACAAATTTGAAAGAACATAAGCACCCCTATGTTCACAGCAGCGTTATTTACAATAACCAAGACATGGAAGCAACCCAAATGCCCTTCAGTAGATGAGTGGATAAAACAACTCTGGGACATTTACACAATGGAATACTATTTGGCTATAAAAAAGAAGAAAATTTTACTCTTTGAAACAGTATAGATGGACTTGGAGAACAGTTTGCTAAATGAAATAAACCAATCAGATAGGGACAGACTCAGAGACGGAGAGCATGATGACAGCTAGTGGGGGTGTGGGGAGGGGTGGGGGGATTCAGCTAAAAGGAAAAAGGACTCATGGACATGGATGACAGTGTGGTGATTGCTGGGGATAGGGGGCTATAAGGGGACTACATGGTAATGGAAAAATGCAATAAAGATTAAATAAAAAAATAGAATGAGATGGTTACAAGTGTGAATGCTGATGATTCAGCATTGTAACTAATTGGAAATCCAAAACAATATATTTATCTATACTTGATAACACATAAAAAATGTTTTGAAGATACTAGGCTCAAACTTCAAAGAACCTCTCTAAGGTAGTATTTTGTGTACTGTCCCGAATTATTTGGACAGTAATAATTTGGGATGATTATTTGGGTGAGGCCGACTTTTGAAAGACTTCAAAGTTTATTTATCATGAACTCCATAACCTGCAGGATTTTATTATTGAACCATGGGGTAGAGTGGAGAATCTGTGTGTGGCTGGCAGGCTGGCTCTCAGATGGCCCCAGGTAATCCCTACTTCCTGACACTCACAACTTGGTGTACTCCCCTCCCCGACTGTATAGATTGTATTTAAGTTTTTTCTGAGTAATAGAATGCTAAAAAAGTGAGGGGATGCAACTTGCAAGATCAGATTATATAAAGACTGTGGCACCCATCTTGCATACTCTTTTTCTGTCTGTCTGTCTCTCTCCCTGTCTGTCAGATGTCTCACTCTAGGGTACGGGTGTCCAACCTGTGGCCCACAGGCCACATGCAGCCCAGGATGGCTGTGAATGAGGCCCAACACAAAATTGTAAATTTACTTAAAACATTATGAGATTTTTTGTGATTACACTTTGCAATGTATTTAATGTGTGACCCAAGGCAACCCTTCCAGTGTGGCCCAGAGATGCCACAAGGTTGGACACCCCTGCAGGGAGTGAAAGTTGTCATGTTGGGAGAAGACCTGTGGAGGCCCACTGTTAGGAGAAATAAAGCCTGCCAACAGCCATGCAAGTGGGCTTGGAGGTGAGTCTCCCATTCCAGGGCCACCTTTGGAAGGGTACACAGCTGTGGCCTCCAAGTTGTCTACGACCTCCTGAGTCACCTTGAGCCAGAGATACCTGGCTAAGTTGTGCCTTGATTTCTGATCCAGAAAAACTGAGATAAAAAAAAAAATGTTTTGTTGTTTTAAGCCACTAATATTGGAGTAATCTTCTTCAGACAAAAGATAACTAATACACCAAGTAAAAGGTAATAGCATATGCAAAGAAAGGGAGGCTGGGGTGCTGCACACTCGTGCTGTTCTCTAAAGAAACCTGTCATTACCTTGGGGACTGCAAGAGCTGAGTGGTTTAACTGCCTTTGGTGCTGGTTGTTCCTGCAAGACCATGCTGCTCTGTTGCATTAAATGGTCACCAAATAAACTATTTTTCCTCTGAAATGCTTAGAATGAGATGGTCAAGTATTAAATGATCAGTGTCGGCCTTTTAAAAGAATTCCTCTTTGAGAACAGCGCAATTTTATTGAGCATCTATTTAAATCACCTTTAGTGTTCGGAAAATCAAGATTTTTACCCCAATATATTCTTGTAAACAGATCTCCCTGATAAGAGAGCTTTAGAAAGTTACCTTTGCCAACATTCTATTTCTGCCATCACTTCTTATCATGAAAGATAATAATCATGCCTTATAAACTAGGCCAATATTACCTGCAGCATAAATCATTATAATGTTAAGCCTTAATATTTATTACCTGTTCTATCTTGCTGTTGACAGTCCTATTAATGCTTTGCTTAGCAAGTCAAAAAGCAATGCCTAAGTACTATATAATACTAGAGAAGATAAAAACAACTCTTTGTACACAAATCAGCTGAAAGCATAACCTATCAGTTACAGCACAGGAAGATTAAACATATAGTCATAAAAATCCCTGCAATCATGGTAATTGGAGGCGAGGTTGCCTCTATTGCTTTAATAAATCCTGTAAGCTTGCTTTCCATCAGTCACCAATCCCTGACGAAGCTTAGGTGCTGTTGTGACTCTGCCTACCTGCCAAGTCCTGGGCGTGACTAGCTCATGTGGCTTTACGACTCAGTCGTCTGAGTCTCTGGTTCAGGAGGAGCTCTTTGCTTATGCTTCTTAATACCTCATTAGTTGAAGATGGATTTGTACTTCTAGACTTTACCCAGCTAATTTCCTGTTACAGAAGACAAAAGTTTTATGGTTGCTAATGATGAATGAGGCGATTGCATTTCCCACATTTTGAGGCCACAGACCATTAACTGAGTCACTCTGAGCACTTGTCACTTCCCCCTATGTATGCAACAGGAAAGGAGAGGGTCGTGTTGTTGTAATACCCCATGAGAACCACCGAAGGTTTCTTGTTAACTTTCTATGAAAACTTTATTTGACCTCTTTAAGTAAAACAACAACAACAACAACAACAAAACACTATTAACATTAGCCCTTCCCTTAGAACTGATGTGATTATTCATATTTAAGCTTGGATATCAAGTAGTTACTTACTTTCTCTTTATCCTTAGCATCCTCAGTATAGTGTCAACCAGAAGGTTATCACAAACAACATTAGGAAAATACAAAGAGATGAATATTCTTGTTTAGTTCTATATATCTCTTCACTGAAGTTTTATGAGTTCAGGCCGAATAATATTGAGACATTCAGACTTTTGGACTTAGGGAGCTTCTCTGGCTTGGTATTTCAGGAGAGATCATTTTACTTCAACCTGTCAGGCATGGACAATAATTTCTATTTGGGGGATTAGGGCTTGACATTTCTCAGTGACAATTTCAGGCCAGCAAGGTAAACAACATAATTGGCAGAGTGTCTGTTGAGGAATTTCAAATTTTAAAAGCCACATTCCTAGAACATTAACCTTACCCCCCACTTTTGTTTTTGCAAATATAGTCAACTGATTTTTTAATTTTATTTTTTATTGCAGTTTGTGTTCAATCATTTTTGTATTCATTTCAGGTGTACACACAGCCCATAGATGTTCATGTAAATTATAAAGTGTTCCCTCTGATAACGCATGCGCCCACCTGGCACCATAGGTAGTTATCACAGTCTTGTTAATGCCGTTCCCTGTGCTATACCTTACATCCCCGTACCTATTTCGTAACTACCAATTAGTGCCTCTTATTTCTATCCCCTTCCTTTACCCTGTCCCCTAACATCCCTCTTCTCTGACCTCCATCCATTTGCTCTCTGTATATATGTCTCCTTCTATTTTGTTCATTCATTCCAAGGTGATATCACTTATGTGTGGAATCTTAAGAACAAAATAATCCTACCGCTTCTTAATTCTAAAGTTTCTTCTTATGGAGACATACAGCCTACATATGAAGTACAGGAGACTGAGGACAGCTGGAGATAAGTCAGGTTGTGTCCTCACAAATAAAACAATGAGAAAACCAGCCCATTTTTGAGGGCCTGTGTTACGCTATGTAGAGATATTGCATCTTGTGAGTTGATTGTATATCAAAGCATGCAGGGGAAAATTGCACGTGGTCAAAATGGGTCTTTGACATTTTTAGGATGATTCCACCTTGGAGATAAGGCAGGTATTATTCTTAGCAAGTCTGACTTTGCCAATTTTCTTGCCAGAGCTGCCACAGATTGTTCTTCCTCTAAGCCTCAGAAGGAATTGACTTGTGCTTAGGAGCCATGTGGTTCGAACACCATGTAAAACCGATTTATTGACAGTCTCTCCTCACTGGAGGTGTAAACATGAAGAATTCACTTTTCTACAATCACTGCTTTCAACTGAGATGGGTCAAAGTGGCCCGGTGGACATCTCTGACAGAGTCCCTAATTTTCAATCACTCTGGATTACTAAAGTTTACTTCAATGGATGGAAAACTTTTCTTTCGTCTTTGTAAAATATTATCTTCATCCCATGGAGACCTGATTTGGGGGTCTGCCTCCTGCAGGAGGATTAGGCGGAAGGAGAGGAGGCATTTTCTGCCTCTGAAACTTCCCCTCCATTCTCTTTAAGTCTTTCCTATACCAATGTGCTGGTGGGGTGATGAAGGAGATGAAAAGAGACAAATACCTCCATTGACTGCTATGTAGTTCCTTCTCTCTTGGCTGTTTCTGCTTTGGCTAGGAGGGACTGGCTTCTACTTTGTTCTTAAAGGCACAGGTGTGAATTTGCCTGAGGGCCGCAATGGACCGTTCCACTTCCCTCCCCTCTAATTATCAGGCATGATCTCTACACTTTCTTCCCACTTGGGCTCTTGATCCTGTAGGTAGGCAACTTGGGTGAGGTGCTGGCTCGGTAGCCGCGGTCATGCTGTCTCTGCGGGGTCTTGTTGACTCCCAGGAAATAGGTACCTGGGTCTCCTTTGTCGGGGGAGACAAGGATGCTACACAGCTTCACTTTCCCAATCCTTGACATCCTTTTGAGTCCCCTTTTCCCTTGCTCATAGGGTGACAGAATGATCACAGCAAGGTTCATGTTTAAGTTGATAGCAAACTTGGAAAACAAAAAGTGACCTTCTGTTCTCACGTTTCTTAATCTCTACAAGAAATTTTCATGGAACTCCATCACCGTCAGTATTGTTGCAAAAGATGAAGTGATCTCTCTCCCCGAACACTGCTTTCCTAGAGACTCTCTTCTCTCTCCTTTCTCCCTTTCCGAAATCCCTATTTATAAGGACTGAGGCAAAGTGGGGATATGGGGGGTTGGCTGTGGCCAGAACAGGTAAGGAAACTCATAGTAAACCCTAGGATGGGTTTTAGAGTGTAGACTCCTATGGGAGAGGCTGTTTGGAACTGAGAAGTAAATTGACATAAAACACTTCAACAGGAGAAAAGTGGACTCCTAGTTCCCTGTACGTGGGAACCCCTCAAGGAAATGAAAACCTGGAGAACTAGCTAGGCCCAAGTGTTTAAATACAAGGCTGAACAAATTGAAGTGATTGTGGAAAGGTAACTGAAGTATTTTGGGAGACTAAAAGAAGATGAGTTATTTTAATGAAGTCTGTACTGATTTCTGTCATCCTCATCTTCCTGTCTGTGGTGGTAAGGAATTTTTTTTTTCCTGATATATGGAGGGCATCGTTCACATAGGAGTTTTATCTCCTGCTCTCTAGGCAAGTCAGAGTGCCTTTCTCACACTTTCCGGTTTCAAGTGTCTTTTAGCAGAAAATAATCCTTATACAGAAGTAGGATATTTTGTGGTGGCATATTCTGTCCCTTTTCACTACTTAGCACTTTTTGTTCTCATCATTGGGCACAAGTTGCCAATTGCTGTCCACACATGTCATCACATACTGAAAGTCATCATCAGCTGGACAGTTTGTTTCCCTATGAGAGGCACTCAGGAACAAGAGTAATGGAGGGAATACAGATTCCTGTGTCTCATGCATACTTACTCAGGGTGTGCCCACACTGAGTGGCATGGTAGACAGAATAAGCTAATATTTGCACCGTTCTCATGTGCACTTAGATGGTGTGAAGTTCAGATGAGCATGTATATTAAAATTTAACTTACATATGTGTACAATATAGATGTGCTATTATGAAAAATAGTCTTGGAATGGCCTTATCAGGAATGGCATTCCCGATTTGGGGTGACCGTACTAATGTAGTAACACAAATGTATACTTCATTAGTTCACTGAAATGCTTGAGTAAGGAGATGGTAACAAATGCAAAAATATGGTGTAACTCATAAGGAAGTATAAGAAGTCAGACTGTGGGACACTTTAATACTCTAGTGTCTTTAAAATAAAATGAACCAAGAAAAGGAAATATTAAAAAAAGTGAATAGAATTTTAGAGATTAAAAAAAAATTTAATCAGAGGGGAGGGAGAAGGGGATCATGTGGGAGAGAAGGGAAAGGGTCACCAAGGAACATGTGTAAAGGACCCATGGACAAAGCCAAAGGGGGGTAGGATTGAGTGTGGGAGGTTCAGGTAGATGGTGTGGGGGGAAGTGGTGTTGGGAAAATGGAGACAGACGAATTTGAACAACAATAAAAAAAAAAGAAAAAAGAAATACAACTTTTGATTTGGGTAATGGATGTTATCCACTACCCAACATGGAAAAAATAAAAAATAAACAAGGGGGTTAATCATTTATAATTTATGGATTGTTAAAAAAATTTCAAATCAAATAAAATAAGTTCTAAAATTTAAAAAATACGTTAAGAATATAGTTAGGGAAAACTAAGCCCTGGCTTCCTATTTTGCAATATTCAGGAATCATTGTGTTAGATATTTTTAAGGATGCGTAAATGGTACTGTATTTATATATTTAAAGTGAGTCTATTTTTTTAGAAAGCACATTAAAATATTTATAGATATAATGATAAACTGAGATTTGCTTCATAACAGATTCGGGAAGGGCTGGAGTGAGAGATACAATAAAATTAACCTGGGTACTTGGGAGTTTATTATACAGTTTCATTTTCGTACATGTTCGGAATTTTTCTTTAACAAGTTATAAGAACAATTTTTACATTAAAGCACTAACTATTTTTTAAATATTTAATGTCTTTATTTATTTTATAGAGAGGGGAAGGGAGAGAGGAAGAGAGGGAGAGAACAATCCATTGGTTGCCTCTTGTACATGTCCCAGCTGGGTTCCAAACCGGCAACCCAGGCACATGCCATGACCAGGAATCGAACCCACAGACTTTCACTTTGCAGGATGATGCCCAACAAACTGAGCCACAGTGATCAAGACTCAAGTCCTGATTCTTAATGAATCCACCCCAACCCTGTAATCCTCCTAAGTGCTGCATTACATGATGGGTAATTCTGCACTTTTTGACATGTGGGTGTGAGATGGACTTTTATCCCAAAAGAAAATAAATAGTCGTTGCATCCTGAGAATGAAAGATCTGAGTAAAGAAAGATCATCCAGACAGCTCCCCTCCTTCCCTACCAAACTGATGGGGAAATAGACTTAGAGCATCAGGTGTAGATCATGCAGAAAGCATGGATATAAACTCGAACAGCATGCAAAGCAGATTCAAGTATGTGAGAATTTTCGTCTTCATTTTAAGATTCCTGGAGGCTCAAGATAACCATTTTGTTCCTGTAAGGCTAAGTGTGAAGTCAGAAGTCCACTCTGGCTCTCTTCTAAAATCCGTCACATTCTCCTGAGAACCACCAGGTCTGCGTTATACAATGGAGCTGTGGTTTAACATACTAAAGTGAGAATATTGAAGCCAGTCTAGATTAAGCAGGAGTTTAAAAACATAGCTTCTTTTAGATTCCCTGAGATATCACATTTTAATAATGATAAATATTT
This sequence comes from Micronycteris hirsuta, assembly GCA_004026765.1. Classification (NCBI taxonomy): domain Eukaryota; kingdom Metazoa; phylum Chordata; class Mammalia; order Chiroptera; family Phyllostomidae; genus Micronycteris; species Micronycteris hirsuta. Next base: position 143,923 of record PVJI01000191.1, read on the forward strand.
CTAGTTAATTAATCATCTCACTAATTTATTCCAGCCTAATCCTGTATTCTTAGTGATATTAAGGATGAGTATCTCACAAAAATTTAAATAGACTCTATTGGGAACACACTTAACATGCAAAATGATTTCAAATTCATCTTTTGTTCATATTCCAAGTGTCTTAATTTGCTGTTCATAAATCAATATATTTAGAAAAGATGAGAAAATAATTTTCAGCAAATTAACTAATAATATGAAAACAATTTTGATTTATGTTACCGAAAAATATCACATTGTGTATACCTAAGTATAGTTTATTATGCTGTAAATGCTTTATAATGATATTTTCAAATAATGTTATTAAGATTATCCCAAACATGTTGGCAGCTATACTAAGACATGTTCAAAATGCTTATGAAATACTAAAGATGATGTATTTCTCTTAGAAAGCCCTGGTGTGTGTTAATACAATAAAGGCTTTTATAAGTTTTATAACAAGCATTTCTCTAATTTATTTAGCTGAATATTTCTCAAGCTTATTTAGTTGTGAAACATTTTTGTAAACTTATATTAAAATATTTCAGAACACTAAAGTTTATAAATCTCAATGTTCAAAATGCTGCTTGAAAGTCTTATTAGTAACATGAGCAGAGTTTTAAAATAAATGCTTACTCTATCTTAATACATGAGTAAAAATATTAGACATTTTTAAAAATTAAGCTTGTATGAAATAATCTTCCTATAACAAAGGAGAATTTGTATTTTATACTTAGTATGCTCTATAGTCTCTTGCCTATATACAGAGACAGACATAACTCTAGATAAAATTGGAGAATGCTACTTTTAGGAGTCTTTTTGTAGGGCAGGTAACAGAAATAATAAGGGAATGAATTAAAATGAAGGTAGTAGAGGAAGATGATTTGACATTGGGTGGTGGGCACACAATATAACATGGAGGTTATGTATTACAGAAATCTTCACTTGAAACCATCATAATATTACTAATCAATGTCACCCCAATAAATTTAATAAAACATTAGAGGTAGTAGAGATGGAGAAGAAAATACGGAATTGAAAGTATATGAAAGTATGGTCTGACTTGGTGACAGATATGGGGATAAAGGAGAGAAATTACTTGTGACAAGATATTTAATGTTGGTACAAATGTGAATATACGCACAGGCGTGGGGAAGCGATAGCAGTTCTGTCTTTGACTCGATGGGATCCGGTTGCCTCTGTATCAGTGAGGAGCAGATGCACAGCAGTAATCAAGTATATGTACAAGTTCAGGGGAAAGATCGCGACTAATGCTGGGTAAGGCGTGCTGGGTATCATCAGCCTGTAAAATATAGTTGAACATATGGGATCAGAGAGGATCCTTTAGGAAAGAATCTTTAGTCAGAAGAACAATGTGGGCTATAAACTCATAGGCAATACAAATTCTTAGTAGGTGACATTAGACAGAAAATGGAACTGAAAAGGAACCAGGGAAGAAATAAAAGAAAAGATGTGTGTATGAGGAAAGCCACACAGTTCAACGTCATTGTGACCTGGTGACTAGAAAGTTTCAGGAAGAAGAGGGTGACGAAAAATGCCAAAGAGGAGTGAGTAACCCCAGTCAAAGGAATATTAAACAATTGCTACTAAACTTAACATTTGGGAGCTCATGGAAAGGATTGAATGAGAAAACATAGTGCTTTGAAAAATTTTTGGTAGCAGAAGTCAAATTTCAAGGGCTGAGGAGAAAATAGGTACTACTTGAGGAATGGAAATGTAGAAATTATTATTATTATTTATTTTTTTTTTTTTAGGAATTTTAGATGGCTTGAGAGGGGAAAGATTTGTTGTCAACTGGAGAGAGTGAGGTGTGGAGGGGGAGTGCAGAATGTAAGTGGTGAAGTCTGTTTTCAGTGAAAAGAAGGAAGTCATGGAGGGGGAAAGAATAATTCCTGGGGAAAATGGAGGAAATGGGTTTAAAACCATTAAGCAGATCGATTGGACTGGATTATAGAAAATGACTCGTAGACGTCGAGAGGAAATGAGTGGTATAAAATATTTTGGGATTAACTTCCTTGTTGTTATTGGACGCAGATTTTATGTTGCAAAGGAGGAAGCTTAGGGTCAAAAAGAACAATGGAGGGTCTGGATTGTTGCAGAAGAGAACCGGGAGGCAGTGTCTTAAACAGAGAGTTTCAGGGTGATTCCCCTGTTCTCTCCCTGGAGAACAATCACATTATTCCAGTGCAGTATTCTACCTACTTTCTTCTGTTCTGCTTTGCAGTTTCTTAATCCAGTAAAATATTTAGGTATTCTGTCTTCTTTTTGTTGTTGGCTTTGTCTTTCCTCTCTTGTCTTCTTCCCTTCCCTTATTTCTCTCTCCTTTGCAATTTCACATAGAGCTTGCTGCGAGCCACAGTGTTATATATGTGTACAAAGACACGTATATACACAGGAACATTTAGAAAGGTGAAAATCATGGCAAAGTGTCCTCGTCAGAGAAGGTGTGTTTTTCATTCATTATGAAACAATTATCTGTTTAATATTTTCAACATAAAAAACTGAACTTTCCTATGTTGTCACAGCTTTACTATCTTTATCTTTTGTTACATTCTGCCATTTGCTAATGGAACATATTTAGGACAAGATATTTAGGGCAGCCTGTACATCTGCCCAGTTTGTCCTAAATATGTTTTCCTTATACGTCCCCAAATGATAATGGTTATCCTTACCTTGGATATCATTTTCCTCTTTTTATAATATTTAGAAGAGTATATATAGAACATTATACTTTATTCTTTATGAAATTACTTCACTTGTTTTACTACCAGATTGTTAAAATTTTGAAGGCAACTTCCTGCAGAAAAGGATAAATAAAATACAGATTGCCTAGTTGACCTGAGAAGAAGTTAGTTCGCTCCTTGCTCCTTCTCTCTTTCCTTCTTTCCATTACATCTTTTTATAGAAAGCTAAACTCGGCATCTGTCAATAGAGGTTCTGTGATACGCCACTTGAACTGAATTGATGGTTGCATTTCCCTCGCATAAACTAGATTTTTGGAGAAGATGTTGCTAGCTTACCTCTTAATTATTACCTATTAACCTTTACATTTTCATCTCTCTTTCTGTAATTTCCTCTATAATTTATAGCTAGGTACCATTTTCTTCCCAAGCTTCTCTGGAGTATTATTCTCTACCTCAATAGTTTTATGGGAGGAAAACCCACCTGTTGTGAAACACTTAAAATTCCAGATACTCATTTTTTGTAGTGAATGTGAGCCAGTTTCATACCTGGTAAAGGTTTTGTTTTGTGACAGTAATGTTAAGAATCTGTTTTGGCTGTGGGGGTATTCATAATTGGATGTACTGTTGGAGAACTGATGAAGTTCAAAGTTAATGTGCTGGAGGTGTTCTCGCTGGATTGATGTTGTATGTGACTTTTACTCTGCAACCTTCTTTATTCTTGCCCATGAATTTTAGCCTGTTTCTTGAATTTTCCTGGCAGTTCAATGAGCGACCTAGTGTTTTTATTGTAAATAAGTTTTAAGTGTAAATCAGTAAGAATTGCTTTCTTTTTGTTTATTTATTTATTTATTTTTTAGACAGAGGGGAAGGGAGGGAGACAGAGAGAGAGAAATAGCAATGTATGGTTGCCTCTCACATGGCCCTCAGTGGGGACCTGGTCTGCATCCCAGGCATGTGCCCTGATGGGGAATCGAACCGGGACCCTCTGGTTCCCAGCCCGCGCTCAATCCACTGAGCTACACCAGCCAGGGCAGAATTGCTTTCTATTACTCATTGTAAGTATCAGCAAATGATATATCTAGAGAACACTATTATTTTTATTTTACTTTTGCTTGTTTTTGTTATTGTTTAACAGGGCTTGTTCCTTGTGATAGTTTTATATAGATTTGGCATTTCTAATTTGGTATATAATTAAAGGGCTTATTTAAAATTAGTTCTAGGAGGTAGGCACTTTATGCCCTTATATGTTTTATATTACAAATATTCATGTGGTTTTACATGTAGATTGTGTCAAAAGTATATATTTCAAAATTCATTTATTTTTTGCTCATTTTTAATCTTAATGTTTTACTAATAAAAAGGTAGGAAATTTTAAACACAATTTTGTAGAATGAACTAGGGCAAATTATAGTTCATTTAAAGTATCGTAATTAATTTTTGCTTGTGCTAGAGTGTAACATACTTTGTGGGCATTTGGTGTGCAATCTTTGCAATATGAGGAAATATAACCTTATCACCAGTGAGCATATCCAGTGTCTAAGTAAATTTAGCTGGGACTTGTCCTATTATGCAAGTTCCCACTCATCTAAGTTGACTCCCATTAGCCACCGTGCCATAATGGCTTGTGGGGAGACTGCACAGAATATTGAATTAATGCCAGCCATTTCTCAATCATTTCTCATTCTCATAAAATGATTAAAGCTGATGTAAGAGGGCTCATTAAAATGGAAAACATTTGACTCATTAAAAAGCCATTAAACCATCTCACTTCTCTGATTTATTTTATCATAACCTTATTTGGCCATTGTTTAAAAGTCACTGCACCCCACATTTCTTATCGTTGAAGGAGTGTTACTTAAAACATCCACTCTAGTTTTGTGGCCATTTACTCTTGAAATCATCACATGCTACTGTTGTTTAGTTTAAAACTCTTTGAGGCCAACATCTGACTACTACTACTAATTGGAAATCAGCTGATAATAGCCATTTGGATTAGCTTTACCTTCCAGTGTTTACTTTAGCTATTTCTAAACTGCACAAAAGTTCTTAATTTTTTCACCTCATATCATCTAACCTTGAAGCTAAATTACTGCTTACACAGACAAAGTAAGCGCCCATTGGTCATTGTAGGATGATAATGTGATTTTTGTTGAGCAGCAATAATTTCTGTTGCCCAACCAAAAATAAATCTGACCTGTGAAAATGCATCTTTAGGTCAGGTTGCATTTTGGGCAGGCTATGCTTTTGGTATGAAACAAGTAGGATGCTAACAGGCTTTATTTTTTTCCTTTAGAATATTTCCTTAATATGGCCTTACAAGTTTAGAACCAAATAAAACTGGCTTGGTTTAAACAATAACAAAATACATATTTGTAATCTACATGGAAGATAAAAACATTATAAGATATACTTGCATTAGGAAAAGTAGCACTAGCCAAAGTCATAGACAAGCGCTGAGATCTCGGTGACTTATTCCTAATGTCCCAATCTGATGCTGATTAGAATACTCTGCAGTCATTTTCTCCTGTTATTACAATCTTACTCTAGTATGGTGCATTTGTTACAATTAATGGATCAATATTGATACATAATTAACTAAAGTTCATAACCCAATTCCTTCCTTCCTTCCTTCCTTCCTTCCTTCCTTCCTTCCTTCCTTCCTTCCTTCTTTCCTTCCTTCCTTCCTTCCACTGTAAGGGATCTGCTAATTTTCTGCTAGAATAGAATATTGTACTAGAATAGTCATCCTAGAATCAACCATTTCTTTAAAGATCCCTGTTTTCTTTTGTTGGACCATGGATATGAAGCTAAGGTTTGGATGTAGAGTATGCTTGTATACTTGATGTACTGGGGTGCCATTACATCCGTGCCCTCTCAGCCCACAGAGCAAGGAAATACATGTTTGTATACTAACCTCTGTGTGTGTGTGTGTGTGTGTGTGTGTATATACACGCACATATATTTCTCTATATAGCCAGTTCTATCCATATTAAGGTAACATGAGTTAATATGGGTGTGTCCAACTCTAATCTCTACCCTGAATCTTTGTCCCTTCCTCCCCTTGTTTACTTGTCAATTCCCACTCCAATAATAAGAAACCATTTGCTACCTATTTGCCTAATGCCCTTTCCCATATACACACAAAATAGTATCAAAATAGTAAACCTGTACCCCCAGTAGAAACAACCATATCGATGAGACTAGAGTACTTATGTACTTATTTGCCCTTTAGTTTTTATGGGCTCCACTTATTTCAAAGTTACTTGGGTTACTTGGGTTAACTACTATAGTGAGGTTGTTTCATGCAATTTTACATACAGTATGTAGCCATTTCAAACTAGTTTCTCTCACTTAGCAGTCAGCATTGGGAGTTAATTCATGTTGGTGTCTTGGCACCTCATGCTGACGATCTGCCTGTGATCAGCATGTGTAAACCTTCCAGTTTAAAGTGATGCTTGATATACTTGGAGTAATATTCCCTTTTTTGTAATTTTTCTATTCATTATGCTTCTCTTATGATTCCTATCTCCCCTCCTACTCTTTCTCAGATATTAACTATTTTATGTAATTTATAAAATACAATTTTATTTCCTTTATTTGCGTATCAATTATTTCTTTTTTAAAAAATAGTAGGTTTTTTTGAAATTACAATATATATTTTTTACTAATCCAAACCCCACTTCCACTAACACTGTATTGTTTCATGTGTCATGTGGGTAGCTTATAAAAGGGAATATTCAACTTTTCCCTTCCATCCCTTCTAACTTCTCTGTAATTTATTTCACTTAACTCTATAATTGTTAAATATATAATTAGTATTTTAATTTCAACAGAGTCTTTTAGATCAATTATGAATAGGAAACTAAAAGACCTTAATTTTTCTTTAATTATTTGGTTTTCTGATGCTCACCCAGGCTTCGTGTAGTTCCAAGTTTTACATTTATATTATCTTCCTCCTACCTAAGAACTTCTTTAAACATTTCTTACAGGGTTGTTCTGCTGTCAATAATTTCCTTAGTTCTTTGTTTCTTTCAGAAAGACTTATATCTCTTTCAGTTTCAAAAAAGATTATACGATTTTAGGTTTGTGATTATTTTCTTTTAATACATGTATTTCACTCTAAATGTATTCTTCTTGTGCATGGTTTATGACAAAAAGTCCACTGTAATTCTTACCTCTATAAGTAAAAATTGTTTCTATCTTTTTGACTTCAAGATTTCATTTTTGAAAAAAAAGATTTCATTTTTGTCTTTGTTTTTCTATAGTTTGAATATGCGATGACTGGGTATAGATTTTTTGGCCATGATCCTTTTCGGTGTCATTAGAGCTTCCTGGATATGGGGTTTATTGTTTGTTGCTAATTTTGGAAAACTTTCTGTGATTATTTCTTTAAATATTTCTTTTGCTCCATTCTCTCATACTTCTCCTTCTGCTATTTCAATTGCAGATATATTAACCTTTGGAAATTGTCTTGGCTATTCTTTTTTTATTAAAAATATTTTTTCTCTTTGCATTTCGGGTAGAATGTTTTTACTGATGTGTATTAAAGCTCTCTTGTTATTTCTTTGGCCATGTCCAGTTCTCCCAATGAGCCTGTCAAAGGCCTTCTTCATTTCTGTCACATTGTTTCTGATTTCTACACTGCCTTTTGATTATTTCATAGAGTTTCCCTCTCTCTGCTTATGTTATCCAACTTTTTCAATATACTCTTTACTTTGTTTATTAGAGTCCTTAACTTAGTAATCACAGTTATTTTAAACTGCCTGACTGAAAATGTTACCATCTGTGTCATATCTGAGTCAGGTTCTGATGCATGCTTTGTTTTTTCAGACCATGTTTATTTCTTACCTTTTAGCATAATTTACTTTTTATTGTTGTTCTTAAAGCCTGACATAACATGGCAGATAATAGAAACTGAGATAAATAGGTCTTTCATGTGAGATTTTAGGTTACTCCGGTAATGAGTTGGGCTGTGTTTAATGTTTGCTACAGCAGTGGATACCAGAAGCTTCAAATTCCTCTCATGTTTTCTGCAGTCTGTCTCTCCTGTTGTCTTTGTGCCCCCATAAGAACTTTTTCTTAGGGTCTTACAGATCTTTCAGCTCTTATACACTGCTATTGATTTGGAGCTCTTTTGTTGCGGTGATAAAGAGTGGAAGAGGGGATTCATTCTATAATCTTATGATTAAATCTCGGTCTTTTAATGGACCTCTGCTCCCTGCCTGTGTGTGACCTTCGTAAGTGTTTCTTAGGGTTTTTTTTTTTTTTCTCTCCTTAGGTAAGGGACAGTGGGGCCCGTATTGGGGGAAATTTCCTTCCCCCAGCTTAGATGACAATCTGGTAAAATCTTTCCCAGTAGAGATTAAACCTTTTTGTATAGAATACTCTGAGTTGATTTTTCAGATCGTTACTTTCTCTCTGCCTACCAGAGCCACAAGCCTTTCTTCTTGAGAAACTTCCAGAACTTCCTAAGCGATGTGTGATACAAAGAATCCCAGAATAGGAAATCAGAAACATGGGTCTTGGTGAATTGATTGGGATTTTAGAGACATGATTCAAGTCTTAATTTTGAAAAAGGAGCTGGAGAAAGGTTATGGTTTAATTGACCTGTAAAAGCCATTTAAGCTTTGACTTTCTAAACCCAAACCAAGTACAGATTAGGCTCTTCAAATAGAATCTTCAAAGACTGGCACAAGTGATCAGGCTTGGTTGTAAGGGGTGAAAAATACCTTCTCAGATGTGTTCGAAAGCTCATTTAAGGTTGGGAAAGAAAATGGAGTTAGGGGATGGAATTATACTTTAGATAAAGCACAATACATTGAAAAACAAGAGCTACATGCTTTTGTGAAAACGTAATCTAGTAGTTATTTAATTTACAGTGTATTCAAATGTTCAACCCCTATTAAATTCAGAAGCAGACAAAGATGCTGACAAAAGAAGTTAGTGCATATGTTTAATTCAATGATACAGTTCTTTTTCCTTGTTTCTACCTATTTATGCATTTCATTGACTACTGCTTTTTCAGAATTTGTCCTTCTGGTCTTTATCATTGGATAATGAGCATTTCATTTGTGAAATTGCAGGTGAGCAGGCAAAACAGGTTTAAAAAATTGTTCCAGGTCCTCTTCGAGTTGGCATTCTAGAATAGTGATATTGGTATTTATTTATACAGAATCATGGGGATCAGAATGACAAATACAATATTTATTACTATAGATTCATTCAAATCAATATTAGCAATTGTTTAATATAGAATGAGCATGAACTTTGCATTTATAGCAATTTGGCTTAGAATCCTGGTGATACTGAACCCAGGACTACCTGCCTGCCACACAAAGAACCAATGACAGAGAGACAGGGCAGGTGCAAGGAATGCCAGTTTATTCAAGAGCCAGCAGCCTGAGAAGATGGCAGGCTAATGTCACAAAGACCATCTCAACCTCTCAGTGCAGGGAGGGGTTTTTGTGAATGAGGAACGGAAAGATAGAACAAGGGAGACTAGAGGAATGGGGATTCTGGGTTCTCCATGTCGGATGCTAATGTCAGTCAGCACCATCTGCTCTGATAACTGCCTTGGAGCTGGTCAAGCAATGGTCTGTTGTTTGTCATCCTGGTTTTATGGTTGAAGGTCAGCAAATCTCCTAGAGCTGATATGCCTGATGTCTAGAATCTGCTTCCTTGATGTTAGCTCCTAGAATCCTTTAAGCAAACAGGCTGTTTTTCCATAGCAACTTGTGAATTTGCAAGTCATCGTTTACAAAAACAGTGTTAAAAGAATGGTGGGGTGGGGTACACTGGTTGTGACAGACAGTGCAAAGTTGTGGGTAAGTTATCTCTCATACTGTGCCTTCGTTTTCTAATTGGATGTTGTTACTCCAACATTATAGGTTAGTTGTGAGAATTAAATGAGATAACTTAAATAAATAAACACCTAGAATGGCTTTGGCTCTCAGGAATGAACAATATAAACAGCAGACAACATATTATTTTAATGCCTACAAATATGGTTATGATATCTTTCACTCTACAGTTGAAATATTATTAATTCACACATAAAGCTAGTACTTGCTCTGTTGGTTTCAGTAGAATGGACAAACACATGAATCTTTTGGTGAAAATCGAAGTATGGTGTCAGAGAAAGAATGCAAGAGCATAGAAGAATTTCTCTTTTCCTTATGTGTGCATGATTCATTGGTGATACATTTTAAATACTATGCTTACATAATATTTTAAAATGATAAAGCTGAGAGGCTATTTATTCTGGTTCCACTAATCAAAAGATACAAAAATAAGGTCATTCAGCATTTGAATTTTTTTTGGGGGTGGCACACAATAAGATGCTATGGATATATTGTAGACTAATAAATGAATGAATATGTACTAAATAAATGAATAAGCAAACAAATGATTCAACCCTCACTTTAAAATAGCTTATACTTTAGTGGAATAGAGGGAAATGAATCAGAACAATGTATGAATAACTAGATCAGGGAGGTCGTGATATTTTTTTATGCGAGTAGAGTTTAAAACTGAGACCCTGATTTCCCCAAATTAAGGCAGTGTCCAGAAATAATTTGTTGCACAGTGCAAATATTCTGACTTTTTTTTAGCTCATAAGAGTATTACATTTTCCATATCAAATGACTTAACATTTTATTGCTTAATTATACTGTGCTAATCAAATGATACGCCAGTAACATCATATTTGGTTGATTCTGTCACCTGATAGAATCTTTCAATATAATCTTTGGCGCATTTGCAGTTGAATCATTATAGCATTACAAATGATAGTTGTTGCAACTTTAGTGTTCAATAAAGCTTGAATGAACACATAAATTTGTTTAATATGTGGTGTATATTGTTAGTTTACCTGTTACATATAAATCAGAAACTCACGTACTGTTATAAATCAGGATTAAATAGCACACTTAATCTTAAATACACTTTCTAATTCTAGTTAATGGGTGATAACATGATTACTCTAATCAATACATTCTGACAAAAAAGAATACTCTAGGGGAAAAAAATGCAGCCACCACAATAGCACCAACCCTTATTTATCCAGCATTGTGTTACTATTTATCCAGCCCTGGTTTAGCTCATTTAGTATTCATTAGCTCATTCATTAGCTCATTTAATATTCACCTCAGCATTTGAAATATATACTATTATTAGTCTCATTTTCACATAAAGAAAATGAAGCCAAAAAGGCATAAATAACTTGGCCCAGATCGCATCTTTAATCAGAAGACTACACAAAATATATGATTGGTGACAGATCTATTATACCGATAGTAAGCGACGTACACGTTCAGAAGGAGTGATCATGAGAAGGGGAAATTGAATATTTTTACTGGGCCGTTGCACTGGAGCCACAGCATGAGAACCCCAGAATTCAAGTGAGGATGCATGTGAGTAAAATAACATGCTGCTAGACTCTGATGAAAGTGAAACCATGAGGAGAAAGTCAGGAGGGAAGCCATGATTTATTGGGTGATGGCTGGATTCTTTCCTGTAATGGTAGGTTGGTTCAGTTTCAGAGGATTTTAAAAGGCATGGAAGAAAACGATGGAAATAACTTGTTTTCTTATTGTCTGAAAGAGATACTGAAATGTTCCCCTAACTCAGCTTATAAAGGAACTTTCCCTGTGCTGGATACTATTTGAAACTAGAAAATCATTTCTTAGGATGACAACGTGAACTTGGGCCTCAGACAGTATAGTCCAGTAGTCTCTCACGCCAATGGGAAGAGTCAGATTCCTATATTGATAAAGGCCAGTTTCTCAGACATATCTGGGAATTACAAATGAAATAGTGATACATATGGATGCTCCACAAAAGCTACAAAAGCTATAGAGCCAATCAGGATGCTTATTCATCATAATTTATTGGAGACAGTTTCATGGATTTCATCTCTGAGTTTACCTTCCAGATAATAAGCAACCAGTACTGTCCACCCAATCCAATATCAAGAACCTACAAATAAAGTATGTTACAAAAACAAGGAATAAGATAATGAAGAGATGAGACCCATGATTTGAACTGATTTTGTTGGCTTTATGCTACCTTCATTCTAAATTCTTTTGACTTGCTCTGGCTGGTGTAGCTCAGTGGATTGAGTGCGGGCTGGGAACCAAAGGGTCCCGGTTCGATTCCCAGTCAGGGCACATGCCTAGGTTGCAGGCCAGGTCCCCGTGAGGGCCATGTGAGAGGCAACCATACATTGCTGTTTCTCTCCCTCTCTGTCTCCCTCCCTCCCCCTCTCTCTAAAAATAAATACAAATAAAATATTTTAAAAAATAAAAATTAAAAAAATTCTTTTGACTTTACCAAGTTCTGGATAATGAAATAAGAAAAAAAAACTTAGTAGTTTTCATTGATTTTGAAACTCAGTCAAATCCACTTATACTCATCGGTCGCCTTAGCTAGATAAACTCAGTGTTAAGAGTGTCTCATCAAAAGTAAATACTGCACAGATGCTTAATCATCTCATTTTCTGTGTTTTCACAGTCCTTTACATTTTAAGTCATTCCTTATCTTTTTACTGCAGGGGAACAGAAACTGAAAGACTTCTTTAGATGGAAGCAGGCACCCTATTCTGTAGAGTGGTCATGTAGCAGCCCAAGTGTGTTCTAGTTTATCACTTATCTAGTATTTCTGAGGTTTCTATTTTCCTTCTTCATTTATTATTCAGTATATTTTTAGTGTGCTCCCTTGGTTTCTCGTGCTTAATATAACTGGAAATTTACTCTTCTGCTTCCCAGGAATGTGACAGAAAAGGATAGTTATGAAAAGTTTGTGGAATATAAAGTGGTACTTACTACTTAATAATAATTAATAATTCTGTAGCTAAGAGAAATAAAAGAGAACTTTAAACATATACTTCCAAGTGAAATATCATCTCTGTCTAGAGCTTTCTAAATAGATAGCACCTTTGAATTCCTATTAGGCTGGAGAGGAATAAATCATAGTATAAAATACCAATGTAGCAGTCACTATATATAACAACAAAACAGCTACAACAGCAGCAAAATGCATCACTACTTAGGCTGAAAGAAATTGTGAAATACCCACTTATTATTTAAATACACACAAAATCAGTTTACTTAAAAAATTCCTGTATTTACTTGACACAGTTTCTTTGGAAACTTCAAACTATTATAATGAGGAGACTTAAGAGACAAATATTTTAAAACAGTAATTCCAAAGCATCTGTAACATACGGAACTATGACAAGGGAAAGCTAAAGTGACAGACACAGTTTCTCTAGCCTCTGAGACTTCTTAATTGAAATTGGGGCCCTTTGGGGCAATGTAGAATGCTAAAGGGAGACAGGAGAAGAACAACAGCTGTTTAAATGTTCAAAAATAAACAACAGCCATTCCACTATTATGTATGTCAGTTTGCACCTTAATATGAAATTGATTTAAAAATAGGGTCTATTTAATTTTTCTGTAATAACTCATCAATATGGCAAAAATGCTAAGTCAGTGATCTAGTTATATAATCCATATATACATGTGATGAATTTCTCAGGTGAGAAAAGAGAAATAACTTAATTAAATAAAACCAAGAGAAAAATCTCTTTCCTACTTTATTTTCTTTAATTAAAAAAAAACTTTTTTTTCATCTATTAATTCAATATTTTATTTAGAAGCCTTTTATATAATATATTTCAGAGTCATTTATACTCTGTAAATTCAGTCTGCAGTTACTGTTCTTATTTATAGGTATATTTATTCTGGATCAATAATGAAAAATGAGAATAAATAAAAATAGAAACAAGTAATATCAAAAGGATGATATTAATTAGTTTAACAGCAGCTTTTAACAATAATAAAGAATAGGATCATATTCTTGTGCATTGACTATTGTTTACACAAATATTATGCTATCATTATATTTATCAATTATGGAAGTTTTAATAGATGGGTGTAAAATATTTTTTTATGCATTTAGAATAGAAAGATAAATTCTTAGATTCAGCAAAAAACCTGAGTACATTAAAACATTTTTTCTTTTTTTAACCTGTATCGAAGTGATGCAGGAAGAGATTTAGAATCATGTAGTAATAAATGAGAGGTCCTAATTTACTTCCCAGTTTTACTTCGACTTAGTCCTTCCTTGCTTTAAGGCATGAAAGTTATTGAATTTTACGACATTCACCTCACACTGGTTTTCTATCAAACAGAATATCAGTGGAACACCTCTGCTGAGCTCCCTACATGAAATTGTCCTTTTGTGCATCTCATAATCGGCAGCGATGTGGCCGAGCACCTGGTGGTGACAAGCAGACGTCTTTGATTTATTGGCTAATATCATCACTTGTTAGTGGATGGTTGAGCAGGAGACTAAAAGAGCGTGAAATCAGAGAGAATAAATTATGAAGGCACCGAACTGTGCCATTATAAACCCTTCCTTGTCACAGCTGTGACATCTCATAGGAAATGGAGGATGACAGCAGTGTTCTTTCATCAAAGGGCCGATGCCTTCCACTTGTGATCCTGACCATAAATAAATAAATAAAGCGAACAAACTGCATAAGGAAGTGGAACTCCACCAGGAAATACCTTCCCCTCAATGGAGCTCTTGGGTTCCAGTTTTCTTCTTCTACTTGAAAGACCAGAGTAAAGCTGACTTCGATTAGAAGCGTGCACTAAGAGGACATCCCTTTAGTCCACCCAGAAAGCATACTTACATTTAAGTTGGTTACCCAAATTCTAGTTTAGCGAGTTACTTTAACCAATCTATTTATACCACCCATCTCTGCCTAGCAAAGGATTTCAAAGTTAGTAGTTGATAAAAGAATGTTCTAGAGTAGTTTAAAGTTGAAGTTGGGTTTTCAAGTTAAATCTGTTAAAGTAATTAAAACACATCTGGAAATAAAGATTTAGTTAAAGTCCATAATAGTAAGAAAATGACAATGCACTATAGTAGCTGGAACACACATCTTGGAACCTCGAGTCTTTTCTTAGATTTTTGTCTTCTTATATATTGTAACATTCAAAAAATGATTTAAGTTTCTTTGAAAGACCACATTTATGTTATTCTACATTGAGGTTTTAGTACAGGGTTTGGCAGAAGTAACACCTGCTTGAGTGGTTGGTAAGGTAATGATATGGGTATAATAATTTATAATTTAAATTTGAACATTTCACCTAAAATGTCATGTGGTGTGCTTAAGTGTGATATTGTTGCATTACAGAATTACATGCTTATGATTTTGTAGTAAAAGATTTTGTTATAAAAAAAGGGGCGTTATTTGTGCCGGATCCTGTGTCTTCAATATTCCTGAATGCATGTAAGATTAAATCAAAGAAAAGGCAAAGTAAACGATAGTATTCTTCCCTTTCCCAGATGCCATTCCAGCTGCATTCTTTTATTAGTTCGTTCCAAGAGTCATGAAAAGATAGCTTTTGAGATCGATCTTTATCATGTCATTTATAGGAAAGTAATAATAGGAAGGTATGTAGATTAGAGTCAACATTGGCAAACTGTGTCCAAGGAATGATAAGAAAGGGCAAATCTTATGTTAAATGTTCTTATCATCAAAATAATAACAAAAAGGCATTTTGGGTGAATATTTATGGCATAGATTGGGGTGATGGTGTCACAGATGCTTACTTATCTACAAACTCATCAAGTTGTGTACATTAAATGTACACATCAATTTTATATGTCAATTATACCTCAGTGTAATGGCTTTTAATAAACTTGGTATGCATAGGAAAAGAGTGCATGAGAAGGAATGGTGGGAGGAAAGGCTAAAGATAGAAACGGGGACAATATTATAAAAAGGGTCTGTCTGCCATGAAATACATTAAAAATACTTGTGAATTTATAGACAGCCCTATTTTAGAAAGGATTTATTATTACTAATTATAAAGCATGTGAAGTAGAGTAAAATACTGTAAGTTAAAAGTAGCTTTTAAGTAGAAAATGATAATAAATATCAAAATGAAGCCGAAAAATAAAGCCAATACTAAAATATAAACTCTAAGCCTCTTTAATATTCTTTAATAAACTCTAAGCTTCTTTAATATCGCTCATAATTTTTGCTCATAGCTTTTTATCAACCACCATGAAAAGAGAAATTGGATCAATTATAGTTTAAGACAGTCTTGACATTGCAATAGAAAAAATGACAAGTTTATGGTAGTTTATAATTTATTTCTATTATATCTCATGAAAGCATTAAATAGAGATAAAGCGATTCCATGGAGGCGGGGTACAGTGGGTGACTGAAACATTGACCAGGTTTGTGGCAAAATGGGACTTCTTATATAGCCAGCCCCATTCCCTTGAAGAGGGCCAATGTTTACTTCCAATGAAGTCCTAGACTTTTTCAAAACATTTCTTAATGTATTGAGAAAAAATAGTCTTTCCATCTATTTTAAAAATGTATTTTCCACATTTGTGCAATACTCCTGGATGCATTTTTACTTAAATAGAAGATATATTTGATACATACTGGTACAATGTCAAAATGTACATATGACCATGTGACATATGGTAAAATCACTTTGGGATGTACTAATGGATCTTTCTAAAATGGTCATCTTACACAGAAGCTGAAACAGGTTACATTAGAGGCCTTTGTGACTTCTGATTAAGAGAAAGCATGCATTAAAATCTTGCAGATATTAAAACCACCGTGAGATACCACCTCACACCTGCCATAATGGCTATCATCAATAAATCAACAAACAATAAGTGTTGGTGAGGATGAGGAGAGAGGGCATCCCTCATACACTGTTGGTGGAAATGCAGACTGGAGCAGTCATTTCGGAAAAGAGTTTGGAGTTTCCTCAAAAATTAAAAATGGAGCTGCCTTATGACCCAGCAATTCCACTTCTGGAAATACACCCAAAGAAACCTGAAATGCTAATTGAAAAGAATGTATGCATCTCTATGTTCATTGCAGAGTTATTTGCAATAGCCAAGATTTGGAAGCAGCCCAAGTGCCCACCAGTAGATGAGTGGATAAATAACCTGTGGTACATTTACACATGGAATACTACTCAGCCATAAAAAGGGAAGGGAATCTTACCCTTTATGATGGCATGGATGGACCCCGAGAACATTATGCTAAGTGAAATAAGCCAGTCAGAGACAGACGAATACTTTATGATCTCACTTATATGTGGAATCTAATGAACAAAAGAAACTAACCAACAAAATAGAAACAGACTCATAGATATTAAAAAAGATTGACTGCTTTCAGAGGGGAGGGGGATTTGGGAGCAGGGCGAAAGGTAGAGGGATCAAGAAGAAATAGGCACAGCTAACAGAGGGAAAGGGGTAGAGGGGGTGGAAGTGGGGAAAGGGGGAGTAAATGATGGCAGAAAGAGACTTGACTTTGGGTTGTGAGCGCATGATGCAGTATGCAGATGATGAGTTGTACATTTGAAACCTGTGTGGTTTTTTATTAACCAATGTCACCCCAATAAATTCAATAAAAAAGAAAGAGTAATCTACAAAATCTGGGTTTTTATAACTAGAGAACCCATGTTAAATTTTTATTTCAGGCTCTTTCTAATGAGCAGAATGATAAGTGTGAGGATAATCTATTCATCTCCCTGACATCTATTTGCATAATGTATTTTCCTGGCAGCCATAAAGCCTGAGCTAAAACCATGTGCTTTCTCAGTAGGTTCAACATCTGGAAAATTGACCAGATTTACCTGTTAGTCTGTTTGTCCTACAATTTGTGTGAATCCATTTTTTACTTACTAAAATGATAGGGTAACAAAAATTTTAATAAAATGAAAGAATCAACTTAAAGTTTTTTTTTTAATTTTAAATAAAATCCTGCAGATACAACTACCAGTGAAAGCACACAGATCAAAAGGTGCAAGTGAAAACTGTCCTAATTGCAGGTATAAATTTGCAATAGTGCTGTTGCTCTTGAGGATTCAATCAAGGAGAAGTAGGGGCCAGGATTCCAGTTTGTGTATGATGGACACTCATTCTGCCATGTAAATCCAGGAAGGAGAGCTATTCCATAATATAGATGTGAGGATAAAGCCTCACAGTTCTGCTTTCAAAGAAAGGAAGTTTTGTTCTTAAAAATATCCTGACAAATTTTGAGGGTAGAAGTTCTCAAATATGTATCTCTAATAAAAGGGAGTCTTGAATGAGCACATGGTTGACTGAACTTGTCTGCAAGTCCTGCCAGAGTATTTACCATAAACGCACACTTAGGTCGGAAGAAATCCAGAGGAGCAAAAGGAAGTAGACTATGGTGAAGAAGAAAAATAAGAACAAAAATTACATTGGGAATCATAATATTTGGCTTAAACTTGTCTTCTTGAACTTCCCTTCTAAATTCACATGAGATGGTATCTATCTGAATCTCCATAATGTCTGTTAACCGTTGGTATTGCTGTGATTTTCAGTAATGCAATGTATAAACTGAACTGTCAGTATAAGGCTCTATGTAAATTCTTATTGTGACCATAAACTATTTTGTCAATAGAATGTATAGATAGTTCTGGACTATATTACCAACTCTCCAGATGGTTTCCAAAATGAGATTTAAGCTTGTATTTCTCCTTTCTAGTGATTCTCTGCTGTCTTTTTCAAAGTGAGGTTAATTATTGGTTTCATGAGTTTTATTTTCAGAAGTTTAGATTACATTTTATCTTGGAGAATATTCATACAACTCAGGATTTTTATATATTTTTATTTTTTAAAAGATTTTATTTATTTTTAGAGAGAAGGGAAGGGTGGGAGAAAGAGAGGGAGAGAAACATCAATGTGTGGTTGCCTCTCACGTGGCCCCCACTAGGGACCTGGCCTGCAACCAAGGCACGTGCTCAGACTGGGAATCGATCCGGTGACCCTTTGGTTCACAGCCTGCACTCAATTCACTGAGCTACACCAGCCAGGGCAAAACTCAGGGTTTTTAAGATTTGATAATATACAACTCACTTGGTAATTCTATTGCCCCATTTATATACATGAATATTATGGGATCTTAGACAACAGTTTTACCCAAACATAGGAGTTTCAATAAAGGAACTAATTTCTAAATAATTTATACATATACATATAAAAATGCAATATAAAAGTGGTAAATTAAAATTTGTTTTTATATATGTCCATTATTTATGCACAATACACAAAAGTATATAATACTATTTCTTGAGTGTATACTGTGCTTTGTATATGCTTGAGTGCCAGTCACCATACTAAGTGGTTTATGTACATGATTTTAATTAGTCTTCATAGAGTGTCTGAAAGGTAGGTATCATTATTCTAATTGTTCAAAAGTATGAACTATCTAGCTGATAAGTGGAATAGCTCAGATTCAAATTTGAATCTCTTAAATTTAAAGTCAGTTTTGAATTAAGCACACCATTAATTTTCCCAATAATAGATTGAAAAATGAAGGATGCTACATGGCTAATATTTTATTGCCTCAATAATCTAAGTTTTTAGAGGTATTGCAGGACACAATTGTACAAGTCTGTGTCTTGCATTGAGCTGAGACTCTGTCTCGAGATTTCTGGTTATTATCTGTTAAAATGTTGCTTGTTTTAAGAGGCTGACTTCTCCCTTTCCTATTTTGTTTTACTTTCTCAGATATATGGAAAATGCATATGAATTTTTCTTAGATGTTATCCAGTCTTTAACATATAAATGTTTAGTTGCTTTATGTGAAAAGGAAAAATCTTGCCTATAATGGGTTTCAACAATCCAAAGAACAACCTCAACATTTTAATATGTAATGATAAGAGTGTCAAAAAAATATACCTTCAAAGAACACAATTCTTTGCAGTGAAGAAAACAGCAGAAATAAGGGGGGGGCGGGTAACATTCCACCCAGGCCTCGCTTCTTTCCTTTGAGGTGGAACCGAAATTAAAACATCACTAAGGCAATTTCTCAGTGGCTCCGGACTAGTCACTCCTTCCCCACTTGAGCGGGAAGGCTAGCCCTGGGCAATCAAGCATGGCAGACCTGTCAGAAGCAGCAGCAGGGGCTCCGATAAGAATCTGCCATCGGTAAACCTGCTGGATGGTTCAAGGTGTTCGAATTCTTATCGTAACCAGCCTCCAAAAGTGAGGCCCGTCTCGAGGGTCTGTTCACGTTTCCTCAGCGTGTATTTCTGAACCTTCACAGGGTTAGTGCATCTTGGTCATTTGAGATCATGTTGGAGTTGAAACATTGGCAGAGCCATTGTCAGAGTTAAGTGCTTTTTTCCCGTCAATGGGAGAAATGAGGTAGATGGAAGGTAGAGAAAACTCTTTTCTAAATAAACTTAGTGTGTTTTTGAGAGTAAAGAACTAATCTCAGGTGATAATATATCATGTAAGTGGGCTTGTTGGTATGTATCCCTTTGTGCTTGGCGTCTTTAAATCGATAATGTGTTTGAGGTTGATCGAGGTTGTTATGTACATAAGTAGTTTGTTCCTTCTTATGACCGAGCAGTGTTCTCTGCCACTTGTTTATGCATTTGTCTGTTGATGGACATCTGTGCTCTTTCCAGTTTTTGGCTATTATGTGTAAGGTTTCCATGAGAATTCTTATTAAAGAAACAAATGTTCCAACCTGGACGTTATCTGAATATAATGATAACATAATGATTGAAGAGTTCAAAACCATTTACTTTTTCAGTCTCAAATGACACGATATTTGAGAAGAGAGTGAGAGGAAAGATGTGGGGAATAAACCAGTACATTATGTGTTTAGCTCTGTCACTTGTTAGCTGTGTAACGTGGCAGAAGTCAACAGAGCTTTCTAGACTTCACTTTTGTTGTTATGGTGCAGTGTTGGTTTAGGTTGGTTGTTTGGTAAATTGAGGACATTTTGCAAGATGGATAATGGAGCCCCTTATATGAAGAAATACTAAAACTACAGGAGAACTGATGAGATATCGTTTGGAAAAAAATAATATGACCTTCATGATTTGCTTACTGTTTGTGGAATATTTTAATTTGTGGGGCAGAGGGGAGGGGGTTGAATGAAACATCCCAATGCTCTGGTATTGTGTGACTGTATGATTTAATTGTTTAATAGGAATAAGTTGAGATTTGCATGGTGTATCACCTTAGAGTCATGATCCAAAAGGAATTTCACAGCCGAACTCAACAATAACAGATCCTCTCACTTGTGTTTTCACTGTGCGTCGTGTTGTTCCGTGTTCCTCTTTAAAATGTGGTAGGGGCAATGCATAGTAGGTGGAGTGTCTCCAGTTTTAATCATTTCACTTTTGATTTGAAAAGTAATTCATCATGAGAAGTCAGTGGGGTATAGAGAGCACTAATTGCAGCAAAATATCAAGGACAGTTTTCCTCTGTCTTAATTAAACATTAATGAGTAAAGTTATTTGCAAATGCATGCTGCAGGGATGGACTTGTCTGTCTCCGTTTGGTAAATACTGACACCGAGTGTCAAAATAAAGCACCTTAATTGATTTATACAGGAATGGTTTAAAAAGATTGCACCTGCCTTGACATTTCCCTAGGTTTTTATAGAGTGCTTTCTAATAAATTATTTACAAAGATACTTTTCCTGACCTATCCTAATTATAGGAGTGATTGTTTCCAAACTAATCAATTTTGTGTAATTTGACTTTTCTTCTGTCAGTGTTTCTGGCACCTTATGGAATTTTATAGTAGATGATGAGGAAATCAAATTTTTAAAAATATTTTCAGAAGGAATATGTAGTAGTTACTTTTTCCTTGATTATTGGAAATATTTTGTAAGATTTTAGATATTTTATTTTTTAAATTCATAATTTTATTTCTATATATTTGTTAATCTAACTACTTTACTTGAGCCATAATCCAAAAACCTTGAGTAAAACTAAAAGCCTAAGCAGTGCATTCAATTAAAACTTCAAATTTTAAAATAATGTTTAAAGTAACATTGCCTTTGATATTTTAGAATGCATATAAGTTAATATACAAGAAAGGGCATAAAATGAAACTTTTGGGCTCTTTAGATTAGTTGATATGTAATTTTTGACCAGAATTCCAAATACTTTTCTCTGGATGATTATTCCCCTGTAAGATTTATTTTTATAGGTACAATTGAGTAATAATTTTGAAATCTCAATTATAATTAATCTTTTTTAAAAATTAACTGTACATACTACATTAAGTGCTTCTTATTTCTTACATTAGAAGTTACTAATAATGTCTAAACCTTGTAACAAAATTTTCTGTACAACAGTGTAGCAATGGAGAAATTGTCAGAAAATGACAAAAACACTGCATGTACAGTTTTAGAGTTTTAAAATATCAGTACAGGAACATATGCATGATATATATATATATACATATATATATATAATATATATGTATTTTTCTTAAAGATGGGGGGAGAAACAATCTTTTTGCTATGTCTTAGAATGGTTTATAAACTCAGTAGTTTATTCTGTTTTCAGATAATGCTGTTAAATTTCGCTCTGAATCCTCATGAAACTCCCAGTTCCCCAAACCATATGGCTTGATGCAGATAAAATTGGCTTATGGCAACTACTGTAAACACACTTCACATTTTTCCACCTGTGAAACTAGTGAAGTGTTCAGGTGTACATTTTTAAGGTTATTACTGTGGGGTTTTTCGTGGGTCTTTATTTTCAGACATTTTGTCCGTCTGGACAATTTCATCACCACATTTGAAAATAACTAAGCCTCGCAAGACACAGATCTGAGAAGGATTTCATTTTCAATTTGAGATTAAAATTAATATAAGGGATATTTTATATGTGTCTGTTTTAAACTATGGGGTAAGAATTCCTATTTTAAAACTGTAAACATAGCATACACACATTGTACTTTTTTTGAGACTTATAATCACATTTTTATGCTCTGGAAAAACCAAGTGATGTTATTATTGGGATCATGTTAGAGTTTCCCAAGTACACGATCACATCATCTATAAATACTTGGGCTAATCCTTCCATAATAATGTTAAACCGTGGTAGAAATAGTGGGTGCTCACTCTTTGGGCATGGTTTTATTAGAATGCCTTTAAAATTTTTCCAGTAAGTAAAAGACTTGCTTTGAAGCTGAGATATACATATTCTATATGTTAATGAGGCTAGTCATTTTTATTAATATTTTAATCATGAAAATATCTTGCCAATACTTATCTTTGTATTCTATGTAGCAAATCATATTGTTTTCTTCTTTTTATTTATTAATTACTAAATTGTATTAATATTTTTCCTAATAGTAAACTACCTAGCAAACACTTAAATGAATTGTTTAGTTAACATTTCATTGGATTTTATTTCATAAAACTTTGTCACTTTTTGCTTTAGTATTCATAAGGTAAATTTGTCTGTAGTGCCTTCTTCTTGTATTATCTTTGAATGTTTGACACAAACATGTTATGTAACTTTATATGAAATATTTGGGATGTTCGCTTTTTCTGTGCTTTGAAACAGGGTCAGTAGCTATTGGTTATCGGATACAAATTTGTTTTGTAAAATGACCCTATAAAAACACTGGCTCTAGTTCTTTTTATGTGAGATATTTGGGAATTTCTCTTTTTGTTCTGTGGAAACTGAACAGTTTACGATTTTCCTATCAAATGTAATCATTCTGGCTAGTTATAGTTCCAGGAAATTTATCCATTTTATTAAGACTTTTTCAAACATATTTTCATATAGTTTCTTTCAGTAATCATTTATGTTATTTATATGATTTTCTGTGCTTTGACAATTCTTCCTTTTTTTTTTTTTAACCCGTGCTTCCTCTCTTTAAAAAAATGAGGATGGCTAGTAGTTTGATATTTTGGTAATTTTTTTTTCAAATAACCATGTTTTAGTTTTATTAGTTCTAATACTTTTCTCTTTCTAACCATTCATTTTTTTGCTTTTATTATGATTAATTATTTTATCTTTCTTTCCATTTAGTTTAGTGATCAACTTGTTTGTTATGTGAGTGCCGTTTTGTCTTTTTATTTTTTCCTGCCTTACCGATTTACTCCGTGAAGTTTATTTGGGTCACTGCTTTAACTGTATTTCATAGAACAAATAGGTTGTATTTCACAATCATTTTGAATATATTATTCAATTTCATTTTTACTCCTTTGATCCATGAACATTTTAAAATTTTTCATGTAGAAAGCCTTTTTTTGTATTTTTTTGCTTCCTTTTTATGTTTTGCTGTGTTTTTAATTTTGAAATTTATTATGGTCAGAGAATTCAGCTTATATTTTTTGTTTTTTAAATGTATAATGACTGTTTTGTGGCCTCATATAATGACAGTTTTTCAGAATGTTTCATATTCTCATAAAAAGAAAAATTACTTTTTAGACTTTATGTTAAGTATTTATAAATATAACACTATTAATTATGTTGTTTAGGTCTTCTAGATCCTATAAAGATTTTCCAATGAATCTGTTTTGAAAATGTGCTAATATCTCTAATTATTAATATGTTTTTCTTTCAACTGGCATCTTTGGTAGTTTCAGATATAGGACAATTGGTGGTATGTTATCAGTGTTTTGTTTGTTGTTTTCCCCATTCAATAATTTTGTAACTTATTTTGGCGTTAGAAAAATATCCTGTGTACATAGTTGGTTTTGGTATTTAGTTAAAACTTCTTTTTCTTTTAATGGCTGCTTTGAGCCCTTTTACATTTATTAATATAACCATTATATTTGATCTTACTTCTATTATGTTATTTTCTGTTATAACATCTTTTACTCATGATTTGTTTACTCTTAAAATTTTTGTGTTTTTATTCTAGTGGTTACCATTATGATTATACTATTAGTCCCCCTTTTCAAAGATACTGTTTGTTGGATACTCATGGAATTGATCACCAACTTCTTTGCTGTCTTTTTATTTCTCTAAATTACAATCTAATTTTAAATTATTTTCAATTAACATTGCAGATTAATCAAGAAGCTTATCTTGAATTAGAAATTCTTCATTATTTTATTATATTTGATTGTGGCTTTATATCTATTATGTCAAAACATATATAACATTTACCTAGTATTCTGTCACCTTTGTTCCTGTGACCTAGTTATGGCAGTATAGTTGAGTAAATCGATGCTCACCCCATGGACTGCAGCTTTTATCAACAGTTCTTGGTTAACTGGTGCTCGGAGTGCAAAATTTCTTGATGCCTTGCAGGATAATAATTGTTCTATGTGTTGAATCTGGTAGAAATAGGATTTTTTTACCTTACTTGATACTTGGTACCATTTTGGTATGGATGCCCAAGGATTTTTTAAAAGATTTTATTTATTTATTTTTAGACTGAGGGGAAAGGAGGCAGAAAGAAAGGGAGAGAAACATCAATGTGTGGTTACCTCTCATGCACCTCGAGCTGGGGACCTAACCCTGCAACCTGGGCATGTACCCTGACTGGGAATCAAACCACCAGTCTTTTGGTTTGCAGGCCGGCACTCAATCCACTGAGCCATACCAGCCAGGGTGGATGTCCAGGGATTTTTATACAATTTCCTTTATATATGAAGTGCAGTAATTTTTCTAGGATATGTTTTGTTTTTGACTATTCTAGGTTGATTTTCCTAGTTATATAGTTTTCTCTTAATAAACATTCTTTTTCAAGACAATCAGTTCCCCAGTAATAAATGGAGAAAAATAAGCATTTTCATAAGTTAGCAACAAGGCCCAGACTGCCCATTTTTGGCATTTTATTAAACAATTTCAAAAATATGTACCAATTAATTTTGACAAGAGAAAGAAATGAAGTTTAAAAATTGGATAGAAAAATGTAAGTTGTTCATTATTTTTAGATAATATGACTATAAACTTTGTGGACCCCACTTAATTAACTAAAAAATTATACCATGACAATTGCAAATAATAAAGACTTTAGTAAATTGGTTGAATATTTTAATATGCAGATTTAAAAATAAAACTTTGGTGTTATAAAACATTTAATACTGTAGTTTTATAATACATTTTAGTATCAGGTAAGGAAAGTGCATAATCATTACTCTTTTTTTTATGTTTGCGTGTTTATGCCCATTTTCCTATTTTAAACTAACCATAGGTTGGGTTATTCTGAGATGTGAGAATTTGACTAGGATGTTGTTACATTTCTATGGCACCTCGAATTGAGAGAATTAACCTTCTTATGTGACTGAGGTCAGAGGTAAGGAGGTCCTGTTCGTGTAGGGCCGTGGAGCACTGTGAGGACTTCAGCTTTGATTTTGGGTACAAAAGGGAGCTGTCTCAAGATTTTCAGCAGACGAGTGACATAGATTTATACTTTGAGAAGACCTTCTTTAGTAGTAGCATCTCTAACTCAATATTTTGAAACTTTACAGTCTGCTGCTTTCTATTCTCAAACTCACAATTCTCCCTTTCAATCTTCATGTAAAGTAGATGATAAAAAACTAGGCAAAAATGCCATTTAAATGGGGTTTACTTGACTTTTGTTTTTATTGTTGTCTTAATGATGATTAGATATTACACAGGTTTTTTTCTGTCTTTTTTTTTATTTGCATACACCTCCAGTGGTCGCTGGATCTTTGAATAGGATTAAATTGAGTCATTTGTGCACTTTCTTCTTCTTTGCCACTCCATTGTGCAAGAACACAAATTTTAAATAGATTATCTGAAGACTAAAGCCTTTCCATGATGCATTAAAACTGAGCCATAAGTACTGAGTTAGGAGGTGCAATAATTAATTTTCTCGTTTCTTCACATTTCCATGTTGTTAAATGTTAATCAATTCCTGCTGTTCTGGAGGTCAGAAATTTAAATGTTAACAATAATACCCATAAGGAAATACATTTATTGATATTTAAGTTATTGGAAACAAAAGGATAGAGCAAGAAACATTTAACCTAGAACTAAATTAAATTTACTTGATATTTCCCAATAAATGAACATTTTAAGACTGCCATCACTATAAATACCACTTAATAAAGTAGGCTATTTTTAGTTTTCTATCCTGTTGTTTACTACCTACCAGGGTTTTCAGAGAGCTGCAGGATTTATTTACTTTGAATTGCTTAATTTATAATTCAGCATTAAACTGTGGAGTGAGCATACAGTTCCTTGCACTCATGCACTTATTTAATTATCCATTCATTCTAAAACTGTTTATTGAGCACCTGCTCTGTGCCTGATCTGTGTGTCCTAGTGGAGCTTTCACACTAGTAGAGGAAGAAAGGCAAAAGCAAACCTTATTATGTGTGGAATTCACAGGGTTTTGAGGGCTATGAAAAAAAATTACAGAAAAACATAGACCAGAGCAGGGGAGATTGAATTTGCGGAGACAAAGTCCCAGGGATTGTTGCAGTAAGGTTTCTGCATAGGCCTCGCTGAGAAGGCAAGATGCAGCTCTCCTGGTTGTGGAGGAGGTGGGTATTCTAGGAGGGAGGTATGCGAGTGTGGCTGGACAGGACAGCTTCTGGAAAACTCAAGAGTCAGGATGAGAGAGAGTCACAAGACATCGGATTGGACAGAGTTTTGAGGACATTTGTAGGACTCGTCTTTTATTATAAAATAAATAGGGAGCTATTTCAGGGCTTTGTGGAGCGACTTCCGCTGAGTTAGACTTTAACAGAAACATTCTGGCCACTTTGCTGAGAGCAGGCTGAGGAGGACAAGGTAGAAAGAAACAAGGAGCTCCATTAACAAGCGACTGCAGTGGTACAGGTGACAGATGCTGGTGGATCAGACTAGGGTGAAAGCAAGGCACATAGTAAGAAGCACTCAGACTCCGGGTGCATTTTGAATTCAGATTCTTGAAGATGATAGATTAGAAATGAATGTAAAATGGAAAGCAAATAAATAGGATTCTTTTTTTTTTTTTTGACCTAAGAAATTAGGAGATTGGGGATGCAGTCAATGGCATGTGTGGGGCTGCAGGAAGAACAGGTTTGGGGGAGACATGAGAAGGTGAGCTTGAGATGAAGCATTGGACATTCAACTCGAAATGTCTGGTAGATGGTTAGATGGGGGTGGTATTGGGCAGTCAGATATGTGGGTTTGAAGTTCTTGAGAGAAGCCTCATCTGGAGATGAAACTTTGAGAATCCTTGCATATTGATGGTTTGCCAAGCTATGAGACAGAGAGAGAGCAGCAGAAGTGAGTATGGATAGAAAAGAGGGCAAAACCTGAGCTCCCAGGTACCTTGGGATGAAGAGATGGAGGAGAGGAGCTAATAGCAGAGACCACAAAAGGAACACTGGATGGTAGAATGAATTCCATGCAGGGCTGGCTTCATGGACATGCAGCCTGTGCAGGGCCATAGGTTCAAAAGTACCTTGACCTTGTTGTAATGCTCTTCCAACAGTGTCTTGAAATTCTTAGTGAAGTTTTAACAAGGGGCCTTACGTTTTCGTTTTGCAGAGGACCTTGCAGATTATGTAGTTGGTCCTGATTCTATTCCGTATATATAATTCATCAGACACAAGTAAGAGACCTTATAACTAGGTAGACAAGGCTATTTTTATATAATTATATATATATGTATATATATCCCTAAAAACAAAGACATCTTCAACCTACAGATTTATTTCTTTCCTTCCTTCATGTCATATACACACATTCCTTTAATGTCCTTGCCTTCTATTCATTTTTCAAAGCTTACTTTTTTTTCCAGCATCAGTACTGAGACTTAAAAAACCAGGCATGTAAAAGTCACTTCTATTTATTATTTACATTTTCTTTATTTTTCCCCACACGTATAACTTCAGACCCTGACACAGTTTCTGGCATGTAGAAAATGAATGCTCAATTATCTTTTGCTGTCAGACTTTCCGAATGTCGTAGCGATCACCTAATTGATAAACACAATGATTTTTTTCTCATCCCATCATCTCTACAGTATCTGCAGCTTCTGATAGGTTTTCCTCTGTCCTAAATTTAGTTCACCTTGAATTATTTTTAACTATATTGTGTCCATGCTCTTCTCCTTGAATGTTCTTTTGACATGATTTCCTCTTTTTATTTGTTCTAAATAAATATATAAATTAGATGTAAGTAGCTTAGATTCATAATTAGTCTTCAGCCTCCTTCTTTTCTTATTATTTGCTGCTCCTTTCGTATATGTCTGTAACTATTGCCTTCCCAGTACAGCTGAGCCTCTCTCTCCAGATTCAGGACTGAATGTCGTGCTGACAACAGGCCATATCAGCCTCTGTGTTATGCAGGCACGTAACTCTGGAAACGGTCAACTGTCTGTACTTCTAAGTGTTTTATTCCTGTTGGGTACCAGGTAGTCAGTGACCTACCATCAGAATCTTCTTGGACCTTTATCTGTCAGTAATCTCTTATTCTCTCCATTTTTAGAGCCGTATTTGTCTATATTCTTTCTTTTCTGTACCCACTGCTGATAGCGTGATTCAGTCTCTTAGCTGCTGTCTTTAGACTACCAAGTTCTCCCTGATCCAACCCTTCCCACACAGTCAGATTCACATATCCAAAGCAAAATTTCCATTATGTTACTGATTTTATAAACAATAAAATCTCCAGTCACTCCTTCTTATCCCTGGTTCCCAGAATGTATGGGATCCTCTGGTATACTGTAAAGACGTGTCACCCGTGATTAGTTACCAATGATAATTAAAGCCTAAAGGTTGTGAATAATTGGCTTTTGAAAAAATTAAGTGTGGACTCATGCACATAATATCACATTTAACCCTTTGTTTTACAAAATGCTTCTCTGGAGGAAAAAGGAAAGCCAAAAGGACAGATGGTAGTGAAAACAGATAAAATTCAAGAATTGTGCAAACTCACAGAATTTTATTTCATAGCTCTAAATTCCAAACGATTACTGACAAACTATGAATAGTTAAGGAGTTTAGGAATTATTATAATCTGTAGCATTATATTTCTTTGTTTCATCTTCAATTCTTGATTTCTTTTTGTAAAGCAAAAGGCATGAAATTGTTTTGCATACAATAACCATCCATCTTTGTCCACTCTGGCACACACATGCATGGAGAACCACTCCACAAATCCCTTCTTTTCTCATTTTTCTAATCTTTCTGCTCTCAACCTCTTTCCTCATCGTCATGTGAGCAGTACTTATCTACATGTTAAGGCTCATTTCAAATGATGCCTTGCTGCGATCTTCATACAATCTCCCGTCTTTGAACCTTAACACTTTATGTGCTCTCCTGTACACACATACCTGCTCAGTCTTATCTTTATACTTGTATTAACTTCCTGTAAGACTGGAAGTGTTTTCCTGTGTATCTGCTCTGGGCCCAGAAGTGTCTTGACATGAACTAAAAAAGACTTAAACACTGAGATATTTTAAATGTCTATAAAATTCTTTGTTCTTTCCCATATGCAACAGAAAACACAACTCTTACCCAACCTCCTGGTGAGATTGCTTATTAGTGTTTGCTATATTTTTGGACAGAATCAAATCCATTTTTGTGTGAAAGTTAACATTAGGTTCTCTACATTGTTGCGTTATTAACATAACTACAATGATTACCCACAAGGTAAGTGTTAAAACAAAAAGCTTCAAGCTTCTAAATAGTATAAATCCTTTTAAAGATGAAATGCATGCATTTCCTCCTAGTGTCCAAATGTCCAGACAAAACAGACGAGCCATGTTATGTAGGCTGTGGATTTACATCTTAAATGAATCCAACTTAAAAAAAATCCTGTTGATTTAATAATATTGTTTAAAAAAAAGTCCCAAGCAGTGATATTTTATGCTCTAGAATAGTAAATAATACAAAATAAGAATTTACTCTTGGATAAGAATTTGGAATTTATATTAGTTATAAATATGTATCTTCTAAACTCTCCTATGTATATGTTTGTGACAAAAGAAGTCCAACCCACAAATAGAACATAGTTAAAATGAGACATTTAAATAAGCATGCATTGTAATAGCAGGAGAAATACAGGTTGGGGAATTGTATTTGAGGATTACTGATGTAGAAGCAGCATAAAACAGGTGCATACTATAGGGGTTGAAGGAGAGTGTGATAATATTTTCATTCCTCTAAACTTAGTAGTACATACCGATTCCTAGTGGACCGTGAAGTAAATCATGCACAATTTAGAAAAAATAACATGGTGATATTTACATTTTAACTCTTGTCATGGATTAGAGTTGCAGCGACATGGCAGTTCAAATAGTTTGTCCTTGTAGAAGAAATATAATTGTATAGGTGTTTAACTCCCCCAGTTTTTGCCAGAATGTCATGAAAAGTGCTAAAGATAGGTCATGATGATAACTCTGTAATTCCAGATTGACTTTACCTTTTCCTGCATATGCATATTTTAGGGCCAGATAGTAAACTCTGCAAAAATACTCTGAGATATATATATTCTGATATATATATATTATAATATATAAATTTCAATAAGCATTTCTTTTTATAAAGTTGAAAAAGACAATATATATATATATTTTTTAAACTTGGGTTTCACGTCTATTTCCCCCAACATTTATGAGAAAGAATATAATTATTTTATTCCTTAAACTCATGGTATATAATATTCTACTGTGAGGTGTATTCTCTAGCAGCTTCTTTTTCCTTAAGGAGTACATATTGAATGGGAAGACATTATAAGTCACACATATCATACATATTAAAGTAAGACAGTGACTTTGAAGATTCATACACGGAATATGTGACATATTGAGTGAGGTTCCTGGACCCAATTCCAACATGGAGAAGGTTCCCTGCACACTAACAAACAATTCTAGGTCATCAGTAGGTGTCTAAGCATTTAACACAATTCTGACTCTGGATACCCGGAGACGGCACCAGATGCCACAGGCTCAGGGTTCAGTCCTGCAACACTGGCCCCTCCTGCCACGCGCATGCACTCCAGGCACTGGCCACAACCTGTGCTTCTGACCAACCATCTATAGACTGGAGGTCTCACACCCCCTTTCTTGGCTTCAGTTAATTTGCTAGAGTGGCTCATAGAACCCAGGAAAACCTGTTCACTCACTAGACCATCAGTTTATCACAGAGGATGTTAAGGATGTGAATTAATAACCAGAAGAATAGATACAAAGGAAAAGCATCCAAACAAAAGTACTTCTGTCCTCATAGAGCTTGGGGCCCAGAGAGGTGGCACATGGAAGCATAACGGCTCAGCAACATGGAAGATCTGCATGTAAGGGCTAATGAGCTGTCCCTTTGGCTTTTATGGAGACTTCGTTATGTAGTCATGATTGACTGTCATGGGCCATTGGTGGCAGATTCAACCTGCAGCCCCTTGCCTCTCCCTGAAGGTCTGAGGGAAAGTCCCAACCCTCTCATCACATGGTTCTGGCAACCAGTCAGGACCCCTGACAGGGTCCAAAAGTCACCATCATTAACATAAAAAAGACACCTTTATTAGTTCTCAGCACTCAGGAGATTTCAAGGGTTTTGGGATCTGTGAGCTGGGAACTGTAGCTGAAGACTAAATATCTTTAAATCACAATATCGCACAAGTCAAACACTGAATTTCTTGTTTATGCTTACTGAGAAGGAGCTGAATAGAATTTCAACTCTTTGAAATGGTTCCAGGTAGAGAGAATTGCCAGCTTTAGAATTTTGGATTTTTAATGTCAGGTTGTTTTCCATTTAGGAAAAGTACCCCATTTATTAACAAATTTAAACTCCAATAGAGCAGTGGTTTTGTCATAATGAATGAAAGAATTCAATGTAGCCGACAAAAATAACTTAAAAGTAAATGCTATTGAATTTACATAAAGAAATCATTTAATCCCTGGGTGTGTTTAACAAACACACTGAAATGATCATGAGAGTTTATGTAAATAAAACAGAGTAAAAGTTAAAAGTACTGAAAAGAATAATAGTAAAATACATCAGCCGCACGCTGTCACTGGTGTGCTGAGGCACCTGGGAGCTGTAGGGATCGTCTACCCCAACAGGGAACTTGTTCTGATTTGGGACCTGGTGCTGTGGGGCAGGGGGAAATGTCCCCTCTTGAATGTCTGAGGTCTCCTGGCTGGCCCAAGAATTAAATTGACAAGAGATAGATTAACAGGAGTAAAGCAACCAAATTGTTTACATAAGTATGTGGGTAGAGGGGTATTCCATACCGAGGCCTGAGGACAAATCGGGCAGTTAAGGCCTCTAGGCCACCTTGAGCTAAGCAGAAAGTGGGGGGAGGTAATTTATGTGCAGATGGAAAGCAAATGTCTGGTAAACAAGTCATTTGCTGGGCCACCTTTGGCAGTGGGGCACAGAGAGGACTTTGATCAAATGGGCCTTGCTAGGCTCCTCCCTGGCTGTCACACTCGTCAAGTTTCACTTCATATTTCATCTGTCATAGTGAGCTATGACAATAACTCCCTTTCCTGGAGAGGTCCTCTCTCTAAATTCTTTTAGGTAGTTAGGGGGTGAGTCAAAGATTCTTCCTGAGTCTAGTTTCTTCAAATACCCAGTACCCGAAAGACGCATATTTTGAGGTAGTAAATTCTGCTCACAGCAGTAATAATAAAAGACAATCTATTTTTAGTCAGTGTTACGATCCTTTTAAATTCCCTACAGTTAGCCTCGTGTTGCCTGGCCCCAGTGGGGATAGTTCCTGCTACACTGCCCTCTTCCTGCTCGTCACTTCTGCATTTGCCATAACAAAATGGAAGAAAATGTTACCATTTTTTGAAATGAATGTTATTTGCAGTGTTCATACAGTGAGTTTATAATAATGACAGTTGTACTAGTTTGCTGCTCTACATTCTTTATTGTCCATGATCTCACATAGTGTCCACAACTACCTGGGTGAACATTAGAAATATCTGTGATGACTCCCATTTAAAGGAGTTGCATGGAGGTTATGTAGTTTTGCCAAACCACAGAGATAGTAGATGGAGAACCTCGGAACTTAAAAGTCTGTGCTCTTTAACCACAGGTTCACGTGTTTCATTAGGTATCTGGGATGAGCAGCATCTTGACAGAGAAGTACTGCTATGCATAGATAAAGTGATGAGGCAGTCTGCCCTGAAGTACCCATCTGCCCATGCTTGCTAATGCACATACCTAGAGTAATGTTACATTGGATAGCTACCATTGTTTGTTTACCTAATACGTGCTAGATAGAAGAACTGTGGGGTCAAGAACTTATTTATTCTCCCCAACAGTGCTGTGGGGTAAATGTATTATGTTTACAAAGGTCTCAAACTTAAGAGAGTTTGGAAGGAGACATTTAAGTTGAGGTCCTCCTGACTCCATGGCTCGTGTTCTTAATCAGTAAATTGCAGGCTAGAAAATGAGAGCATAAGGAAAAAGAGACAAAACCTATAATATTCATTATTTGATAGGCAACCTATTTTGCATTCATAGCATAAAGAGTTTAACATTAATTAATTCTCATGTGACCTAAATTATTAAGCTTAAGTCAGAAGAGAGGTTAACACGTTCAGGAAAACTTTACTGACACACAAGGAGATATTAAGGAATAAGAAAAATCATCTAGGAATTATAAACATAAAAAATACAATAGTGTAGTATTCAATCTTCTAACTACAAAAGAGATATTTTTTCGGCACGTGCTGGGGCCAAGTTGGTGACTAGAAGTAACGATTATGGAAAGCCAATTTCACAATGCGATTTTTTTAGAGTTGAGGAAATGTAAAATTCTTATACACACACACACACAAATAAATAATACGGTTTAATAATGACCAGTTTCCCATTGAAAAGGGCATCATTTTTATGTGAGTTTTTAATATCACATCTTGGAATATTTTATTTTTTCATTCAAAAATTCTGTTCTATCCTTTTGGAAATGGTAAAGTTGATTTGTTTTACAGCCAGTCGCTTTAGTAACATTTATGGATACCCATGATATTTTTAATAGTTACTTGTTATCATTTGAAGAAATATGTAATGGTGTAAAATGTCACAGTTTGCAAAAATCTGGAATCCAAAAGAAGTTAATATATTTAACCCTTTATATCTTCTGCTTCTCGCATTAATGTGCAAAGAAGACTCAAAAGCTTTGATGAGAAGGAATGCTGTGGACAGTGGTACCAGGTCAAGAAAGCGTACCTGGTCCATGGCCTTATAGTTGTTACTTCAATCTTTACCTGATGAAGAAGTTAGCTTTTCTTTAATCTTCACCTGAGGATCTGCTTATTTATTTGGGTTTGTATATATATATATATATATTTTTTTTTTTTTTTTTGAGAGGGAGAGAGAGAGACATCTGTGTTACAGAGAAACATCAATAGGTTGCCTCCCATACCTGCCCCGACCAGGGATCAAACCCTAGGTATGTGCCCTGACCGGGGAGGGTTAACGAACCATGCTCCAACCAATGGAGCCACCCGGCCAGGGTGAAGTTAACTTGTAAGGATCTCATTTCAATCACAACATAAAATTTCACAGAGAAGTTGCAAAAAATCAATGCCAACAAAACATGGGAAGATGTTTCAAAATTCTATTAACCAATTCTAATGTCTCAAAGATGCACATTGAGAGAACTTGTTTTGTCTGAGACTTTCCAAAGGCCCGGAGGTAGGGGAGTATTAGGTTATTGTGCAATGGGGTGTGTAATGATATGAATGAAATGTTCAAATCCTGGCCTTAGTCATTGGTGGGTGTGAACCTTTCTGCTTCTCAATTTTTTCATAACAAAATAGGGATAATAATGTTCTTTATCTTATGGAGTTACTGAAAAGGTTAAATGAGTCGATGTTTCTGTGTAAATATAGGGAAGTTCTCAACACAGCTGAGTTCAATGCAAGCTTTCAGACACATGTAGGTGCACACCAAGAGTGTCTATAGGTATTTGGCATTTTTATAAATTATTCCATTTAAGAATACATAAAACATTATATATAATAGATTGTATCATTTTCAAAGTTTCACTTTGTTTTACAAATAAACCTAAAGCTTAGAGAGCTTTGTATTTTTTTTCAAGTTCATGTAAATTTTACTTGCATATTTCCAAAATATATTCATTTCTCTCTAAAATAGTGAATTTTAAAATCTTCTCCACAGCATACAGAATAAATGATAAAAAGAGACTTTACTCTCTGATAGTGAACGAAACCCTTCTAGTTGTCCCCACAAGCTTGGTGTCCCTCAGTACCTCCCCAGCAATGGCCACCAGCCCGTGTTCTCTCCTTTCACTGATCCAATCAGTGCACCAGTTCTCCGTCTCAGAGAAAATGCTATAAACACACAAACTCAGTACCCATCGTCCCACAATACCAAGATTTCCTGTCACTAAAATACTCCTCGGTGCAGTACAACCCTAAAACTTAGGGAAGTAAAAGCAAAAATAACTCAAAACCCTGCTATGATTTCTAAGTACCCGAAGTTTTCCATTTTTCAGTAACTGTTTCTCGCTAAGGCAGCTGGAGATAAAATAAGCTCTGGGTTACAGAAGCCAGTGAAGCCCTTTAGTCCTTGGTGAGTTCCTTTCCTATCACTATCATTGAATAAAGTTTTGTGAATAAGATTTTGGTTTTTTTTGTATTTTTTTAAATCAGGACAACCATGAATTGCTCCAGTTTACATGAGAAAAGAAATTAATTGGCTAACTTCAGTACCTATTATGGGTAGCAAATTATCTGCCACACCTCTCAATACTCACCTGGACAGCGGTAGTGTAACAATGAGTCAGGAGAGCCCTGTTCGGAACTGCTTTGTTGTATTGTCCAAAGCAGACATGTAATGATTAGCACTTTTGACTCTAAAGAGAAATACGTAGACTCACTTTTCATCGTGCTTCTGTTTTAATTATTTTTTTCTTCTTCTCTCGCCTGATCTCTAATCTAGCTGTGGCTTAAGTTTCACGTTATGTATGACTTTGATATCTTTTTACATTTAAATAAGGCCCAAAGGCCTCAAATTCTAGGAATAAAGGAATCACAGGGAACAGAAAAGGTGAAGAGAAGAAAAGTGATTGATGTGAAATAGAAAGGAATTTGACAAGAGGAGATACAAATCTTTTCTGTTTCCTATGTTACAAATTTGAGCAAATCGAAGATTAAAAATCTTCTGTGCAATTTGCCTAAAGTCCCAATTCATCCTCAGATTTTTTAACACAACCAACTTAAACACTTTCTATTATCTCCTAGGATCAAAAGAATCAATCAACATCTTCTACAGTCTTATGGGTCCTCAATCATGCTTGCCCAAGGCAATGAAAATCAAATCAAAAGCTGCCTCTGTGGGCAGGGGGTTATAACTCAGTATAACAAAAAGTACTGCAGAAGTAAAAACCTTGCATAAAATGAAATGTAATTCATGCTCATTGAAAACTATATCCGTTCAGAAATTATATGGAGATTTTTTTCAATCTGTTCTTTTTCTCTCAAAATGAGATTTTAAAATGTCAATCTGTTATTCTTTCAGAGGCAGAAGATTAATTTTGCAATCAATCCAACCACTATGTTTCTAATATAATAGATGTCTCTTCATTTAGGTAACTTTAGATTATGACATTCAATTTGGATTTTTTTTTTGAGAAATCAGTACTCATTTTGAATATAATAGAGTTCATATAAATATACTAACCTGCATATTAACCAACATCATTATGATTATGTGTGTGTGCGTGATGTGTATTTATATATGTATGCATCTATATTTTATATGTATGTATATATATATCTACTATCTGATTGATAGAAATAAATGTATTAGGTACAGTAATTGGATTGGTCAAAAGGCGGAAATAGAAAACAAACTCAGAGTAGTTTTTCAATCTGAATTTTAAATGAAACTAGTTTAATTATAGAAAAGAAAAGATTTCTGAAATGGTTTGACGAGGTGTTTCACTGCACATAGATCTAAGCTGGCTGTCTTGATTATTGCTGTCTCTACTTTTATTTGCTGCATATAAAATGTATATTAGAAACAATGCAATAAAAATGTTTGAGATTTTGAATCTAATTTTGTGAAATGTAAGAAATCCCATATTTCTAATTGTTCTAGATGAAAAAACATTCCTTCCCACCCCCATCATCAATTCTGTATTCATTAGTTAGTTTTCTATGATTTGAAGTGGTGTATACTAAAATCTTTTTTTTTTTAAGATTTTATTTATTTATTTTTAGAGAGAGGAGAAGAGAGGGAGACAGAGAGGGAGAGAAACAGCAATGTATAGTTGCTCCTCATATGGCCCTCACAGGGGACCCAGCCTGCAACCCAGGCATGTGCCCCGACCGGGAATCGAACCGGGACCGTCTGGTTCCCAGCCCATGCTCAGTCCACTGAGCTATACCAGCCAGGGCTGTATACTAAAATCTTATTACTATTTAGATTTATGTGTTATTACCAATTATTATTACTATTAATGCTATTACTACTACTTGATACAGGAAATAAAATGATTAAAATATTAACTTTGGATCACTTATTAGAAATCTATAAAAATTGAATTATAGGGAAATTGTGAGTGTGAGTGTGTGTGTGCGTGTGCGTGTGCGTGTGTGTCCGTGTCCATGCCCACACAGTAGAATGGGGTCAAATGCTCTCAATGCTGTTTCCATACTTTGGGAAAAAGAGAAGCAGGCTGTAGTCACATGTCCATATTACATACACATATTTGAGTTCCATTAAAATAAACTTTTTTTAAATGGGGGAGCCATTGTAGATTAAACATGGACTGTGCTCAACTAAAAGAAGACAAAAATTATGTTTATTTGCACTGTTTATATCCAAACTTCAGAAAGATTGAAATTGGTAACTTTAAGAAAATATAACATTAATAATTAACTTAATAAAATATTAACAAACAAAATAAAACCATGAACTTTAGGGGTGCTAACTTTATAATTTATACTTGGACTCACCTAGAGCGTTATTTTACACCTTCTTCTGTTCAAACCAAAACATTCTTTCCCTGACTCAAGCTTAGATGATTAACCCGCTTCTTTTATTTTTTAAAGATTTTATTTATTTATTTTTAGACAGAGGGGAAGGGAGGGAGACAAAGAGGGAGAGAAACAGCAATGTATGGTTGCCTCTCACATGGCCCTCACTGGGGACCCAGCCCGCAACCCAGGCATGTGCCCTGACTGGGAATCGAACTGGAGACCCTCTGGTTCCCAGCCCGCGCTCAATCCACTGAGCTACACCAGCCAGGGCTACCGCTTCTTATTTAACTAAGAAACAGGAGCAATCAGAATAGACCTTACAGAGATTTCCACAACCACAGGCACTAACGTAGGAGCAGCTGTATTCATAGCATCTGCTGTCCTTTCACTTGGATAAGCTGTCTGTACTGCTAGCTAAGGGTAAACCCTTCATTTACGGATTCACTTGCCATCTCCTTTGAACTGTAAAAGGAAATGGCACAATGGCCTGCCTCTCTCTGGCATCCCCAACTTCTCCCACTCTTCTAGATTGTTTTCACAAGTATGCAGCCACACTATAATGTGCCCCATCCAAATTTTTATTTTAAAAAGTGAAATTCTCTGTACTTACAATGCGATTTATGGCTTTTTTTTTTTTCCCGTGCTGCCACCCTTATCCTCAAAGTAATCTCTGAGCTTCTTTTGCCATACAACAAAAATGTGCTGTCCTAAAGAACAGGCCAGACATTCTGCGTGGCAGTGCAAAGTACTCACAAAACTTTGGAAATTATATGTTTTATCTAGTGCAATGACAGGGCTTCTTTTTCCACCCACCTCTATAAGTAGCAAAGGAATAATACAGAAAGTCTTATTTGAGATCAAAGCCCATGGAGACCAGACACAGATTTTTATTTTGATTATATTATTGTTGGAAAACAATTGTTAAGTGCTTAACCTCATGTCTTGAGTTTAGTAGCCACCAAGTAAATGTTTTATTGATCATTAAAAATATAGAATAACATGGATAAATAAAATATTGCCCATTAATCAGGATTTACCATTCTTAAATTACTTTCAAACAATTAACTCTACATTTCAGCTGTTTCTTAACATAGTTGTTTTTCTTTGACTTTTAATATTCTACATACTCACAAAACTCTAATTAGTATATGACTCTGTATGTTCAAAATGGTCACATAAAATACAAAATTTATTAGATGTCACTTAATAAACCTGATATATCCTTTTTGTGACTAAACTCATCAGGGAAGAGATTTATTACACAATGCTTTCTTGTTTTGGATTACACTTGATTGAATTTTTTTCTCTCAGCTTCATTGGGTGTGGATTTTTTTTTTATTATTATTGAGGGTAGTATAATTTACTAGCTGTAGTACATAAGGAAACAACAAAAAAAGCAAATATAATAAACTTATCCTCCAAGTGAACAAGAAAAAGGAACATGAGTATTTTCTATTTCATTTTATAAGAGGGATAAAGATTGTTGCCTCTTAATGGATATTTTGGGGAAAGAATATTCTCTTCAATTTTGACTTGGTGTCATTTTCACCTCAAAATGCTTAAATGACTCCATCCTGTTTTTCTTCTGCTCATTTTAATTCTCTTCAACATTAGTTGCACTTTTTAAAATTATCTTTTTATTTCTCAGTTAAGACAAAACAGTTGTTCCATGTGCTTTCTCATGAATAGTTTTGCACAGGCACCGCAGTTGAAATGGTGGCAGCTGGCGAGGAATTGGGGAGGGGCCAGAATGAAGTAACAGCTCTGGTGGCCACGCAGGAGATTGGGACATTCCAAGATGGGTGGCATGTTATTATGTGCATTAGTGGTTTGCAGCATGGAGTCTGGGGCTGAATCGTTTCTGTTTAAATCTTGGCTGTCCAGGTAATTTTCATAGCAATCAGGGCTAAATTAGTTATCCACTATGTACTTTGATTTCCTCAACTGTAAAATGGCAATAAGAAGAGAACCTACCTTATAGAGTGATTTTGATGATTAAGTGACTTAATACGCATAAATACATAAAAGGGATCTTTGTGCATAGTAAGTAGGCAAGTTCTCAGGAAGCCCAAAGACAACAGAGGAGACTAAAACAAAGACAGTTGAGGAATTTAAAGCCTCTGGTAGTTATAGATTCAAATATTAAACACAAACA
Organism: Micronycteris hirsuta; assembly: GCA_004026765.1. Taxonomy (NCBI): domain Eukaryota; kingdom Metazoa; phylum Chordata; class Mammalia; order Chiroptera; family Phyllostomidae; genus Micronycteris; species Micronycteris hirsuta. Next base: position 184,519 of record PVJI01000191.1, read on the forward strand.
AACACTTAAAACACACCAAAGACCTTTTTATTTCAGATTTAGTACTCAACACATCAAGTCTAGCTTTTAAGAAAAGAAATTGCAGACGTATAGCATATCTACCTAATACACGGAAACAAATACAGGAGGCATCCAAAATGGGGAAACAGAGGAACATGTCCCAAATGAAAGAACTGGAGAAATCTCCAGAAAAAGAGCCAAATAAAATGGAGGCAAGTAATCTACGAGATACAAAGTTTAAAACAATGGTTATAAGGATGCTCAAAGAACGTGGGGGAAAAATGGATGAACTCAGTGAGAACCTCAATAAAGAAATAGTAGACATAAAAAACAACAACATGGAAACCATAAAAAAGAACCAGTCAGAAGTGAAGATCACAATATCTGAAACAAAGAATACACTGGAAGAAATCAATAGGAGATGTGATGAAGCAGAGGATCAAATCAGTGATTTGGATGATAAGGCAGCAGAAAGCACCCAATCAGAGCAGCAAAAAGAAAAAAAATAAATAAAAACAAGGATAATTTAGGGGATCTCTGGGCCAACATCAAGCATAACAACAACATTTGCATCACAGGAGTACCAGGAGGATAAGAGAGAGTGAGGTGGTGAGAACATAATTGAAGAAATAACAACTAAAAGCTTCCCTAACCTGGTAAATGTCATAAGTGGGAAAAGAAAAGAGAATAAAAGACGTACTTGAAGTAATTATGAATGCAAACTTTTCAAAATTAATGACAGATGGCAAACCACAGGTGTAGGAAGCTCAACCAGGAAAAATTATTTAAAAAAAACCCCAAACCCTATTTATAGGCATATTTTATTTCAACTGCAAAAAACTAAAGATAATGTAAAGACCTTTTTTTAAAGATTTTTTAAATTTCTTGAGACAGAAGAAGGGAGGGGGAAGAGAGGGAGAGAAACATCAATGTGTGGTGGTCTCATGCGCCCCCCACTGGGGACAGGGCCATGACCCAGGCATGTGCCCTCTGGGAATCGAACCAGCGGCCCTGTGGTTCACAGGCTGGCACTCAATCCACTGAGCCACACCAGACAGAGGAGGAAAAAAATTGTAATAGGAGCCAGAGGAGAGGAAAAACACCTTACCTGTAGGGAAATAGGATAACAACTACTCAAGCTAGAAAAGAATGGAGTGAAATATTTACTGTTGATAAAGAAAAAAGGCATCCAACCTAGAATCCTATATCTAGTGAAATTATTCTTCAAACCTGATGAAGAGATAAAGACTTTCTCAGATAAATAAACTGAGCGAATTCATCACCTGCAGACCTGCCCTACAAGAAATGTGAAAGGAAGTCTTTTGTGGGAAGAAGAAAAATTACAAAGGTCAGAATCTTGTATCTAGATAAAAAAATGAAGAATGTCAGAGAAGGAATAAATGAAGGCAAAATAAGATATTTTATTTTCTTAATTTATCTTAAATAGAACTCATTAAGGTAATCATAGCTATGAAGGGGTGGTCATAGCATATGGGTAAGTGACACCAAAGACAGTGACGTCGTAGGAGAAAGGAGGAGGCAGGGAACACTGTGGTACAAGGTAGCTATGCTACTGGTACACATGAAGTGACTTTAGGTCATTTGAAGGTAGATTTGAATTACTTAAAATATATGATGCAAATTCTGGGGAAATAAGTAAACAATGAATAAAATGAAGCATTACTTGTATGCTATGAAGCCATATAAAATATTCACATAAAGGTAGAAAAGACCCAAAAGAAGAGAAAAAAATAAAGAAATGAATATTAATTTCAATAGTTTTAAAATTGGTAGTTATCTATCTAACTATATCAATAATTATTTTATAGGCAAATCTTCTAATTGTATTGAGTGAAAAGACAGACATGGTCAGAATAAATACAAGACTCCATTGTCTCTTGTCTATTAAAAATACCCTTTAAATGTAAACACTTAGGTTAAATTTAAAGAGTGGAGGGAGATATAGTGTGCTCACACTAATCCAGACAAAACTGTGGTAGTAAATTGCAGCAAAGCACAACTTAGAACAAGGAAAATTATCAGTGATAAGCAGTATGACATGGTAGGTCAGTTCTCAAGAAGACACAGCAACAGAAAATGTGTACGGCCTTAAAAACAGAGAATGAAAATAGAAGGGCAAAATCTGGTAGCACAACAATGAGGAATAGGCAAATCACTATGCATTGTAGTTGGAGACATTAGCAAGCCTCTGCCAGTGATTGCTAGAGCAAGGAGAAAAAAAATCAGTAAGAATGTAGTTGACATTAACAGCATAATCATGCAACTTGATCTAATTTATGTTTATAGTATACTATACATTCTTCTCAGGCTTGCAGAATTATTTACCAAGATAGATCACATTCTGTGCCATAAAACATACCTTAGCACCTATAAAATATTAGATTTCATACAAAGTGTGCCCTCAGACAAACATGAAATTAAATTAGAAATCTACATTTGAAAGATAGCTGGAAAATCACCCAAAATATTTGGACATTGAACAGTATACTTTTAGTCAAATGGGGATCAAAATGAAAGTCGCAAGTGAAAAGTAAAAATATTTTAAGTAAATAAAAATAAAAAGGGAACTTACAAAAATTGTGTGGGATTTAATGAAACCAATGCATAAATATAAATTTATAACATTAAATATATAAATTATAGAAGAAGGAAAGTCAAAAATCAATCATCTAAAATTTTACCTTAGGCAACTAGGGTCATTGAAGTGTCAAAAAGCAGGAAAAAAAATAAAAATTAGAGTAGAAATCAATGAAATTGTGAACAGGAAAACAATTTAGAAAATCAACAAACCCAAAAGCTAGTTCTTTGAAGAGATCAATACAATTGATTTATGTCTAACTAGGCTAACCAAGAAAGAGAAAAGACAAATTGACAGGATCAGAAATGGGCTGGCATGAGGCCCTACACATGATTTTTAAATGCTTCTGGGAAACGAGGAAACAGAATTAAGAGGCCCTGGCTAGATCGGAAGTTTAGTGAAGACCGCAACCTTTTTAATGAAGCTCACTCCTTGATCCCTGTAGCCTGCCTTTGTGCCTGGTACTGAGTGGACAGGACATTACATATTTACTGAATACATGAATGATACTGTAGTGAGTGATAGAAGTAGCTGTTATTATTTAGCAGAACAAAAAAAAAAAACATGCTTTCAACTCATTTCCAAAGGTTTTCCATGTAAGCACATTTGTTCAAAACTCAAGTACATAATGAAAATATTTTTATTCCACATAACATTTCTGTTGATATATGCAAAATGTGTATTTGCCATATTGCACAAATAATTAAGCAATTATAATCTTTTCTGTGTCACAATATTAGATCTCTTTTGTGTTGATGAGAAAAAGATTAAATTTCAAAATGGCATTGAGAATATAAACAGCAGTAGTATGCTAACAGAAAAGCTATTTTAATTTTATAATATTTGTACTATGCAACAGACACTATTTTCTTTTAAAATATTCATATATGTTTGTACACATATGTGCAACTAAACGGTGATCTTTTCTGCATGCCCACTGATAACCACCAGTGTATATCATAGTGGAAGGTACAAAATGATACCTTTTGGAAAACTAAATATATAAATAAATGCATATGCTGAATATCTGAAAATATATTTAAATACCTGAAAATGACATCCCTGCTGAATTCAGATTCAGTACATTTATTGATGATCTCAGTTTAATATCTTCATTCACCTTCATTGTATATGTGTGTGAGTATATATGTTGTGGACAGACATTATACATACTCACCAGCAAACTGTGGGAATAATTTGAAGTGCTCACCAATTACAGGATCAAATGGACACACCCTCTGTTAAAATAGCTTTAGGGAGATTGATGGCATATAAAATGAATATTATTGTCGGATTGACAAGAAAATTACTGAATCCAACTGCAAAGAAAACTCAGATAAGGTTTATAAGGTATAGAAGAGACAATGGCAATACATTTGTGTTATCCAGGTCAGTGCCCCAAGTTCAAAGGCCAACAATGGGTGGGGTGGGGGTGCCCACCTTAATCGTTGCAGGTAGGAAATGAAGTGTAGTGATGTGACATGCTAAAATGTTGGGCCAATAGGTGGGACTGGCAAGGAGTATTCAAAATGATAAAAAGCAAGGAACATGAACCAAGATTACCCAGCAAAGCTTTCATTTAGAATGAAAAACAGATAAAGAGTTTTCTAAACAAGAAAAAGATGGAGTTCATCATATACCAAACCAGTATTATTACAAGAAATGCTCAAAAGTCTTAAAATGGGGGAAGGGAGTTGAGGGGGTGAGTAAGAAAGATGAAGGGAATTAGAAGTACGAATTGGTAGTTACATAATGATCACTGGGCTGTAGTGTACAGTGTAGGGGATATAGTTAAAATATTGTAATAACTATGTATGGTGTCAGATGGGTATGAGATTTATCAGGATGGTAACTTAGTAAGTTATATAATGTTTAATTACGGGGTTGTGTACCTACAACTTACATATTCTTGTATGCCAACTATAATTGAAAAATAAGAAAATTATTTACAGTAAAACAAGTGGGGTTGAACCAAACACATTTATCCATTTTGAATAGCTTCAAAATATGAAGTATTTAAATTACCTGTTATTGAACTTACTAAGATCATCATTTCTTCCCTTTCTTAGTTATAGTTATAAATCCATGAATGTCTCATCTTCATCCTGGCGATATAAACAGAGAATCTTTTAGAGCCATACTGAGAAAGATAGATGTCTTGGTCAAGTTGCCACTTGAAAATAATTGTGTAACATGAGGACTGTCGGGAAAATGTTCAGCTATTGTTAATGTAACGAGAATGGTTTGAGCAACATTGATATAACCTGGCAGCCATGGAGAGTGGACTGGGATGCGCATACTTGAACATTATGAACTATTCTTCCACCAACTATAGCAAAACATAGCGTGGATAACTTTTTGGAAACTGCTATGGAGTTATTACTCGATATTAAGAAATCAATGAATCTCCATTTTCATGGCATGGTGTCATTTAGACAGACTTCCAATATATAGCTACAGTGAAGTGCTATAGTTTGGTTAGTGTTTGATTTAGCATTTGGAGTAGGACATGTATGCTTAAGCTTTTCTCAACAAAGAATTTTAGTTGCCCTTTTGCTCCTACTCAAAATACAAAGCCAACTCCTTACCTGTTAGTCATCGGTCATGGTAAAACAAAACTCTCCCATTTTATATCATACATAGTTATGGTGGATTTTACAAAGTCTAAAGAGGGTAAGGCATTTAAATGTGGATTTAAAACATCATGGTGCTTTCATTAACATTTTAAAAATTCTTTCTATTCCAGATCATAATGATTTAAACAGTGTTGTCTATGAAAGTGAAAGACAATGGCCCTGGCTGGTGTAGCTCAGTGGATTAAGCGTGGGCTGGGAACCAGATGTCCCGGTTCAATTCCCCGTCAGGGCACACGCCTGGGTTGCGGGCCGGGTCCCCAGTGAGGGCCATGTGAGAGGCAACCATACATTGCTGTTTCTCTCCCTCTCTGTCTCCCTCCCTTCCCCTCTCTCTAGGAAAAAAAAAATAAAATCTTAAAAAAAAAAAAAAAAAAAAAAAGAAAGTGAAAGACAATGAAAAGCCTAACGAAATGTTCTGTGTAAGTATTTGGAAGGTAACCCGTAAGTTAAGAACTAGAACAAAAACCAATACAAAATAATATTGACTGTAAACTATAACTGAAAAATAAAATTTTAAAAAAGAACTAGAATGAGTTATTGTTTGTAATAGTACTCATTCTCCAAAGTTTATATAAATGCTATTATATTTTAGAGAAGTCACAAAAATACAAAAATCAATGCATTAGAAGATATGATAATGCACTCAGGCCAAAGTTACATATAGTTGTAGGGATTCAAATCTACTTTTTTAGCTATTGAAATACTATAGGATACAGGGTTGAGAAAAAGTAGGTTTACAGATGTTCGTATGGAAAATAATACAATAATAAATAGTAATAAAATAATAAACTGTTTCACATCCTCACAACTGTACGTCTGCTTTTGCACCATCCGTATAGTAGTATTGAGTTGGACTATGCTTTACAAAGTGCTTGCTGCTCCTGAATAGCAAGATATTAACTTAACTAATGATCCTTTAAATGCGTATGTAAAATATAATTTAAGATACTTGCAACATGCAAAAGAGAGGCATCATTTGTTACTGCCAAAAATTACTGGCATGTGGAAATCAAAAAATCATTAGTCTTGGGAGGAATAGCTTAATACAGCAGGGAAGAGAACACATTATTTAGAGCAGTTAAATATTAACTCATGCAACCACTAGTGAAATGTTGAAAAAAGCAGAAAAGATTTAGTGAAAGATAAATTCTGCACTTAGTATTTGCGCGTGCAAAGGAACAGACATCTTTGCCCATTAACCAGTGCATTTAGAATGTGAGCCAAAAGTCTTGGGGCTGTAGCCCTGTTTTTCATAAATGTGTATTCCTGTGCAAGTTAAATTTAGGCTTAAGAAAAATAAATTGTTATCCTGAGAGACAAATGATTCTACATCCTTCATTTTCTTCATCAGCCTACCTCGGTTTGTGTCCATTCCTGTTCATATCCCACCTTTTCCATAAAGTCTCTGTGGTTCCCTTGCTGGAATTAATGTCTTTTCCCCTGTGATATCCCACTGTTTATCTATTGTACCCTTGTGCCTAATGGTGTAGTTACAGGCATAACTCATTTTGCCTTGCCTTGTAGAGCACCGATTTGTCATAGCAGCTCAGCAGAGTGTCAGTCTGTGCTTTCCTCAGTTTGAATGGCACTTGCCTATCTGTTTTGTTTATGCACTTGAATCTCTTTGCCATTAACAAATCATTTTTTACCTGGTGGTCTATTTCTACTTGATTCTCAGCAAATATATTGAAAGTTTCCCCAAAGTATGAACAAACATGGATCCTTGTAATGATTTTTAAATGCAAAAATGGCAGGCAATATCCCAGGCATGCATCCTAGATGGATGTGGGCGGTACTGTTGGACTACCCACTCTACCACCATTGGCTATCTGTAAAGAGTATGGAGAGATCAGTCAATCATTCTATACCCTTATGTTAATTTGGTTTTCAAATAACTCTGTAGGGAATACTTCTCCAAAGCCCTGTCATGACTTTGATTTATTCATTGCTCACATTTATAGCCTCTCTTCCATTGCATCTTTTATTGTGATTTTTTAAAAAATTGATACTTTTTTTAAAGAATTTATTTATTTAATTTTAGAGAGAGGAGAAGGGAGGGAGACAGAGAGGGAGAGAAACAGCAATGTATGGTTGCCTCTCACATGGCCCTCACAGGGGACCTGGCCCGCAACCCAGGCATGTGCCCTGACTGGGAATTGAACCGGGACCGTCTGGTTCCCAGCCCGCACTCAATCCACTGAGCTACACCAGCCAGGCAAATTGATACATTTTTAAATTAAGTTTATGGAGGTGACATTCACTAATAAAATTATATACTATATTTTTTGGACTATAAGATGCACTTCCCCTGCTCCAAATTTGGGAGGGAAATGGGGGTGCATCTTATTGTCCGAATGCAGCTTACAGGAGTCCGAGTGTAGTGACGAGGAGTTCTTGGGGTTCCCCGATGATTAGAGGAGTTTCCATACTTAAAGCTTAAAGTCAGTAATAGTGGTTGTTAATGCTGCTGTTGACTTCTGTTCACATTGGTGAAATATTATGCTATTTATGTTATTCAATATTTTACCACATTTTTTGCTTCAAAATTTTCCTAATTTCCTCCTCTAAAACCTAGGTGTGTCTTATGGTCTGGCACATCTTATAGTCCAAAAAATACAGTAGATTTCAAGTGTATAATTGTATTATACATCATCTGTATACTGCATTGTATGCCCACTGCCCAAAGTCAAATCTTCTTTCATTGAAAAAGGGACTAAATAGGATATGCCTTTATTTGTCTGTGTAGCTGTGTACCCTTGGACATTGAGAGTTTTAAACCAAGCACCAAATTATTAGCAACTGAAGAGTGTCTACCTGCCTACAGAGGGCAATAGCTAATAAGGAATAATCGACTATTTCCATGGAATAAAGTAAATATACTTTTCCCATGCAGTCCAATTTTTCAAGAGAAACCCAATCTAATTTAATGAGATTTAAAAATATATATATTGGCCATTGAATTGAAGTTACAGATATTTTCAATAACTGTGCAAGTTTAGATGAAACACTCCATGGTTGAGATACAGCTTCGGGGCTAACCTACGTGTGACCTCAGCCACCACCGTTCTTCTCTTCCTCCCTCCTATTCCTGTCTTCTTTCTTCCATTTGCTTCTTCTCCTTATTCCATCTGTGGTTCCCTTTCTCTGTCTATGCGTCTGCATCTGTACACACTCTTGTAGCCTGTGCACATGACTGAGTGAACAGGAGACTTGCACTCACTCAAGCATTTCCCATGACAGCGTTTTCCAAGTTGGGTCTCCAGATGACCTGAATCAGAATCATTAACACAGGCTCTTGTGTGCTGCTCCCCAGCACTGATTCACAAACTCTGTTGATAATAATCTGGGAAAGTACACTTTAACCAACTTCTCAGTTGACTTTTGTGCATACTGACGTTTGAAAACTACCACAGTTTGGTGTTCCCTTGTCCTTGACAGAGGAGTAGTATTTGATAGTAAATGAAAGTAATAAAAAACTCAGGGGATACTAGAAGGAGAGCAGAGGATACCCTCAAAGTTATTGCAAAGGTAGAAAGGACATTCTTGACCTACTTCAGATTTTTCCCATAAACTGATCTCATGATTGGTTTTATTTCCTTATTGAAATCTTTAAACTACTCTTTCTATATACTGGAGAAAGTGATGTTAATTTTGAAAGATAACTATTTAGAAAAGGAACCTTGAGAACTATTCAATGCATCAGGCTCTCACATTGTCATTTAGATAATTTCAGTATTTATGTAAATATTGGTATTATTACAAAATACTTTTCCACAACCAAGTTTTTCCTAACTACTACTGCCTGTGTTTGGGTTACCCATTGGACTATGTTTACATGAATCTTAATGTGTTATGAATATAGGCTAACATTACTGAAAATACATAAACTCATGTAAATTCTGTAGATAATTTTCTTTCCAAGTTTTAAATGATTGGTCTTTGCTGTCTAATTATAGAGGTATAAAAATTTAATAGCCATTCATATGCTCATTATTGTGGTATTACGTTTTCATAAGTCATTCTTTCTGGAGGAGTATAAAGATTAACTTGATAGTTTAAATTTTATTGATAGATTGCCTTATGCCATAAAAGCAACCCATTGTGTCTTTATGCTTTGATGCAATTTGGAATAAAATGAAATAATCCTCAGCTTCAAAAATATAAAACATGAATATATGAATTACTGTATCTTCAAGGTTGTTTTACATCTGAAAATTACATTGTATTTCAGTGGCACTATGCAGCTTTCTACATCTACATATCTTTAAGGTCTATAAATTTAGTAAGGTAAAAATGTATACATTTTAAATTTGATGCATAATAAAATATTTAATGTATTAATAATACATTATTCTGAAATGTCTTGATTTTTATACTTTATGTAACAATTCCATTTTTAAAATGCTTTGGAATACCCATTTGTGCCATTAAATACATTTTTATGCTTTAAAAATACTTGTCTATTCACACACACATGAATCCAACTTTGTGAATATGTAACCAACCAGCCTTTGAAATCCACATTATTGCAATGGCAAAATGGATCGGTTAACTCACATCTTTGGGAGTGAAGTGCTTTAGTCTCTAGAATATCTCAAAGTCTAGGTGCAAATAAACAATTGTCAATTGTACAGTCAAATGAGTATTACTCATTTTGTTTAATGATACCGATGAGAACTCAAAAATAAAATTTACATAGTAAACTCTTGCCTAGGCAGTCCAGGTTCTTAAAACACAGGATATAATTGAAGTGATTTATATCAAGACTGAAATGTGACATGTGAAATGTTAAGTGTAAATTCTACAGGCTGTTTTATGCTTGCCATTGCATGCCTAGGGTGCCTCAGCCTACTGTGATGGACGAGTGAGGATCTGGGTATTTGTTTCTTAGAAGAGGATAGATTATCTGAAGACATTGCAGAGAAAGAGGGGCTTATTGAGAAAATATCACATGTGTAATATTTTGCTTAATCCTTCTTTATAAGTCTATATCTAAGTGAACATTAGCATATTTTTTGCTTCCTTAGTGGATTTCAGAAAGCCACAAATATATTAATATATAATCCAAAAGGCATATATATATGTGTGTGTATTTGTGTGTATATATATGTGTGTCTACATCACATTTTGGAGCTTTAGAATGTCTCCAGGATTCTAGAAAAATGTATATATGACTATTAATACCATGGGTTATGAATAGTTTATCATAATTTTTAACTTTTAGAGAGAGAGGAAGGGGGAAGAGAAACATCTATTTATTGTTTCATTTATTTATGCATTAATTGTATGTGTCCTGACTGGGGATCAAACCTGCAACCATGGCATATCGGGATGATGCTCTAACCAACTGAGCTACCCGGCCAGGGCAGTTTGTTCATTTTCAAACATAGTCGATCTTTAAATTGAAATTTATGCTCTTCATACTTTGCATTGGCTAGTCTAGGCAGGAGTGTTCCTCTCTTTAACAATTCGCTCAGCAGTGCAGCACAGGCTCCTGAAAATGTGTTCTGTCCTAGGCAGCTCCAGTAGAGACAGCAACTTTTGAAAGAGCTATTCACTGCCAGCAACAGTTTCCAAGGAGGATTATGTTTGTACATGGGTACACACACACGCAGTCCTGGACATCATTCATGGCTGAGATCTTCTAATAGAAGTAGACTGATTTTCTTGGATGACCACATTCTGCTCTGAAGTAATGAGAATAAGTTGAAAACCTAAGTGTATCATGCAGCTTGGGGAACTGAGACCTGTATACTAACTGGCTTTGGCTGCTGCTCTTGCTGAAAATCAGCAGTGTTTGTTCCTGTTTAACCATGTTGTCTTTTCCCCTTTTGAGGAAGATAGTCTAGAGTTAAAACATTGTTTAGAAATGGTATGTAAGGTCTAATCAATAGCCTGTAATTGTGGCGAGATGCTGAAGGTTGAGTCAGGAGATCACAGTGTCTCCCTAAAATGCAGGTGCGGGAGTAGAGCTGGCAGTGTTACTATAGCAGCAATGACCTGACAAGCCGTGTAGTTTTAGTGAATTCAACGAACCTCTTCCAGCTCAGTAGCAATAACCAGTCAGAGGTGTACTTTCAAAATGCTCAAAACTGGTGTACACTGTGCTGAGATTGGTGTTGGCTTGTGGTTGGTACCTTCTATATGGAAGTTTCTTCTCCATCTCTGCCTCAAAATTATGTGTTACAGGAGTGGAAGTGATTGGCATGTCATAGGTTTCTGGCATTAAAAGCATATTGCCTTGGAATAACTAGCACTTTCTCACACTTTAAAGTATAACCCTAAACCTAAGAAGATCAGTTTTACTTTGTGAAAACAGTTCTAAAATTTGATGAAGTTTAGTCGCTGTGTTCATTATCAAAGATAGAAGTACCAAATTTTGCCAAATTCCTACAACATTTTATCGGTATAGAATTTATCATCACAAACTTTAAATGATCTTTTCTTCCTTTTAAAATGATCATTGAATAGTTCTCATAATTTGAGAACTGGAGGAAAGCATATTTGGTTTATTTGGTACTTCATTTTTAAAGAGGTAATCCTGATTTCTCCCACACCCATGTTGGAATGCCACCACAGTCAAATTTCTAATGAAGATAGAGGTTTGAAAAATTATATAATCTCTCTCCTTAAAGTTTCCTGTATGGCTTCCTCCTGTCCTTAATGAAAGGAGAGATCTCGTATACCCGCCCATTAGCACAGGATCACCTATGCTTCAGCATGTAATGCATCCATTGGAATTCCAAGACAATATTTTACAAGTTTTTAAAACATGAAACTCCTTTTATATTCTTTTAAAAGGTTACATAATATTTGAGCTCCAATGTATGCTAGCCTTATAATACAAACATTTCAAAAACGAACTAATTATAGTATTTTCTATTGTGATATGCCCCCTGTTGTTTTTTCGAAGCCTTTATGTTTTTCTTCAAAAAATCACTACTCTAGAGCTTAGAGTTTTAATATGGCACCTTCAACACATTTGTAAATCTATCATTGCTTTTCTGAGCATTACTAGATGGATAATAGTCTCTGAAAATATATTTACAGAGAAAACTACTATGATAATTAAGGGAAATTTTATACAGAATCTCTAACTATGTTTGTTCAATGGTGTGATATTCACATTCAAGCTTGTAGAAAGGACATTTCCTTTTATTTTGATTTTGAGGAACTCTGATTTATCTCATTTTCAGAAAAGAGCTCTTCTTTCATGTGTGCAAAAACCGCCACATTTAATGTAATTTTTCCTTTAATGTACAAAAGACTCATGTGCATAATATACTAGTATATATATGCCATTCTGTCAGAATTTACTCTTTAAAGTAATTTAGCATTGGAATTCTCAGGCTAAGCAGGAAGATTACTGAGCATTATTTTCTTTCTATTTTATGTATTTATTCACACTAAACATTAAGATCAGTCTTTGTGCATTTTAATTTCCGGTAGTATTTTTCAACTGTTGAGCATATAAGTAGAAATTAAGCTGGTTTATTACTGCACTTTAAAATATTATTTTATTTGTGATAGAATTATCAGTCAGGGCAACCTTAATAATATTTCTACTTAATGTAATATCTATTAAATTAATGTATGACTAGATAATTTGTAACCCCTGAAGTATCAGGAAAATACACTTTGAGAAATTTTATCATTAAAATGTATTCATTGGTCACAAATGAATCTTTTCATTAGTGATGAGATTCAAGTTTAAAAAGAGAATGTAGAAATCTTCAATAACGTCCAGGCAGCAAAATGTGATTGAAAATCAACATCAGTATATTTTGCAGGGGGTAATCTTCAGATAGAAACATAGCTAAAATGAGGAAGAACTCATCTTGATGAGAACATATTTCCTCCTGGTAATTCCTCCTGTTTTTTTAATTTTATAAACAATGGTCAGTTAGACCGACTGAGTAGAACATGGTGTTTTTCGACATCTGTTGCTCATCTGATGGACCATGATTTTTTAAAAAACAATTATGTATACATGTTTATGCTTCTACTCCTCAATGGGGGGCGCCATCCACTTCACTCGCTCCTTCTTCTTGTTCCATGCCTGCATCAACTGTGTAGAGAGGCCGCCTTGGCTGCCTTCCCTGCCATACCAAGGTTTTCTGTATTATCTCTACAGACCATATCAGTATCTGAAATTATTTTATTTATTAATATGTTTATCTGTTTATTGTGTGTTTTTCCCTCACCTGCTCTTCCATTGTATAAGCCACTGAGAGAAGAGATTTAATTTTCATTATTACATTCAGGCATATCATAAACTGTAAGATAATATTGGTAGAAAAACATGAATTGAACTTAGGGAAAAAAAAAGAAGGCCAAGGTTCTTCTCATGATCCAGGCTCTGTTTGATCTGGCCCTTACCTGGAATTCTCTTTCCATAAATTCTTATAGGGATTCCTTTTTTGGGGATTTAGCCTCAATGTCTTTCAGAGCCAGCCTTCCTAAAGACCCTCCTGAGGTCATTGTTTCTTGCTTTTGTGCATCATAGGGATCTATTCATTTCCTTCTTCGTCCATGCTATGCTCTGTATTATTTTCTCATTTGTTTACCATTTATACAGTTTATGTATTAATGTTTTCATGCTTATATTATTATTTCTTTCTTACCAGAGTGTAAATTTCCTGGGATTGGGACTTTATCTCTTGTTCATGACTGCATCCTTAATTTGCAAGAAATTGAATTTTTTCTGAAGGAGACAGTATCGACAATATAGAGGAGAGAGTAATGAATTCTTCAAGAGGAGTATCAGGGAATGAATTGGGAAGGAGGTAATGTCAGAGAGGGTAAAACTGAAAATACCTTCTCACTTAGCTCAGTGACTGGGTAGATGGTGCAGCTGAAGGCCTCAAATTTAATCATGTAAAAGGAAACATTTTTCTCTATGTCACTAGCGATGAGGAAGGGGTCCAAATTACTCAAAGTACTAGTTGATGTTTGGATTAAGCATTAGAAGAAATGAGAGAAGATACTGGCTATGTGTTCACCGTGAAAAAGAGAACTCTTTCTAGGTAGAGAGATGACAGTACAAACTATGGTATCCTCTGGCTGTAACACAACATAAATCTCACCGACCATATATTTACTTTTCTTAATTCACCTTGCAACATTGTATACTTTCTTGTACCAGTGTTGTACAGTAGGGGAGGGGCACATCTACACACAAACACCACTAATGCTACTCCTTGTGAAATTAAAATAAGGTTATTTGGTAAAATTCTGTAAGTGAAGGACCAGTAGAACATGCATAATTCTTCAGAATGGCATTATCCTGTACAAGAGGTGTTCACACTATTTACAGAAAGAAAGGGACATGGGACATCTGTGACTATATGACAGTGGAACATTTCTGGTATAACTGACCTTATTAGAAAGGGGGAGTCTTTAAAATAACTCAGACTGACAGAACCAGCTCCTTAATAGGTGATCAAAGGCAGGGGAATAAATAACAAGCATCAAAACAATGGGATTTGTCCCTTTGTAACAATGACATGTCCCTTTTGAACTGATTTTGTGTGTGCAAATTTGCATGTTCATTCCTATAGGTATCTACTTGGCTGTTTGGAAATTCATTGTAGCTCTCATAACAAACACTAAAGTAAATCTAAATACTGAATGGGGATTTCATAAAAGTTTAATGGAAATACAAATATACATGTAAAGAGAATGCTAGTAAATTCTTTAGTAGTTTTAAAAATGTTACACATTGGCTTGGAAAGCTCTTTATATATGTTAATAAGTATCTCAAATGTAGCTTTCTGTTTATTAAGTACTTAAGTCATTGATGTGCAGTGAGATAAAATATGCAAACTGACATGTTTTCAATTTGCTCCTAATTTTATAATTTCAAAAAGGTTTTTCACCCCCCAAATGTCTCTATATGATTATCAAAGTGCATATCATTGGTTGCTTGGTTTCCTAGATATAGTTATGGGTATACTTCATTTGTGTATATTATCATATATTATCTATTCTTGAAAGGCACTGTTTTATAGTATAGTTATGGTACAAAAATAAAAACGTATGTAAATGAAACAGAAATACATGGTTCAGGATCAGCAAAGAGAAATTTATAAATTTTGTATATAATGACATTGACATTTCAAATCAGTGGACGGATTTGCATTATCTTGTACAATTTTGTTGATTAAAAAAAGCAAAGTTTGTCACTTTATGTCATACTCATATCTTAGATGGTTAAAGATCATTTTGGTTTAGAGGTGACATTTTTTGATCCCTTACGCAGTGAAAGGAATTGTTCTAACATAATTTTCTACATGCTGTGCTATAGGCTCCATTTTCATCCATATTTACTGATAAAGAAGCTGACAGGGGATGAGTAACTGAACTTGTTGAGGCTGCGGTTATGAAGGGGTGACCAACCCCTCTACAGGGCTTCACGTTTCGTTAAAGTCAATTTTGGGGGGAGCAGTGGTGGGGGAGAGGAGGGCAGGGTGAAGAAAATGCCTGTATATGTTTCTGCGTATATCTTTTTAAACCGCATAAGTCTGTAGGAATAATCATATAACCAGGCAAGTACATAAGGATATTTATTGCAGCATTATTTTTAGATTGAAAATTTGAAGTTTTATGAAAGACTCTAGAGCAATTAAAAAGAATGTGGTTGATCCATGCATATATCTTTGATAGATATTTTGGGGATGCAAAAGCAAATTATACATACAATATATAGTATAATCCTATTTTGAAAGAAAATGCATACGATGTAGATGGATATAGAAATATGTTGTACAGAACTGTGTAATACATATCATATGCCCTACATAAAACTGTTCTGAAACACTAGTGAGAAAACTTGAGACGTGAGAGTTGGAGGGCCCTGATGGAAATAATACTTTTTTATACTTATCCTTCCATTTTTGTTTAATCATCGTTGCTAGGCAATTATTCTTTTAAAACTTGAAAAGAAAAGTATATTGTTTGAAGTATATTGATTAAAACATAAACACGAATCCCATACTTTCTTGTTAACATTTCTAAGAAAAATGTATCTATTGTTTAAGTAACACGCAACACAACACGTAAAATATTACCTATAACCCAGTGACCCCGTGTTATTCACTAAGAAGTTTCATAATATTCTCTTCCACCAAGATTTTGCATTGATAATAATATTGGTAATGAGTTTTATTTCTGAAGTATTCACATCCTTTTCTTATCCTAACTCAAGAGGAAATAATAATGATTTAGGAAATTATAAGCTTGTGTTCACATTCTATCACTATGTGATAGCAGATAAGTCATCCCGCATCCTCATCTCCAAGATCAGTAGCATAATTCAGCAAATTCCCATTTTAATCAAATTGCATTAAAAGAAGATATCACTTTGTATGTAGTGAAAGTGCTTGTGGTGATTTGTAATATCAAATTTGTCTAACTCTATGCGATTCTCAGTGCCTCAGCAAATATTTGCATGTGGTAATATGCTTCAGCCCCCATTGGGCCTTCATTGAGCAGGATTTGAATTTAGCGTGGAGCAATCTCTTTAATTTAAAATAGACCAAATTGCGATCCCTCCTCTGACCTGGAATTTCTCCTGTTGCAGACTCCTTTCCTCATCAGGAAAACAGTGATAACAGTATTGCCTGGTGGGGTTGTTTTAAGAATTAAATTCACTTCATATCACGATATTAGTACAGATTCAATATGGAGTAAATTTTAAATAAATATTCATTCCTCTCACTGACCTCATACCCCTTGAAAAGAAACAAAGCTAGGAACCCTGTTTTTCTTTTTCATTTCCTGAAAAAAAGGAAATGAAATATATCTTAGTCAGTTTCTGCCTTTACTCATATTCTAGAAATTATGGCTTTTCATAATGAACAATAATAGCTGAAACTCATTCAGAGAGAGAAAGAAACAGTCAAGGGCATTCATTTCCCATATGTGGATATTCCCAAGCTTGTAGACTCACAGGAGGGCTGAGGAGAAGATAAAATACATCAGCTTCCACTTCCGGAGAAATTATTGTTTTGAAGATTGAGGTTAAGTCATCAAGTGTCTGGGGTGGAGTTTATTCTACGTCACTTCCCTTCAGTAGGGAGGAGAACAGTGCTGTCTTTTTCCAGCCGGTTGTGGGACTCCGTGCTCCATGAACTCGCCGGCACACCGGCCTGGCCAGGGTGGCATCTTCCAGATGTTCCTTGGTGGTTGTGATTCAGCAGTGGCATCTGGTTCATTGGAGTCACTCCTAGTTTCCGCCTTTTCCACAGGGTTTGTGTTTTCCTAACACTTTTACTCCCCGACATCAGAAAGTGATTATGTGCCTAACTCATTAACTCATTGTAGAGGTGTTTCTAGGTCTGTGCTGGAAAAAAAATTATGAAAGGTACAAAAAAATAGCTTTCCAGGGGGAATAGAAGATTGGTTGCACAACAATGATCTGAAACGATACTGTAGGATTTTACTCAAAGAACTTCAGTTCAATTCCTGACTTGCAAATTCATGACTCTGGCCCTCAGTTTCCTCATGTGTAGGGCAGGTTTGAAAGCAACTGGCCCACTTAACCAACAGGGGCGTGATAACATCTATTGGTTAAGATCATGAATTTTGGAGCTGAATTACTTGGGTTCAACTCCTGGAATCTCCACTTTCTAGCTACGTGAACTTGAGCAAATTCCTTAAACTCTTGCATGAACTTTCTTCTCTGTCAAACAATGAAAATAACAGTACCTTTCTCATAGATACTATTACGAGGTTGAAATAAAATAATGTGAAGAAAGTACTCAAAACAGTGTGCATATAGAAAACACTATTGTTTTTCCCTGTAATTATTTTTTTACAGTTATTATCAGACTGTGATGGGGATTAAAGTGAATATGCTCTAGTTATAATAGTTTCTATATATGGTGGAAAGTGTAATCTTGGTCATTATTTTAGATGCCATTCTTTTTAGTATGTTTTCCTCTTCATAAACATTGCATAAACTTCATGAAGCCCAGAAAATTAGGGGTTTTTTATAAAAAGAAACAAAATGGTTATGAGAAATATTCACATTAAAAACTTATAGCCTGAAACTGTTGAAATTACACCTATTTCTAATGGTTTTAGAAATTTCTTGAGCAGAAAATATTTGTAAGAATTTCCTGAGAATAGAATGAAAAATAACATACATCAAATAGCTATTATTAATGAGGTTATACTAGTTAATAAAAATACCAAGTGTGGATTTTGTTTTTAGACAACTATACAGACTTTGAAGCCCTTTTTTAAGGAGAAAAAAATGAGTTATTTTTAAATAATATTGTTTTACTGATAAAGTTGACATAATTTCTTTTATGATTTATATGGTATTGGAGAACACCAATTCTGAGAAAATTTAATAATTAATAAACTTGATATATAGTGCTAAGTGAAGCATGGACAATTAGACAAAGATGCACAAATATGAAATTTAGTTTTTATTTTCTAAATTACAGAGTGTTGCCATTTAATCCTTATTAAAATGTAAACTTTCTAGGGCAAAGAGAAAACAATATAATCATAACTGTGACCTTTCTGACATAGATATTATTACAATTTGCAATTCATATAACCAGTTAATTTTTACTTATCTTTTTATAAACTTATTTAAATGTGAGTTCCCAGGCCTGGCATGGTCCTAATTGTAACTGATAATAGATAAATAAATCAACTAAAGATGATAATGAACCATATTGTGAGATATCAGAGGGTTCTGCTTTAACCATGACTTTGGCACTGACTCCCGGTACAGAGCTGTAAAGCTGTGTTCTTAAACCTCAGTTACCTCCCGGTGAAGCTGAATATGAGAATAATAACACTTCACTGCTCATGTCCCTTTAAATACTTAGCGAGATAATTCAATTCCAAATGCTCAGCTTTTACTGTTAGCCCATGGTACAGCCTCTCAATAATGTTGGTAAAATCATGTTTTCTCAAACTTCCGATGATCTCTACAATGAAAAAGTAATGGAAGTACAGTCTAATAGATGAGACGAATTGTATTTTTGTAAAATTAAAGGACATCATTATTCCCCTTGATGTAAGCTATACATTCTTACTAAAACTCAAGAGTCAGGTTTTTTTGAAATATGATTTTATTTTATATGTTATTGATCATCATCCATAGAGCCATTGATTTTTTCTGGCTTTATGATGACAATAAGACAATACAAACGATGGTTCAACATTAAGGATCATTTTACTAGCTTTCTAGTGCTCCAGGCTTACTTAATTACAGCACATTTTTGTCTTACCATACTAATACAGAGCTATGACTCAAATATAATATCCCTTTCTCCATACCATTTCCCCAAAGTCATTCCATAACATCCTAGTTTTACAAGGAGATGGTAAATAGTTTAGGCAATCAAATAAAGTAGGGGAACACTGTCTGCTATTTTCAAGTATATGCGGTAACATTTCAAAGGGTCTGAGCAGTCAAATATAAGGAAAACTATTTAATTTTCTATCAGTAGTATTATCCCTTTTATTAGTGACAGGCATGGTTATTTTGTCAGTAGTCAACTAGCCATATTGGGCCACCCATTGGGAAATGGTTTTTTACCTGTTTTATCTCACTTAGTAATATACTTATGTCTTTTTTAGATATGTACTTATTATTTATATTGAGATATAATTGACATAGAATATTAGTTTCAGGAGGGCAACATAATGAATTGATATATGTACCTATTGTGAAATGATCAAATATTCCAAAGAAACTCAGGATCATAGTAATGAGAATGTAGAAAAATGGCCGCAGAGCTTTGAAATAAGGGAGGTCATTGTCGCTTGAAAAACTGGTGATATAATTGCATCTTATTGATACTATTTTTAGATAATAAACATGCCTATACATAGTTGTTGATCATTGCAGGGCAGTTATACGTGGCTTAGACAACCCTGGAAAGTTTCACTATGTTGGGATATCACTCAAAGTCCTATTTAGAGGATTTTTAAAATTAGTTTGTTACCTCCAGTGAATTCTCCATTGCACATTTCTGTTGAACTAGTAGTTTGACTAATTCGTTCCTTGTTCAGTAAAGTGTATAGTTGTTTCATGATTAAAACTTTTTTTTCTTAAAACAGTACAGGTCTCAATGTAAAGAAAGCACACCTCACACAGCCTGAAATGACAGGAAGTTTTGGAAAGTGCGTGTTAATCATCTCCTACAGGCTAAACTGTCTGTTCTTCCTCCCATCCTCTCCATCCCACTCCCTGGCTAACAGTATGAAGAATGGATGTTTGTTCCCACACATCTTTAAGCTCATGTCTATTATCACTATCCAAAAGAGTTTTCTGAGATGATAGTAGTGTTCTAATCTGTGCTGTTCAATACATGGGTGGTTATTGAGCACTTGAAATGTCATTCAGGTGGCATTTCAAATTTTACTCAATTTTAATTAATTCAAATTTCAATGTCTGCATGTGGCAAGTAGCTACCAATAGTTCATTTATTAATATTTTGAGGTCTTACTACATGTCAGATACTGTCATAAGAAATGTAGGAGTATTAATCCTTTTAATCTCACAACTGGTATATCATATGGGTATTGTTTTTATTTCCATTTTAGAGATGAGGAAATGGATATGGGGTAAATAAGTGATTTAATAACAGCACCAACTGCAAGTGCTGTGTTTATATTCCGCACTTACCAATAGTAGTCACTAATCTAAGTGATTGGTACCAGTCATTTGTCTAGTACCAGTATTGGAGATTCACACTGGTTTCAGTCAGTAGTTACAACTCACCAGGAGGGTGTGTTACTATTCTGTTTTTAGGTTAATAAACAGCATTGAAAGAGGTTGAGTAACTCACCCAAGTTCATAGTCAGTATGTAGTAGGGCCCACATACAATGGCCTGCTGCCCTCAACACTTGCTTTCTTCACTTGACAAATATTAGTGCTTCCTGAGAAGAAGCAGACGGGTCCAATGAACCACAAACACTATTGGACCTTCCTCCACCACTTCCCCATTTCCAGCAACAACGAAATACACATTGGCTTTAGAAAGGCCTCCCTCTGCTTCCCATCCCATTTCCTACCAACAAAGACAAAGAAATAAATAGCTTTAATATTTTAAAGAATGTCTCTCTTTACAGAGGAACAGAATAGACCATTGGAAGCCTATTTTTGAATTTGTTCAATCAGAGCTCACGTAGGGCCCTTCTGTCTATTAGCGTGACTTTGCCAAACCTGCTGCCCCTTTGTCTTTGCCACGCCTGCCTTTTGCTGACAGAGGAGATTAATTCTACTTTTAGAAGAAAGGTGTCCACGGTGCACTGAGAAGAGAAATATCTCGTCATGCTTATGTGGGGAATTTGACTCCACCAACAGTCTCGGTCTCTGTGACGACATACCATTCTCACCATAACTTTCGGCAGAACTGTGAATTTTCTTCAATGACTTAATAAATGACATTCCACCAACTAAAAAAGTCGGGTCTCTCTGCTTTCCCACAGTAATCCCGAATTACTAAAAATTTTATAATTATGTCAATTAAAATCTAAATGCACTGCCTTAAAAACACAATATACTGCAATTCGTTGTCATAACTCTAGCATTCACTGAGCCTAAGGCATGATTTATTAGAGCTGAACTCATTTCTTATCTGAGCGTGTGTGTTTTTTTTAAATTTGATTGATTGGCCATATTGTTATTTAGGCTCTGACAGAGCATGGAGGGATACTGTGCATGAGACATTAATCAGGAAATTATGCATTGCTTTCGCAACTGGACTTTACTTAGTAATATTGTATTAGCTCTTAACATGCAAATTATTTTAGGTAATTACCTCATTTTTCAGTGGCCACTTGATGGATAGAAGTTTCATATAGTTTCTTCTATGTAATTTAAAATCTTGTGGTGAATTGTTTTTTTTTTCTTTTTCATAAAAACCCCACTTGAAATCCCCATACATCAGATTCATAGGCCATTTGTGGAAAACCCTTGCTGTAGAAGCTCATTCTCCAAGTTTCTTTTAACTGTATTTTAAGGTGGCAATTTGAGCAAGCATGACATAAAAATGTTAAATGTAGTATCTTTGCATATCTGAAACTATGTCCATGATTTATACTTTTGTACCATCGAAGTAAAAGGTGATATGCCTTCTAGCCTATGGACAGATTACAATGGCTGCATGATAAAGTCGGTTTCACCAGCTTTCTTGTTCGGTCAACTGGCAAAGTTGCTTTTTTTTTTCCTTTAAAAAAATGCAGCCTTAAACTGAGAATTTCACATTACAAATGCATGCTTCTATTCTCCAGTTTTCACATAAAATAGTTTAGCTTTGATTAATATTGTTATATGATGAATAAAAATAGGTAGGCCATTATTATATATGTCATAATTGTACTGGTCAAACGCATACACTAGTGGACCGCTGAACCAGAGTTTTATTAGATATGTTCATGTATGTGAATTGTCCAAAGTATTTAGGTTATTCTTTCCCCATATTTTGCAATCTAGCATGTCATGTAATCATGAATGTTTGTTGTGATCTTGTCTATTCAGAAATCTGCTGCTGTAAAAGAGCTTCCCCATAAATGTCAAGTAATGTAAAATTGAATGCCTATATTTAAATAGATTTTAACAGATAATAAAACTCTTGAGACTAAAATGGTTTCATTCAGGGAGGCAGACAATTCTTTCCACAGTGTGCAATTTATATGTCACATTATGTAAAATATAATTTTAAAAATACTTTAAAAAGCACAAATGAAAAGTAGCTATTGAAATTTTTTGAAAAACGAAGCCAGTGTTCTCATGGCAAGTCTAGTTGAAAATGTGAAATATAATGACAAGGTACACACTTCTATTTTCTAAACATTGCTTTGACTTGATTTGCTTTCTACTAATTCCTGTGGGGGTTATTCCAAAGTATCAAGCTATCAAAACAGAATTTTTACTCACAACCTAACCTTTTTCATTTAAGACAAAACAAAGGAATTAGAGAATTTTGACACCTGTTATATGAAGCATAAGAGAAAATTGCTATTCCATTTACAGGTATGCGTTTGACACTTTATCTGCGAACACACAGATATATCACAGCTTACCACTGATTCCCCGGCACAAAGAATGTATCTTGCCTCTCCAGAGGACCGGTTCTGACAGTCTTTCACTCCCTAAATATTAAAAATGGACATGTAAAATTAGGTGTCTGGTAAAAAAGTATCTTTTAGGAAGGGGATTTTTTAGACTAATAAATATTCAGCAGTCTCTAGTATGGGTTGGAGGTAGGGTTGGGAGGGGCAGAAATCCCAATTAGGTTGCCAAAAATATAATGCGTGAGGGATAACTGATCTTATCTGTAAAGCGGGTGCCAGGTGGACTCCAAAAGAAGGCCCACCGAGTGCTATACAATATCTTAAGTATTCCAACATCATCGTTGTCAACTATGTCTAGAAACTGTATATTAAAATAAAGAAGCAATGGTGAGTAGCATTGTATGATATGGATATATGGAAAGTCAAGTTAATCTTAGTGGTAAGAAAAATGACGTTCTACCACATATCTGAAATGCGTCCTACGGGCTTAGAGTAGTTAACGCTGCCTGTCTGGATGTTTTCATCTCGTGACTGCCCAGCGCAGTCACATAATCAACTTGTGCTCCCATTTCTTTTATTCTCAGTCAAGTAGAAAACCTCTGTGACATCTTTCTGTTTTCTCCACTAGACGCAGATCTCTGCCGAGAAGGGAGTGCCTTGTCTCAGCTGTGCTGACTTGAAAAATACTCCTTTGTTTGGTAATACAAATACCTATTTACATTTTACTTTTCTTTTTATGTTGCAGATCTATGAAGTCCGGAGGCAAGACCTACAGTAATTTGCCGTAAGGTAGGGACACCTGTATGTCTTTCATTGTCATTCGTTCAGAGCTGCCTGGGCAAACACAATAAGAATGGTCCTCATCGACATTTAAGTGATAGGGGACAAACCCCAATCTCCTTGAGGTAAGGCTTGCAAAGACAGTTAGAAATATGAGTGTATATCCCCTCCCCAAAGCTTTTATTGGTGTCACCTTAAATCTTAAGTTACTGAGATTTTGCATAAGTGAAAGTTTCATTTTTTTCTTTAGCTGCTTCATCTTCAGACACTGAACAAGTATGTGCTAATGCCAAAAAAATCAGATTGAGTTTTTAGTGGAAAATAGTGCAAATGATATGATGTACTTGCTTAATAGTAGTTACTGCATATGGATATTCCTCATGAAGCCCATGCAGACAATTCTAGGAAGATGAGCATGCCAGAAGGGTGTGAAGCCTTACAGTGACGACTTGGGAGCATGTAGAAAGAGAGGAATATGAGTGGGAAGTAGAATAAGTATGAGCTACAATAATTCGAATAGGGATACATGAATTGAAATGGAGCAGGAAGATGGCCCGAGGCCAGCATGTTATATTTTATGCCAGAGCTGCACCCCCCTCGGTCAGATTTGGATAGGCCAGGCTTCCTGGGAGCACGTGATGAGACGTGTAACTACTGGGGACTGAGAGATGACGCTGGATGAGGACCGATGCATCACATCCAATCACAGATGCCGTTTCTCTTCATGTCCAGAACGAGTAGCCATTCAGTTTCTCCGTCTACGGTTAGCGGGTGGGACCAGTTTTTTGACTGTGATGACTGGATTTTTCAAATTTACAATTAATATGGTCCTGGTAAAAGATAGCAAACATTAAGTTGTTTGACTCTTTGCATAGTGCTACAATGTTTCCTTGTTGTTTTTGTTTTTATACCGGTAGCAAATGAAATGCCAAGTCAATCGAGTAAAATAATCTTCCTGTAGAAAACAGAATTTGAAGAATCTCAAAACATTAAGCTAAATGTCCAAGGGCTATGATGGGGGGATCCATGAAAAAGCCTATTTAAATAGGTGCAGATCGTCTGATCAATGTTCTATGTGTCCTGTTATGAACCATACAGGTTAATACAACCAGTATTGCCCATCTGTGCAATAACCGGTGACCTGGCAGAAATGAGTAACTTAAGTTGAGGCACCTCTTTATTTCAATTGGAAACTTTTTATTTAACTCTTGTTACAATCCTCTTCAGTAACTTACTACAATTTGTTTTTCTTAAGATAGATGGGTTAAAAATATGTGACAAGGAGAAGAAGATTTCAATCTAAGTTATAATTATTTCCTACATCTGTTCTGATACATTTAGAATGGTTTGCGCTTGTAAATTAGGTGTTAACGAAGTAAAAATGCTGCAACCGTGTGGAACAGCAGCATCGCAATTGACTGGAGAAGATTCTTCTGTAAATTATCCCAGGGTGCTCTCCTGCAACGAAAGCTCCTGTGAGCTACCCACTACACTCAAAATTATATCTTTATGCACTTAACTATTGGATTTAAAGTAATGATCAAAAAATAAATGCCAACAGGAAGCATTGTTAAGATCTGCCTCTTAAAGACAAGCATTCTACTTGTAATACTTTGTGTGTATTTTGTTTCTAAACCAGTCAGCTGCACATTGTATAAAAGGCATAGTGTTTTATAGCCTTCTAATCCACTCTGTAGGAATGCAGGCTGAGAAACGGGCTGAGCGGTGCTCGGAAAGGAGTAGATAGCGGTGGCCGTGTGGCCTGCTTGCCTTTTATCTTCTGTTCCAGTCACACTGGCGGGGTTGCTGTCATGCCAGAAATTCTGCTTCTGGTCACCAGAGGGTATTGCAGTTATATATATATATTCTTTCAGCCAAATCGTAATTCAATAAGATTTCTATTTAAATGAAATATGTTACCATCAAAGAGATGAAATACATAGATCCATAGTGGCCTTATTCCAAAGGGGGTCTTTCAACGCAGGCACTGTGCTATTGGTTTTTCACATTAACGTAAAAGATCAAAAGCAGAATGTTCAGGAATATTCAGTTATAATACTTTGGAAGTTGCAATTAAATAGAAAATTATTCTTTATGTCCCTAAAATTTAACTCCAAATTCTGTTTCCATTACAGTCAAAAACACCTAACAGGTGTTGTGTGGAAATATTTCTTAATGTTCCAATCTTCTTAATTCAAGGTACTGATTAAAATGGAAAGACTAAGTTTAAAAATCTAATAAAAGAGTTTACATATACAGGATAATTTATTTTACCAAACAACTTATTTTTAAATTTATAGTCAAAATTTCAAAATAACATGTTAGGATTTATTTAATTGCAATACCAGTATATAATTTTAGATTCTTAGAAATTTTGGATAATTTTTCTTGGACGTTACTCCAGGTTGTTGTAGGATTTTGCAGCTTTGCAAATAAAAAAAATTCTATTTAAGTAGATTAAGTGAAAATCAAATATTTTTGATAATATACCAGCTAAGAGAAAATTGTTGTTAATTCTCATCATAATTCATGAATTACTTTGTAGGTAGTTTTCTCTGGTGGAGTAAGAACTCCCAAGTATTGTACATTTCGTTTTACTTCTGGACTTGTCATTGTTCTTTATGATTTTATTTATTTTCTTATGTGTGTGTTATATTATCATTTGGTTCTGTTTTTGAAGAGGAATAATGAATAGTTTTCTTTCAACCAAAGTTAGAATAATAGCTCATCCTTTAATAAAGCCTCTCTGTGCAGCTAGTATTCTGGATTTTTCTTTGTTCACTTACAGTCGCCACTAGGTTATCTTTCCCCTGCTAATATTCCTAAGTCCCTAAAATTGTTTGGTTGACAATTTTAGGTGAGGAGAATTTCAATGCTTGCTACAGTCTTTTTTCTACCTATTAGATAGCTTCTGCCACACACTATTTCCTCCTATTCTCATGTAGGCATTAGGGTTTTTTTGTTTGTTTGTTTTTATACTAAGATAGGTTCTACAAAATTAAGAATTATGAATTTTGGAGTCTGCTGAAAGTTTGAAGACAGACACTAATGTTTTTAGCTGCTATCTGCTGAAGAAGAGACTGTTCAACTAATTCCTGTGGAAATGAGCTGGCGCTTAGTCTAGTAACGAACCAGTTACCAACAGTAGTGTGAGGAGAGTAGGTTGAATGAGCAGGGTTGGGAATGCAAGAGTTAAAAGCCAAGCAGAGAACACATGGAGAGAATGACACCTGGACTGTGCCTGGTTGGCTGCGGGGGAGTCAGTTATTATCACTCAGAAAAGGAACTCATCCTGATGCAGAGGACCTGTGAGCCAGGAATGGAGTACCAGCCTCAATTACCACAGGCTGATGGGGTGAGGAAAGACTACAGGAGTCTGAGGTCAGAGTCAAACCAGCAGAAACTCCTGCTGAATGACAAATGAAGACGCAATGAGGCCAGAAGGTAATTGTCTTGAGGCAGGATAGTCACGAAGATTGAAGATGGCACGGTAGACCTGGATGAGGGGCACGTGACCCGGCATCTGAGTGAAGCCCTAGGACCCTGTGGAACTGCAGTTAGCATTCTACTGATCATACCATATCTCCCTGGCAACCTTACTGCACTCACATGTGTATTCTCATCCAGTGCAGTGACACGTGGACAAGAGAAGCCGGTGGTGGAGATCTGGTTGTGAGTCAGAGAAGGGTGTTACATCAGAGCTTTAGACTTGCCTCACTTAACTTACGTTGCCCCTAGACTAACCTCAGAGGAGACATTGTACTGCGTGCTATGCTGAGCTGTGCCAATGCCCTAGTAAGCCCTTAAACATTTTTATATGAAGAAGTTGTCTGTGGGACCCTTCTTTTCTGCTTTCTGAATTTACTACCTCCTAATGGTTTCCTTTCCAAGTCCATTGGGTCTCTCCAGCTTCTCTGAACCAGTGATTTTTAAAACGAAGTATATTTCACAGTCATGGAAGGAAGCCTCGTGAAGCTGAGATTGCTGCTCCCTGTTTTCCCCGCAGAATCTCTGATGCGGAGGAATGGGTGGAACACAATAGTTTGCATTTCTAACATGTCCCCAGTGGGTGTTGCCGCTGCTGGCCCCCCGTGACACCTTCAGAACATTTTTGCCTCAACCCTTCAATTCTGCTACTTTATCCACGTTCATCATTCCCTGAGGCAAGAAGGCTGTGAGCATAAAGCACGTATGTGTTCCCCAGATCTGAAACGCATACTCCAATCAACGCTATTTGAAGGCATATAAACTCAGCTAAATGTAGTCACCTCATGATATCACATGTACAAATATGTAAAAGACTAATATCCACGGCAGATTCTCCGGCTTCATTATTTTTGTTCAGTTAGGTGGGTCTCTGCTGAGAAGAACCGCAGGCAGTCTGAGCACATGAAGGTGTAAACTTCTACAAGGTGAGCAAGGATTTTCCTGTCCCAAGTGTTGATGTATTTTGTACAATCAAGTTGCTGCTTCTGTTGTCGTTCCTTCCTGCACCTTAAAATCCACTTGCTCCACAAATCAGTCAACAAGTTCTCATTCCCAGCTTTTACGATTTCATCTCCAGGAAATTGAGTAAGGGGGTCAGAGGGAATTTTGTGTCCAAAGGAGAAAACGGTGGGGTCACATGCAAGTTGGTCCTTTACAATTTGGAAACCACCTGTTCCGTGTATTTTGGCCATCACCAAAAAAATTTCAGTGCCAGTTAAGAGTCATCTTTGTTTCAATATTTCCCCAAGTTTGAGCATATTGCTTTGTTTGACATTGTCTTCGAAAGAACCAGATATTTCTGTCAAGAAGCATTGTCCAACATGGCACTTGTGAAACGGTAAATTCGGCTCTAGAGTTTTGCAAAATTATTTTCTTTTTTCCATCACATGGCATGTCAGTGAAGACATAAGAGAATGCTCCCATTGGCAGGGTTTATATTTTTAGAGGTGTCCTATTAGGTGATGTTAAACATAATAGTAGAAGTCCTGATTGCTATCATGGCCTTAAAGGTGACATCTTACCTCAAATTCAGTGGCTTGAATCTGCATCTTTAGCCGAGTCTTAGGTCAAATGGCATAAAGCTGAAAATTTCAGCAGGCTATTATTTTGTGTTTTAGCCTAAGTCAGGGAGACAAAATAGAGTCCTATGGGACGATAGCTAGAAATATTCTCAAAAGATGTCATTCATATGTGCTCATTGACTTTTTTAAGTGATGCCTTATGTATGTAGGAGAGTAAATGTGTTTTTCAAATTCAGGGTTTCTCAGCTCTCTGATTCACAAGGTGTTTTTAAGGAATTAAAAGACACTAAATATTTAATGTTTTGTTCCACATTAATTTTTCTGCTTGCTTTCTTCTTTTTCATCTGCCAGATTTGTTTTGTGTTCCCTCATCCCTTTAATCACAGACAGAAAAAAAAGGTCTGTGTGTCACTTAGTAATTCCTCAGCCAAGGTATCTTCAACCATATCACAATGGACAGGGTAATTTTTTAGAGTTTTATCAGTTTAATAGCCTGACCACAGTTCGCATTTAGAAAATAGAAGGGATATTCAAATTGCTGCCATAAATTCAAACTATATCTCCTATTATATGTCAATTTTGAGAATATTTCCTGGAACACATTAGAAGTGAGCTTTTGAAGTTAACGTTCATTCTTATTTAGTAGTATCTTGAGTCATATGAACCGAAATAGGAAAATAGATCTTTTATTCTATTTCAAATTTACTATTTGATTACTATGATAATGGATATCCTTAGCAGTTTGGTTTTGTTCACCATCACACTGGGTTCTATTGCACAAACCGTCTTTACATTGTTCAAACAGTTTGTTCAATCACCTTTATGGTGTAATCATAGAGTGATTATAGTAATATTAGGAAATAATATTTCAATTGTTTACCATTACTGTGTGTGTTTTGCATACAGATTGACAAATTAATATCTACTAAAGAGCGTCAACATGGTTCATTACCAATGACTTTCCATTCTCTACTTTTAATGCCTTCTTTCTCTCAATCACATTTAGCTTGGTTAACGGCTCCTGATCTGGACTCTGTTTATATTTTGACCATGCGTATTCTTTAAAGTGGCAATGCCACATCTCAACTATCCCCCGATGTTCTGTTCTCCAGAATTCATAAGGGGGCTGTCATCTTTTCTCTTAGTGTTGTGGGAAAAAAATAAGAGCTGTGCCAGTCTGGATCTGTGCTATCACTAATTTTCAACTCACACGTAACCACTTTCCATACGCATCTTCCCCTCGAGCCACAGTTCTTTGGTTAATAGTGATTAATATAAAGTAATTTTAAATGAAAGTTTAAGTAAAAACCCAATATCACAGAAGCACTTGGAGTAATGAAATTGTTTCCTTTATTGCAAATTTTATTTTAAACTTCCCAATTATTGTCTTCATTGACAATGTAATCAGGACTTAATATTGAGTTGCTGTTAATTTTTAATGCTACTTATGTTGTTTAATACAGTGTATAATTTGGCACTGAATCTTTTAGTAGAACTGAGCTTCGACATCGTCTGAAGTCATCCACTCAAAACTAATATTTTTAATCAATTAATGCCTTTCTCCTTCCCTCCCCATCTGCATTTCATCTTAGAATACATATAGCATAAAGATTTTTTTTAACATTTTAGGATATTAATAAATAGGATTTCACTTTCCATAAGACACAATTATTAGAAAGACAGAAAAATATTCTCCCAGGATTTTAAAATTATAAAATATTATAGCTAGAAGTAAGTTGACTTCTTAGCAAATTTTCAGCTGTAGAGTCTTTTTGTTAATCAAGTGATGTTACTGACATCTATCTACTCTAAATGAAGCAGAACATTTAGAATAAGAGTTGGTCCTTTTACCTAAAAATAGTGTATATCATTAGGACATTATACCACACTTAAAATCTCACATTTTACTGTCATTGTTCTTGGGCACTTACTTAACTTTCCTGTAATTTTCAACTTTTTGAGTTAAGGATGCATTTCTCAAGCCTTAGTGTCTTAAGACCAGCTAATGTTTTCAAACAGGAACGCAGCTCCCATACCCTGGGGAGCATGTAGGTGCCTATGTAGTCTGGATTTCAAATACCGTCAGAGGATCATATTTAGAGTATAGCTGCAGTTTCATGAATATTCAGTCACTCCATAAAAAGAATTGACTTCAGCCATAGATCAATTACATGAAAGTTGATAAACTCCCTAAGCAAGTATGATATTTTTTTTCAGGGAACAAATTCAGATGCAAGAGAAATGTCCTTTTCTTTATTTTTCTTTTCAATAATTCAAATTAATCATTCTGTGTGATAGCTGAAAATGTAATGTACTCCAGTTTTCCTCATAGATTTAAGCTCCTCATGGCCTGTTCTCATTGTGTCTGCTCTCATCTTCTTTTCCCCGAGGTGATGTCTCAAGGCCAGGGTAGGAGGGATAAGATGGTTTCTGTGACTTGCATGTCGCTATGGCCTGAAAGGGTCTCCCCGCACCACTTTTTCGCCCTCTATGATGTAACTCAGCCTCTCGGTTCTTGTCTTACCTGACTATGAGCAGTTAATATACGCCGTCAACAAATGCATGTTTCCACCTCGTCACTAGCTCTGCTGTCCACTGTCACGTGAAAGGCTCAGTATTTTGGTCCCAACTTGAGGTGAATTTAGGATACCACAGTCTTCCATGCTGTTCATAACCACACAGAAAAAAACAAACAAACATGGTGCCTCACTGCAACCCATGTAGGTTATGAAAGGCTCTCTTGGGTTTTTCAGATGGCAATTCTGCTCCTTTCTCTCATATCCTAAATGCATGGGAGACAATCTGGGCTGTGTGCCAGATAGAAGGTGAAGTGTGATTCATTTCTACTCTGAAATTTTCAAAACTCTCTGGGAGTGCTGTTCCACGCCCTAGCTAAGCCTGCAGGAGCTGCAGGATGCGGAGCTCCTCATCAGTGTTCAGCCCTTTTAGACGCTGCTCCAGCTCCACTCCCTCTCTAGCTGGTAGGAATTTGTTCCAGTGGAGGGTGGAGAGCCAAGTAGGGTAAGGGGGAGAGAAAGCAACCAAACAAGTGAGTGCCCACAAGTGTGCTAATGCCTCCTCTCTCACATAGCCACGCCGCTTTGATAGTTAGGCTCAGCACTGATATCCTAGGAGTGTGTCAGTCTGGGATTGAGTGTTTTGATTACAGATTGCACCATAGACCATCATGGAAGGGAATTATTATTTGAAAATAAATGCTACATTCCAACAATGCCAATAACTGTACTCCCTTCAGTCACAAACTTAAAGCCATCACATTTCCTAATAACCGAAACTCGGGCAAGTGAGACAAAGAAAAGAAAGGCAATGGAGACAGAAATGCCGGAGCCCCACATCTTGTGTTATTTAAGCCCTCGGCTCTATTTAGCCAACATTGACACAATCTATGTGTTCCTTCCCCTCTGACCAATCCTGTTACCTGTTTACTTACATTGTCGTCTTAACTCACATTGTCTGTGTTCCGCATTCGAAAGTTCGAGAACAGTGCTTTTTATATGGCAGTAAGTTAGTACATGTCTATATTATTTCATAAGTGAATATTGTATATGTATCTTTTGGATATTGTATAACTAATATGTTTATTTAAAGATTTTGTTATTTAAAATACAAGTTTAAAAGAATTAGCTTGCTGGAGTGTTTTAGGTGAAGAACCGGGTCAGATTCCTTTTGGTGGAAGTGCAAGGGGTAAAGAAAGGGTGATTTGGAGTTGAGGGGCAAGAACAGAAATATGGAAAAGTGAGAGTAAGATGGCTCACAGGCCATAGTTAAGAACCAGACATCAGTTTCTAGAGTCAGAATGTAAGATGAGAGTCAGTGACCCAGGGGGACTCTCTTTCCAGTTAGACCTCTGGACCGTAGGGGCAATTGGGTAGGCTCTGTTGAGGCAGCGTAACATGGTGATAGAAAGTGTTCTAACTGCTCACTCTGAAGTCAGCCAGTATATATACAAATCCTCATTTCCCCTGACTTTGTAAACTCAAGGTATTTTAACTTTTTGGATTTCCTTTCTATGAAATAGGAATATCAATAGGAGTTACATAGTAGGATTCAGAATGAAGCTCTTCAAGTACACCAGAAAACAACTTTATTCCGTTTCTTTCATAATTTTTTTTTGTGGGTTTTTCAGAGATAGCATGAAGTGGGTAACTATATCACTGCCTGCCCACTGATTAGGATTTCTCCCTCAGCCTACTCATCTCAGGTCTAAGCACCAATGGGTGTTTCTCTCCCTTAAGATAATGGAACTTAAACTGAGGGACTTATACACACAAGCTCTAGCCAGAGCCTTGAGAAGGAACTTAGCAATGTAATTATGATTATGTTTTCTTAATTTTCAGAACTAAGATATCCTTTACATTGATTTTCATAATCTCCCCGACTCCAACAAATTTCATGTTTCAGGACTCACATAATCTGATTCTGCTCCTATACCAGACTCTGTTTTTTAAGATTTTATTTATTTATTTCTAGAAAGCGGGGCAGCGTGGTGGGACGGGGGGAGAAAGAGAGGGAGAGAAACATCGATGGAAGAGAGAAACCTCAAACTGGGAATTGAACCAGTGACCCTTCACTTTGTGGGACAGTGCCCAACTGACCGAGCCACAGCAGTGAGGGCATCACCAGATGATTTATGTTGAGCTTCCCTTACTTTTTAAAACTTCCTTCCAAGTCATAATTCTGGGCATTACAGGCTGCCATTATTTCAAGGGCTGATTCTTCAAGTGAGAAGTGACAATAGCCCACCAGTTTTCTCATACTCTAGAGGAAGCACATCAGTTTCTCTGATCAATTCTTTTCCCTCAATCCACTAAGTGTTACTGAGTCCATGAATGAGGTAACCTTACTGGGAATGCTTTTCTCAAAGCTATTCCTCTCTAGGCTTTTCCTCCTTCATGGATAGGGAAATTAGAATTTATAACACACTATCAAGTCTTTCTCAAAAAGGCTCTCAGGAATTTTCAACTTCCTCTGAGTGTCACCAACATTTTGTATAGTTTGGAAGTGGGGGTCAACCAAAGATCACACCACAGGTTCTTGGATACCTCATTTGTAAGCCTTTTT
Organism: Micronycteris hirsuta; assembly: GCA_004026765.1. Classification (NCBI taxonomy): domain Eukaryota; kingdom Metazoa; phylum Chordata; class Mammalia; order Chiroptera; family Phyllostomidae; genus Micronycteris; species Micronycteris hirsuta. The sequence goes on from PVJI01000191.1 coordinate 218,674, forward strand.
TGGACATGTAGCCTTTCACATTGGAAAGTGGAGGTACGTGTGGTGTTTGTTAGGGAGTCCCATGAACTCAGTGAGGATGTGAACATTTTAGCAATTGTTTCACATGACATGAGCTAGAAAATAATGGAACCTTAAAAAATTTTAGCCATTATCATTGTCAGAACACCTTCAAGAATGGGCCCCAGGTTTAGAAATGACTCTGCACCCCTGAAATGATGTCTGAATCACTGAGGCAGGTCTTATAGTAGCTTAATGAGAAAAGGCAGGGAAATTAAAACAATTTATCTTTGGTGAATAAAATAAAAATATTTGAAAGCAGAAACACTCTTATTTCTAGTTTGAAGGTGTATTTATTGATATAATTTCCTTTTTTTTTTTTTTTTTGATTAAGGATTTCTGGTATTCCAAAGTCGACACAAGTTATTTTTGGAATTTTCTTTTATTTCTGATAAGGATCCAATTAACTTAATTCATTGCATTTGACTATTATAATTTGCATCTTACCTCTAATAAAAACAGGGCTTCAGCTGCACAGGCACCAAATTCAATTTTCTGTTGTTTCCATTTTATGGAAATGTAAAGCTATAGTGTTTCTTTGAAAAAAATAATTGCACAAAGGCAAGCACATTTAAATTCAGAGAAGCATGGTTTTTACAGAGCAAAAGGAATACAGGCATCCAGAGTATAAGAATCGGTAGATTCCACTGAACAAGTATTAATGGTATTTATTTGACCCCAATTTGTTCTCTAGTACAATATTCTTTAACATAAAGCCAAAGGTGTGGGTGGGTTGTTCACTTCTTTTACATTTCATATTCTAAGGAGAAATGTATGCAATTAATTACCACATTCAGAAAAGAAAATCATTCACATGGAAAATGAAATTTGAAAAACGATGTGCGTATATTTCAGCTCTAATCGTGCAAGAAAAAACTAACCTCGAGAGTTCATCGTTTTCCTTACATTATGTTATCTGTCGTGTATGTGGATGTCTTTAAATGTTTGAAAAATACTGTATATTATTTTGCATGTTTAAATTATAGTGTAAATTTTCTTCATCTGTATTTTATAAACTTGACTCTTATCTTATGATACTTAAGTAGGAGAGAGATAACAGAACCAAGTAAATGTAATCCACACTGAAGCAAAAGTTAGGCAAAAGGATGCCCTGGCTGGCGTGGCTCAGTGGATTGAGTGGTGGCCTGTGAACCAAAAGGTTGCTGGTTCGATTCTCAGTCAGGGCACATGTCTGGGTTGCAGGCCAGGTCCCCAGGAGGGGATGTGTAAGAGGCAATTACACATTGCTTCTCTCTCTTTCTCCCTCCCTCCTCCTCTCTCTAAAAAATAAATACATAAAAATATTTTTTAAAATGTTAGGCAAAAATAGAAATCAACCTGTACCTGCGGGTATGAATTCATAATTTGCAGGAGAAATAAAGACAATAATCACAATCATAATAAAAAAAACTAATAACAGATATACAGGGTCCAGCAAAAATGATACCCCTTTTTTATTACAGAATCTTTTATTACAAAATCATAAGTATATAATTCTGTAACATAGCATCACACTCAAGCACACATATTGCATTTTAGGTGAAATGTTCAAAATTGCAATCCATCTTACACAAGATATTCATGTACCCTACCAACCATACTCAAGCAGGGCTTAGTTCTGCCGTACCTTGTATTTCAGGTTTTGTCCAATTTTCTTTCCATTAAGATTTTACATCTCTTTATAAGAATTGTTCATGTTTCTCTGTCCATGTGTTTTGGCTAGGAGAGATCACAGGTCCTGCCCCAAAGAAGAAACATAACTCAGACCTCATCAGTTATACTATTTCAACTTCCTTCCTATTAGCATCGATTCCAGACCCATGTTCCAACAGGCCAGAATTCACTAGTTCTTTTGGGAAGCTTCAAAAAACATGTTGTTCATCATCTGGAAACTTCCATCAATGAGGGCAAACTAGTCACAGGCTGCTGGAGATCAAAGGTTCCAGCACAGGAAGAAACCCACGTAAAGAAGCCAACAGAGAGGGCAGCAGGACTTGGAGAGAGAGACAGCAGGAGACAGAGGCACCCGATGACTGGTGAACTCTAGATGCAGCAGCGGCTAGATTCTATTCTCTGGATTTTTAGTCTACTTGAATATCTCAATCCACTTTTTGCTCAATTCAGTTTGACTTAAATTTCTCACACATGCAACCAAAAAGGTGGTTGTGATGGAGGGCAAAATTTATTTGCATCTATAATTGTGTTAAGTGCTTATATGCAAATTGTCATGCTGAATTGCACAAGTCTTGACAGTTTAAAGTTGGAGAGGGTAAAGACACAAAGTGACTTACTCAGAGGTCCATAACCTATGAAAGGAATGGCATCCGCTGTTACCTCTAACTCTCCATTTCATTAAAACAACTGCATTATATTCCCTGCACCTGCAGCTCTCATTCGTCGTCTTCCTTTGTCCATCTTAGTTGATGGGAATTTTCACTACTCGTACTCTAAAATCCCTGAAATACTTTTGATGCTCTTATGTTTATTCTATGTTCTACCAATTAATTAGTGGTGAAGAAGTTCTAAACAAAGTAAACACTTAAAAATATTAGAAGTGACCAAAATATTGTAATACAGTTTGTTTTTGCAATTACCTGTTTATATCAGAGTGATCATTTCATATAAATGCAAAAACTGTGTCTATCTTCAAGTTCCTTTTTTTTTTCCTTTCTCTTAAATCTGCTGATGAGACAGAGGGCTTCTTTCTCTATGTTATTGCTCATTTCATTGTTAGCTTTTCCATTTGACTCTGCTTTATAATTTCTAAAGTTGCTGAAATTACTTGGCTGAAATCATTCATTAAATTTCTGCAGTTTGTCCATCTTTTCCCTTAGAAGCATTAGCTGATTAATTTTACTTTTTTTACATGCCCTGTCGGATCTTTCTGATATTTGCGCCATATTTGAGTCTGGTTCTGTTGATGATTTTACCTCTTAACCAAGGTTACTCTCATTGTACCACAGGTTTCAAATTCATCCAGGGATCCCTTAAGCTAGGGTGGAGGCTAGTTTACAAGAGGTTTCTCTTAATGTCTGTCCCGCTCTGAGTTTTAAGGCTCATATTTGCACTTCCCATGGTCTTGCAATTCTTCCAGCAAATCACCCTGTTACCTGTTGTTCCCTGATAGCCCGGTCGTGGGGAAAAAACAGTTCTCTCCTGCTTGGCTTAGCTTCAAACTTAGGTGGACACTGTGTCCCTGGAATGTGGCCTTCTCAACGTCCCCGGCTTTCTCTCAGCTACAGATCTATGATGCACACTGCTGACCCTATTTCTCATGGTAGATTTTTATTTTCTTCTTGATACAGTGGCTTTGCAACAATGTTCTCAGACAACCTGTATTGTTCCTCTCGCAATGAAGGCTTTCATTCCGCAGAGGAGATAGGGTGTCTGTTCCCCCAGCACTGACCCCAGTTCCCCCCCACTTTCCAGGCCTGCATCATGGGCCATGCTTTCTCAAGACCACCCCAAATTATTTTTGTGAGTACCTGGTGGGACCTTGGAGGAAAAAAAATTACTATATGGTTTTGGATCCCTGGGCTTCATGCTTTCTTGCCAGCCATAGTTCGCCTCCCTCAATTTCTAACCTTTTCTAGCTGAATTCTTCTGACCAGTTTCCTGGCTGCTTCTGTTCTAGGAAAAGCAGTTCTTATGTTCCATCCTCCTCCTTTTCTCTGTTTAGATTTTGGAGTGATTGGTTGCCCTGTCATGCCAGCTTTTTCTTAGGTTGAAGAAAATTATATTTCAGTTTGGTTATTAAAAATTTTTTTTAATGTATGAATGGGGCTACACATTTTCTAGCTCTCTGCATCTGTCCGTGGTCTCCAACATACATAATTTTTAGGGGAGAAAACTCCAGGTATTCTCGGTTCCATTTCAGCAGAGTAATTTTATAGTAAACAATTAGTCTCATTTCACAAATGGAACAAAATATATAGTCTAGGTTGCTGACACCAAATTAAGCAGAAATATGACCAAATCTCCAAGTGAGTCCTAATTTATGGTAATAGAGTCATAGGAAGTCCAAAACTGCTATTTGTCATTACACATTCATACCAGATGGACATGCTCCCTGCAGAGCTCTGTTTGCTTACTTAAGTCTCAAAGAAAACATATGAAGTAGACAACAGGGAAACAAGGCATGGAGTGACTAAGAAATGTACCCAGAGTTGTGCATCTAGCAAATGTCATGGGTGAGATTTGAACTTGACTTCAGAGCCTATACACTTAATCACTGAACTCTTCTTCTTTTTCTGAAAAAAAGGAGGTAACCTTACATGTTAGTCATTCACTGGTGAATGAAAAATAAAACTCATCACCTACGTCTATGTTTCCAGACACTTGGCCACACTTTGGGAAGGTGAGCAGTGATCATTTTGTTGGTTTTTCAAACTCAGAAGAAGCTGCCTGTGGAAGTTATGAAAACGCTCCTTGTTCATTTTTAGGCAGGCCCAGCAAAAACAGCTATTACCGTTTTAGTGTACTTAATAGATTGCATGTGTCAGTCGAAAATACACACTTCATTACATTCAGTTCTTAGACCCAAGCCAGCTAGTCAGATTTCCATTGTATGGCGAATAACTCTTTTTTTTTTTACAATTAATTACAAATATGATCCTCAAGTGTGTAGAGAAATACTCTGGATGAAACTTCAAGATTTTAATGAGTAAAAATGACCACTGTTTGACCTCTATTCATACAGTCTTAATTGAACAATAAGTAGTTATCCTAAAACAATCATGGACCCCAATGGGAGATGGTAATTGCTGTATTAGGCTGATTGATTAAGGTTATAAAAAGTTATTAGTGTGAGGGTGAAGGCCACAAATTTACCTTGTCCTTAGTTTAATTTGAATTCTTTCAATAAAAGGGGAAATAATTGTGGTCCTCATATTTTATAAAAAATCATTTTCTCTTCCAGTTAATGTCTTTTCATTCGGTGAGCAATTTCCAAAAATAAATTATGGCCCACAGCCATTGTAGAGAACATTGTTCTATAATTTTTTTAGGGTTTTCTTCTGGTAAGTTAGTCTGTTGATATAAACTAACAGCAACTAAATGCAAAGAAATGTAAAGCCTAGGATTATCTTCATATAACTACATATTCCAACTTTGTTAGAAGTTTGCGTGGAAGGAATTCACACTTATTTTCACTTATTACTGTAGAATATTCTACCTATTTGATATATTTTACCTTACTATAATAAAATTTGATACAACAAAATCTTAATAATAAAATTTGATAAGATAAATTCTATTAATCTCATAATTGATAAGGAATCTCAAGAGAAGCTATAAAACTTAGGCAAATCACACAGATTTTTAAGTGGCAGTGAATGGAGTCTCATCTACTTTACTTCATTTACTAGGAACATCACAGTATAGCTGAAATGTGTTTTGAAGTTACTTTTCATAATTATTGGTCTAATTTTAAAATCCTATTCATTTCCTCAAAGTTCCTAATCAATACATCATCAAATAGTTATTGTATGGATGGAGCACATATGGCACAAAATTATTCAGAAAACAAATGGGATTAATAATTTTTCAGATGCTTCAAGTAGCAGGGTGATTGCCCCGTTATCCGTTCTTCCCTCTTGGCAAAACTATTAGCTGTGTAAATGTGTGACATTCATGGCTGGAGGTGTTAATGAGGCCCCTTTGGAGATTTCAGCCATAATTAGCAGTAATTACCCAGCAAAATAGAACCAGAGAGAAAGAGAGGAAGACAGACAGACAGCCTGAAAATACAAATGGAGGTAGAAAAAAAAGGAGAGACCTATGTTCAAGTTCTGGCTTGACACTTACCAGCCATTTGACCTTGAGCCACCAGCTTAATGCCTGAGATCACTTTTTTAAGTTGTCAAGTGGAGATAATAATGTTTGTCTTATAAGGTTATTGGAAAATATAATTATGGAAATATTTCTAGTGCAGCTCTTGCATCAGATGAAGACTCTATTGCTATTAATTTCTCCTTTTCCTTATTCTTTTCCTCTTGTGTTCTTGTCTAATAATTAGCATCAGTTCCAAATTGTCCTTGGAATGTGGCCTAAGGCACGGGGTAGTGTTTTCAACCATATCGCCAAAAATAATATGTACCCAGGGGAAAAGCTATTTAATGTAGTAATGGTTGAAGCTGCTGATGGCAATATAATTTACACTGAAGTAAAAATACAGAAATCCCTTAGGATGTTGACTCTTCAAAGTTTTCAGAAAGAATTATTCTCCGTAGGAGAAGAGAATTGCTTTATACCCTTCCCTTTTAATATGTCTCATTACACCTTTCAAACATACACATTTCATTACACACTTCCATTAAAGCATCTCCTTATAACTTTCAAATATGTGCATCTCATTGCATCTCCTTTAAGGATCTTTACATATTCTCCATTTGTGAATTTCATTAAAGCTTTTCCCTTATATATCTCATTACTAAATTGCTTTCATGTATGTTATTATAACCTATATTTCTCATTATATTACTTAAACATGCACATCTCATTACACCTTTCTATTTGTGCATCTTATTACACTCCTCAAAAATGTGTATCATATTTTTCTCCTTTGCATATCATTGCATTTGTCCAATTATGCATCTCATTATGCCATTTTATTATACTGTTCTTTTTATCACTCCTTAAATCCAAACATCTAAAGTAAACCTCTTCTTTATGCCATTTTATACACATTACAGATACTATATTGATTTTTCTGGTATTTCTGAAAAATATGACTCTCAGGCTGAGGACTGATGGCATTGATCTTCTTAAGTATGCATATCTAATTATGTATTTATCATATTTATAAGATGTCCCTTTATACTTTAAACTATTATTTTCCTTTTACTATTGAAACCTTTTAAGAAAAAGCAACTTATGCTTTCCTTGATAATGTCAAATAATAGATCTCATTATACTCTTCAAATAGCATCATTTGTTTTATATGATTTCCTTGCATCCTTTGTTTTAACCTTTGTAGTATTTTTTCCAAATAACTACATGTCATTGACTGTCTCTTAGATATACACTGCTATTTACCCTCAACCCATTATGATTCTTTTCTTTCCTTAAATCATCTCTATCTTAGAAGGTTGGAGTTATAGTATCAGCTGATCATTATCCTTAGCCACAAATGGAATTTCCCATGTTGTTTGCTCTTCTCTAGGTTATTACTTTTCCTCTATAGAAATATCCGCTCTCCCTAAGGCAATGGATGCCATTGGAAGGCATCTATTAAAGAGTCAAATATAACCAAATGGTTCATGTGTTACTTTACATAAATTCTATTTTACTGTCAGACCATTTTTGTTGTGGTGCTAAATTTATGCTATTTAAAAGCATAAAATTGTTGACATTTCAATACTCACAATACTTTAATTGTGAAGCTTTATCAGCAACATTAAAATAAGCTATGTTGGTACGTTTATTATGTGGACATGTATAGTCAAGATTCTACCAACAAGAAACCCATTGTTATCTAAATAATATATCCAGGATTCTATCAATTTGGGTGTAAATTGGGACGTTTACTAAATATAGTTACTTGAGAACATTCTAGATATTGAGCCATTCAGCCCAGACCAGGAAGAACACTGAATTGAGTTTATTATATTAAGTTTAATGTCACAGTTGCCCCTTTACCATGTAAAAGAAATTACTATGTGGCAAAAAATTGCTTAATTTTTTTGAGTCAGTTTACCTAGGCATCAAGTTATCTTATATAGCTGAGGTCTGTCCTGAAAAAGTCCAGCCATTGTTAATATAACAAGAATGGTTTGCAAAACATAGATGTAACCTGGCAGCCCAAGAGAATTGACTGTAATGCGCATGCATGATCAATGATGACTTCACTGTGCTAGTCAGTGGGGGCAGTAGACACCGTTGAGTAAGCATGTGTACTGTGTAGCCATCTCATTCAAAATGACTGAGCCAGTAGAGCAATGAATCTGCATCAATTTTATGTTATGTTTGATCATTCCCCCATGGAAACTATTTGGATGATTCAGAAGGTTGCAGCTATGGGCAACTGGTGCTTGGAAGCTTTATACATCATGTCTTGTGCAGCGTTTTTTGACTAAACATTAAATCATCCATGTGACTCAGCTACCCTGCAGCTCTGATTGGTGCCCTGCAACTTCTGGCTTTTTCCAAAACTAAAATCACCTTTGAAAGAGAAGAGATTTCAAACCATCAATGATATTCATAAAAATATGACAGGGCATTTGATGACAATTGGGAGAACTGTGTGAGGTCCTAAGGTGCCTACTTTGAAGGGAACTGAGACATCACTGTTGTATGTATAATATTTATTGTATTTTGTATCATCTTCAACAGTCGTCTCTTTTTCATATTACATGGCTGGATACCTTCTGGACAGACCTCATACACATGTAAAACCCATAACTGTGTGTGTAAATATAATCTCCTATAAGGCAGAGATAATTTTTTAAAATGTTCAGTTCACTTTTTAAGATAGTTTGGAACATTTTGGAATTTTTTTCTTTCAGTCATTTTTGTTTTCATTTTTTACTTTAACAAGTATTTTGAGCTTATTATATGCCAGGTTCTGGAAATAATGTACCAAGAAAATACAGGTCTAGAAATATTTCTTAGTGAGGAAAATAGATAATAAATTAATATATTAAAAGGATGACCAGAATTTCATATAGCGAGAAATATAACAGAGAAAATAGGGAGGGAACTTGTCACATTGATACGTGTGGAGACAAATGACAGAGGGAAGCTGTTATCAGCCCAGGCCGCAAGGGGCAGGAGCAGAGGGTGGCTGTCACAGAGTCCAGTGAGAGCTGAACTAGGGAAGACAGGATACCAGATAGGAGCTGTGGTTGCAGAGGGATAAAGCCATTGCCAGAACTGTTGAGTTGAAGATGAAAGAACCCAAGGGAAAAATACTTGTTGCTCATTCTCTGATCTTCTGGTTTCTCCCATTATCTAAGCCCAACAGGATTAGAGAGAGTACCCTGGTAATATATACGGGGTGAGGCAAAAGTAGGTTTACAGTTGTCTGTATAGAACATAATACAATAATTAGTAAATAATAATACAAGAATATACTGTGTTTTATGTTCTCAGACCTGTCAATCTACTTTTGCCCCCTCTACTGTTGCTAGAATCTTGACTGTATGTAGGGGATACTATCCAATTACACATGTTGAGGCTTTAAATGGAGACGTAAGTGGTTAATTTCAGGTCATAAATGGGAAGAGAGAGAATCTGGGAATGGGTCCCCGTGGGTGTATCCATGGGGTGATGATCATATGTGGAAGCTCTCTTACGGTTTCTTCCATTTCATCAGTGCTCTGGAAAGTAAAGTCATCAGGTGACGTAAAGTGAGAATGGGTAAGTGAAACCAGAAAAATCAGCAGTGGTGCTGCTTGTCACTACCAGAACGGGAAAGCAGAGACAAGGATGGAATCTTTATTCAGACGGCTGTCTAAGAAGACATTCCAGGGACACTATATCTGCCTAAGTCTCAGGCTAAGTCCAGACAGAAGAGAACGGCCTTTCCCACACAACCAGGCTAACATCCTCAAAGAAAGTGATTTCATAAAGTGTGGTTTTAAGGTTAAGGGTATTTTGTTCTATTCGAAGTCTCTACACATTGGAATTGTGTACATATGACACCTTCCCCCATTCTTTGACCAGGGCTTTATGCAAAGGTGACACTGTTAAATTCCTTTCACCCTAGCCTCATTATTTAATGACATTAGATATCAACTCCAGTTAGACTACAATTGGCATTTGCTGTTTATTTTTTATTGTCACCAATCACAGGATTGGAAGATATTGTCGAGGTCCAGAACACACACATTCCTGTGTTAGTCTTCTTCGGGAATGAGTTGCAAGTTAGAAAACACAGAGCTTTTGACTCTGGACAGATTATAAAAAGAACCATAGGACAAAGCTAAACTGAGTTACTCTAAATAGGACTCAGGGCTTCAGGTAACAGACTGAAGTTCATGAGCTGCCTCAGTTCCATGATGGGGCCCTCAGGAATCCCTAAGAAACTCAAGCAGTTTGACTGATGCTTGTCAACAAAGGAGTTACTATCATCTCAAATGCCTGCTGTATTCTAAATTCTACCATTTACTCCTTGAGCGCAGAACGTACTGGAAAGAGAAAAGCAAACTCATCATAGTGATTAAAAATTAAGGTTGCAATATTTTCCAGAAGAAATAAAAAGCAAATATGGAAGTGAATAAAGTATGTATAGATAAGTATGTTTTCTTAGGAAGAAATGAATCAAAATGCATTCAAATAACTATCAATAGGCAGATAAGCCCTGTCTCAGGTTTTCATGTCTTTCCTGATAGGAATTGAGGGGGCCAATTTGTTTTGTGAGTCTGATTATGTCTGAAATAGGTGTCTATCACTGCCCCATCTATTCGGTGTAGAACTTCTGGAATGTGAAGCTGGGGTGGGGGGGTTGCAGTTCCTCATGTAAATGCCACCGACTCCCAGTGTTCTGAATGATGTTCAGTAGGTACTCTTGAATATGGACTTCCAATTTTTCATATACATTTCATTCAATTTATAAAGACTAAAAATAATTGCTTTTGACAGTTTTGTCCAGCTTTCTCTCTTCTCTCTCTGAAGGGAGGATTTGTTAAGTACCTCATATGACCATTCTAAAACATTTTGATTTTTTAATCAAGCTACATTTAAGGTATGTGAAAGCAAAATGGCAGAATGGATTTGGTGACGTGTAAGGTTCCTTTGGTGAATAATTCCCTGAAGTGCACCTAATGTGCATGGAAGGAAGATTTTTTTCATCCCATACCTCCGTGGATTATAACTTCTTTTGATGACTTCCATATTTCTTCCATCAAAGAAATTGACCACATAATTGGGTGAAATTACCTTTGGCTTAATGATTTACTTAAACTGACCCAAGGTTTAATTTTATCTTGACATTTAAATAAATCTGAATACATTAAAATGCTTACCTTCCTGTACCTTTACCTTAACTTCCCTCTACTAAAACATTCTACGTTATTTGATTATGGGATGCACTATTTCCTGTTATTCTTCCAATGAAATCAACTTCAATCATGCAAACAATCCAATTCAAATAGTTATCAAAATTTTGTGCTTCTATGGCCAAATGCCATGTGTCAGACATACACATAAAAGAGGTTCAGACAAAATGGTTGCCATCTAGGAGAAAGCAGTACGGCCAAACTCAGACGATTAACAACGGTTTCCTTTCATATTTTATTTTTCTCATTTCTACTATTTTTCCTGAAACTTGAACCTCTTCTCTAATCTCCATATTCTCCTTTTTCTTATGTGTAAAATATTTAACATATTCATTTAGGGTTACATTTACTCCTTGGCCATTACATATTGCCAGGTGTGACATGATACACACAAATGTATATGATAGCACTAATTAACAGATTACTAAAATTAAAGTACTTACCAATCACTGAGAGTGTGTAAATACTTTTAAAAGGCAGTCTAAAGCAATTCATCAAAATGAAAATTAACAGGCAAATACTTTCTGAAATTCAATTTATTGGCAGGTAAAACTACAATGTTTGAATTGTAAGTAATTAGGAAAACATATGCTCTCCAGTACAGAACCTCAGCCTGCAGTATCCTGAGCAATGGTACATCTAACCTTAAAAAAAAAAAAACAGCAGCTCATTATTTGGCAGACAGCCAAAGGAATATTGGCATATATAAGTATATAAGATGTAGGAATTCATTATTCTAAGCTAGTTAATTGTTTCTTTTCACTTAGGGCATGAACTTATTTTTGTTTGATAAGTTATTAATTTTAGGGGGAAAATCCATATTAAAAGTCTCAAGAAATCCTCCTTGAATGCATTATGCTTTTTTAAAAAAAGGAAACATTTTCTCCTGTTATTATAAAACATTCCAAACATAATTATGCTTACTCAGCTTATGCCCTGAGGTTCAGAATTTAAATTATTGAGCATGTATACTTTTTAAAATATATCTGAAGTATTTTCTTTTAACCTTGTTTACAAGTGGTACCCAAATCCACACTGTAAAAGGACTATATATTATTAGCAGAATAGTTCATCTAAACCTAACATACAGCTACCTGCAAATAATACCTATTGGAGTTCACCAAAGCCTCCTTCTAGGACCCTGGAAGACTCTTTGCTTTATGTTGCTACAAGAATAAGTTTTGTAATATTGAATCTGGATTTCTCTTTTTCTTGCCAGTTTCTGGTCCTCCTTTTGCTCTTCACCAACGCATGCTAGGATTCATATGTCCTTATAGCAGTAGTCATATTCCCGATTCCAGACGATTATCACACTTGGCCATTTCAGTGTCTCAAATATAAAATCCAATCTTAAATTTGGTCTTTATTCAACTGCACTTAAAAGTGGTCGCTGTCCTTCAGTGGTCTCCACACAGCACCTAGTCTTGGCTTCTCGTTTTCTGTCTGTGCTAGGCTATTGTTCTTCCCTGTGTTCCTGGTGCCCTACTTGCTTGTCACACCATATTCTCAATGAACCATAGATTCAGTGTTTGTAGGATCTGATCTGAATGGCCAGGCTGAGGAATTTTTTCTTTCTTTTTTTTTTTCCTTATTATCTCCATGAAATGTTTGTAGAGCTAATAAATTCTAAAAACTTTAAAATGCGTACAAATCATCCACTGGAGGACTCATAAACCTTTGCCTATAGAGTCAAGGATTTTGGTGCCCCATCATTCCATGTCTTGATGTGTGAGCGATGATTTTTATAGCTCAAATGTGTATCTTATTTAGATTTTATTATACAAATAGAATCCAAATTTAACTAGGCAGTCTATTTTTTTGTAGACAATCAAGAGTCAGAAAGATTTCTGAAGTTGTTAAAGAATCTGTGGTCTTTTGAAGTATTTTCCATTTGTTCTTCTTGAAGTATATTAGCTTTAGGACAGGCAACCAGCTTTATCTAAACATCTTTACAATACCTTCACTCATTTTGTGTATTAAAACAACATTGTCTCTACTATCTAGAAGAGGATTTCACCTAGAATAATATTTTATAAATATTTATGTAAATATTTGTGTAAAAGAAAGCAACTTTAAGCTGCACTAATACATTCAAGTGATTATTATTTTGGCAAAGAGAAAATCGGTGGCTGTCACATGATACATAAATTTTAAGGCGAATTCTGGAATCTTCATGTTCCCAGCACACAGGAACTTAAGCACAGTTGAAAGAATTCTATATTCCACTGAAACATGATCTAAAAACAAAGGTTTGACAAAAAGCTAGGGAATGACTCTGAGATAGATTGTTCTACAGGTACAACAAGGGCATGTTCAAGGCCACTGTTACATTATTTAAGTGCAATATTTCTTCCACTGAGATTTTATACATACATATATATAAAACTTTAAAAATTAAATTAAGTTGAAATGCAAAGTTTTGTTTTCCATGAAAAATTTATTGACTGACTCTGTATTAATAATCATCTCCTTTGAAGATCTTTAGCATTTTTAGTATGTCATACAGTTTATTTCTTGACTATGTATGCTATTTTGTACTGATTCTTTACCATCATGTTAGTCTTGCTACCCAGTTTGAAGAGCCAGTTAAAGACATTGTTTAATACCAGTAGCCAGCTACTTAAGTTTATGGTGTCATTAGAGTGAATTTGATTTGTTGAATAGCCATTAATCCTTTTATCTAGAGAGTGATTTTTAAAAAAAGTTCTTTCAATCCCTTGAGCGTTACAAGAAATCTATTTAAGCAATTTTTTGTTATATTTTGAGGCCACTAAGATGCATTGGGTTGTTAATTTTTAAAATTAAAAAGTAATGCACTTAATTATTGACTCACATATAAAAGACAGGGTTGTTCCCTTTATTCTATTGTTTTGAAAGATCTTTTGTGGGCAGGTAGGAGCATCTGAATGAAGAATTACTAAATAGTAACACTTCCATTCACACCATGCCATGTGATGGGGGAGTTTGAAAGGGAAAACGGGTCTTAATAGGCAGGGTCGTACTGTGTAAATGTGTTAATGTTATCACATTCTTTCCACCACATGCGTGACTGACATTTATCTGCTCTTCTCCAGTGATGCACAGCCTGTTCATTGTGTTGCGTAGAGTTTGTGCCAGATATTGTGACTGGGAAATTAAGCTGACACTCTTTATCTTTTATTTGCAATTCCCTGTTCAATATCTTTTATTTATTTTTACAGAACAATTAACACAATTACCAGTAATAAATTTGGGGTTATGCTAAATGTACATTTTAAACTAAATATTTTCAGATTTTCTATTCTACTGCCTTTATCACCCTTGCCGCCCCAACCCCAAATACAGAAAAGTGAAGGGGGATTCTACATTTTAATTCACTGTTTTTATTACATCTTTAAGAAGAAAAAAATGAGATTTCACAGTGTGAGCTTAATTAAAGTAAATGGAGAGTTTTAAAGATGGAAGAATCATGTTGTTTCTTAATTGTGCTGTCGAATTAACATGTAATGACTCTTTCCAACCCACCCCATATGACACCATCACTATTGGTTGCATCTATTTTAATACGAGTTTGTAAAAGGAAAAACAATATCCCACTTCACTGTTTATTTCAGAACTAAACCCATAATCTGTGAGTGAAAATAACCTGTGTGCTACTCTTCAGGGTTTTATTGGTCTCTGGTGCAATGTGAGGAAAAAATCAATGAAACCACACTTACTCTTTTAACTTGAGGTCACTCTTCGGTTACTTCAGTGTTGTCTCCAAAGGTAACTTAAAGAAGTTATTTCATAATCAGTCGTTTGATTTCTAATCTTCCCTAATATTAAACTTTGCATGATTAATGGATGATATGTAAGAATAAAAAAAGAGTGGACAGGACATGGGAACAGTGTGACTTTAGATTAAGAAACTGGATAAAAGGAAGATAGGATGTAATAGAAAGAAAATCTCCTCATTATCACTACGTACAGAAGCGTAAAACAGAGTCATGCCAAGAACCAAGTTAGAATCCATTCAAGTGGAGCAAATATTCCAAGTAAGACTAAATCCCTTCAAGTCACTCACCAGCTTTTCTTTACCCTATACGATTTACTGAAGACATGTTAATGGATAAAGCTACATCCAAGCAATATGTTCAGAAATCTCAGTTGAGGGAAACCCATTCTTTCTGCTCTGCTAGGGGTAGAATCGTGGCGAAGTTTGAATGCAGTCTGAGTGGAAAGGAAGAAGTGTCCTCAATGGGGGGAGGGCTGGGGGAAGGGACTGAAAGGAAGGTCTGCGTCTGCACACTCTCTTGGGTGTTGGGCAAGTAAGTACCTGTGTGGGCTTTAGCCCGTGTCACATAAAGAGCAAAATGTCCCTCAAATCCACATTGGGAAAACAGAAACAAAATCATGAGAATATACATATTCTCAGAGGAGTAGGAAGGGGGATTTGGTTGAAGAAGAGTCTAACAGGAAGACCTTAATAAACTGATCCCTAAAAACTAGCAAGCATGGGTCTCATCATTCCATCACTCTTAGAATAGAGGCAACTCTAAATTCAACTTCCTGTCTTAAAGTCTATTTTAGGTTTCACATCAATTACCAGCTTTATGCTTATAGGCACATTATTGTACAGGGTGGGGAAAAAGTAGGTTTACAATCGCTTGTGTGGAAAATAATACAAGAATTAATAAATTAATAATAGAAGAATAAGCTGTGTTTTGCCTAGTCACCACTGTAAATCTTGCCACCTCCACCCCATATTTCTATTTCAGTTACATTCTCCATGATGGAATTTTAGTGAAAGAACAGTAGTGCATTTTAGGGGGTTACACTGTATTCTTTTAATGTTTATGAAGGTTCATAAAGACATTAAAAAGAACAGGTAAGATATATAACTTCACTCTCTAATATTTGGTGGAAATTTATTTGAAAAAACAAATACTATAGATTTAAGATCACTCTAGGTTATAACCGCTTTCAAAAAATAACAGTCCTTTTTAAACAATTTAACTTTAAATTTTCTATAATTAGAATAAACATTTCACTAAGCTAATGTTAGAATCAGAGTCATTTTCTAATTATCTCTGGGAAAGAATAATTTTGAGTAGTAACTGGTTCTCATAATTTTGAAAATGTAGTACATTTCTAGAATACAAAGGGCCCATCTACTTTTTAGCATAGGTACTAAATTTTTTTTTCCTGTCAAACACAATGGTGGTTTAAAATAAATTCTTCATATAAGGCAGAACATAAGTACTCACAAAAAATTATTGCTTCAAAAGATACAAAGCCTTAAACCTATTTCCTAAGACGGGATTCCAAAGTGCAGCAGGAGAACTGTTGTTTTGGAATATGGAAGGGAGATATAGCTGATAGTTCTGATTAAAGATCATTTTGGATTCTCTCTTTTTTTAATGGAGATGAAGAAAGCACGTTTTGTGAGGAGTGTTGTTTTGACTCAGCCTGCCATGGAAGCTGCTTAAATCAAGTCTTATCCCCACATTATTTCGATTGCCAAAAACATCAAAACAGCAACAAAGGAAAAGCTAACCTTGAATTTTCAGCGTGTATTTCAGTCCTTGTAAACAAGTTACCATGGAGATGATACCCAAGTGAGCTACAGGCCTGACTCAAAACAGCCTCCGTGTGCGGACTGTCAGCACGGTATCACAGGCATCGGGGCTCTCGTGAGAAAACCTGCATGTATCCTGTGGTGCTTAAGAGTTCCGAGGACTGCCAGGTGAAAGCTTAAAGTCGCCCCAACTCTCATCGATTGGTTTAAAAGGCAGCAAAATCAAAAAGGACACAATAAGAAGTATATATTTGAGTGTTATGAATTTGGTAACAGAAGTCAACGTTTTGTGTCTTTTTTCTTAAGTTTATTTTTCAGTTACAGTTTTCGTTCACTATTATTTTGTCTTACCAATAGTGTCAGGTGTGCACATAGTGGTTAGATGTCCCCGATACTTCCGGTACCCGCCCGGCACCATCCTTACTATTGCATTATTACTGACTGTATTTCCCAGGCTCTCCTTTACATCCCCCGACAACTTTGTAACTTTTGAAGATAGTGATTTGAGGGTGTCTTTGAGCCTTTTGATAGGTCTAGAAGATGTAGGTGTAGAGGAAATCTCGACTACAGCTTTCAATTATTTTCTCAGAGAAAATAATTTCTAAGAAGGCTAAGTTATATCTGACCAGAGGAAAAAACAGTGAAATAAGACCTGTCACTATAGATCACAATTTGTGTTTTCTACTCTCTTTCGATAGGGCTGAAAGTGCATGGAAGCCCCTAAGAAAGTTAAGAACAAATACAGATTTTAATGGCTGCGGTGTCATTTTCTAAAAATTTCAAAACCATAAAAAATAGCATCCCTTTATTCACGAAGTACTTATACATATTCCTTCTTTTCCTGGATTTTTTTCAAAATTCAAGTTCTCTTGTGAAAATACATACATTTTGGATCACTAGTTTGTTTCACAATTGCATATTTTGACTTGAAAAACTTGAAATTCTGTATCTAATACAGAATTTACATTCTTCATGTTTAGCTTAAAACATTCATTTGATGTAAAAAAAAAGTATCTGTTAAAAGACAAGTGGCATATTCTGTGAAACACAATTTAGTAATTCATAAAGATTCAGTGTTTCAATATGTACTATTATGTTGCCAGGTGTAATAGATGTTATATATGCATGCATATGTTTTTGTACATAAAATTATATCTAATTAGAGTATATACAATTGTATTACAAGATGAATTTGAATGAAAAAGTCAGTTGCATAACGATATAGACACAATTATACTATAAAAATTTTAAATTATAATACAAAATATTGTAAAGGTAAATATGTATGATAATAACTACATTAAAAAGAGATATGGAAGACTATAAACCAAGTTGATAAAATTTGTGTTTATTTATAGGTGGGGCAGGGGAAAGAGAGGTATTGATAGAGGCAAAAAGGAAAAAACTGGGATGTGGGACATATTAAATGATCAAACAGTATCTTTGGCTTTCTTTATACTATTCTTTTAATAATTAGAATTTTTATGCAGCTATTACTTAAGCAACTAATTTTGAAGTGAAAATAAATTTGTAAGTATTGTTTGAAAGAACCCTAATCATTCCAATGAAACCGTATCATATATGTGATGTGCCTGTAGAATGTCACTTCATTCTAATAAAACAGAACAATTCCAGTGCCTTGCCACTCAGAGTATTGCCCTTGGTGCTTTACAGTCAGCATTATCTGACATTTAGAAATGTGATGTATCCGTCCCCATCTTTAAAAAATGGCTTAGAAACTATATTAAAAAAAATCCTTAGGTGATTTGTAGGCATACAATGTTTAAGAAGCACCAATCTACGGGGACCGTCTCTGGCATGAGATCGGCCTGCTGTCCAAGCGAAAATGATCATCATCTCTCTACATCATGTCACATTATTAGTCCTGGAAATGAAATTAAATATTTTACTGACTGTCCTGGTGTATATCTAGATCAGAGACCTTCTGAAACATGACTTGTTCCTTCTGTTTGTAGCCTTTCCACTTAAACAAATACATACTCTCTCACCTATACGTGTTTGTTCAGGGAAGCAATTGATTAAACTAACCTGATGCAGGTTTAGAGGCACACAGAACCCTGAATATATCTCCATCAACCAGTGATCAGTGAATGCTTATTGAGTGGAATTGCCTCTCAGTGCAATTCATGTAAAATGTGCTTTGTATCTGTGCAAGGCCACTTATGGTTTTGCCTGACTTGAGACTCAAGTGGGCATTTGAGCAAGGTCAAGTGCTTTCAGATCAAGCATCTCTTGGAAACTTGGTTCACTTCACCATTAAAATAAATTAAAATTAAATTATTTGGAGTAACATTGGTTAATAACACTATGTAAGTTTTAGGTCTAAAATTTTATCATGCATCCTCACCACCCAAAATCTCATCTACCTTTGTCACCTTATACTTGACCCCTTTTACCCTCTTCTACTTCCTCCACCCCCTTTCCCTCTGGTAACCACCATCGTGTATTCTGTGTCTATGAGTTGGTTTGTCATTTGTTGCTTTCTGTTTAATATAGCACATATGAGTGAATCATATGGTTCTTGTCCTTTTTTGTCTGGTGTATTGCACACAGCATGATACTCTGAAGATCTATCCATGTTGCCACACATGGCAATGGTTTATCGTGTTTTATGGCTGAGTAGTATTCCACTGTATATATGTATTGTTGGATATGTGTGAGAGGACCGGGATGATCTGATCCAACACCTTTATTTGAAGCTGCACTGCAGGCGGGCTGAGTCTGGGAGGGAGGCAAGAATAGGGTTTTAAAAAGAAAAAGCGCTGAGTCATGGGGTGTGGCGGATTCCGAGCCCGCAGAATCCGCCGTGGGGTGGACTTGGGCCTGAAGCATCAATGATTCACACACAAAGACACATTATGAGATGAAGCCAGGGTCACGGGCATTTTCTCCCATTATCCTAGGGAAAGAAGCCTCGTGGCTTGCCCAGCCAGGGTTTTTATTAGGGGCTTAGGGCATATTTACATAGGATTGAATATTCATGGGACAAGGCAGAACAGGTAGGGTTACTCATAGCAAGGCATTGGGATGTAAATTAAGATCCGGTGGCAGACAGGACCAGGTGAAAGCAGAGATCAGCAAGCCAGAATTTTTTAAGATACACCTTTGCCGAATTAATTCCTATCCCACAGACATGATCCACACTGGCTCACACAGGAGTCACACGGAGCTGTGCTCAAAACGTGTATATTCTCAGGACTGTGTTTACACACGTGTGGAAATTACTGCCACAATGGGGGAATCAGGGAGAGGTTAGTCTCTAGTTCTTCTGGATTGTTGCCTCAGGGTTGCAGGATGTGAATTAGGACAATGGGTTAGTTAAAGGGACAGCCTGTTCCCACATGCAGGAAGGTCAGTCTGACCACAAGCCATCATGGCTGGCACCAGATGTTGATTGTGCAGGACCGCAGAGTTTCTATAAAGCCTCTGGCTATGAAGTGAGTCAGGAAAACTGAGTCATGCTCAGTCTCTTGGATTGGAAAACTGGCCTGACCATTTCATGTTTCACAGTTTTTTATACCCAGTCATTGGCTGAATGACGCTTCTGTTGTTTCCATGTCTTGGTCACCATTGATAGTGCTGCCATGATATATCTTTTTTTTTTCAGTTACAGTTTACATCCAATAATATTCTGTATTAGTTTGTATTAGTTTCGGATGTATACAGCATTAATGGTTAGAAAATTATATACTTTCCAGTGTGGTTCCCTGATTTTGCAAACACCCACCTGGCCCCTTACATAGTTATTGTGATATTATCAGCTATAGTTCCCACGCTGTAATTTACATCTCTGTGACTATTCTGTAACTACCAATTTGCACTTCTTAATCCCTTCACCGTTTTCACCTGGACTCCCACCTCTCCTCTCCTCCACCAACTGCCAGTCTGTTCCCTGTATCTGTGTATCTGTTTCTATTCTGTTTGTATGCATACCTTTACAAATAAATGTTTTCAAACTTTTTTGGGTAGAGATCCAGAAGAGGGATTGCTAGGTCATATGGTAACTCTATTCTTAGTTTTTTGAGGAACCTCCATACCATCTTCTATAGAGGCTGCATCAGTTTCCATTCCCACCCATACTGTACTGAGAGTTGCCATTCTTCACATCCTTTCCAGCTTGTTATTCCTTGTCTTGTTGATAATAGCTATTCCAACAGGTGTGAGATGGTATCTCATTGTTGTTTTGATTTCCATTTTCCTACTAGCTAGAGAAGTTGAACGTCTTTTCATATGTCCATCCCTATGTCTTCTTGGGAAAAGTGTCTGGTCAGGTCCTCTGCCTGTTTTTTTTCAATTGGGTTGTTTGTTTTTGGTGTTGAGTTGTATGAATTCTTTATATATTTTGGATATTACCCCTTTGTTGGAGGTATCATTTGCAAGTGTCTTCTGCCATTTGGTTGGTTGCTTTTGTTTTGTTGATGGTTTCTTTTATCATGCAGAAACTTCTTAGTTTGATGTATGAAACTGAATTCAAAGGCAAGAGAAGTAAAAGCAGAAATGAATGAATGAGATGGCACTTCACCATTTTTAAAGAAATCAACAACAATGTCTATATATCAGGGTTCCTCCATGTCAGCACTACAGACATGTAGGGACAGGTAACTCTTTGTGGCGGAGATGATGCTGTGCATTGTTGGGTGGGTGCATTGTTGGGTGAGTGGCCTCTGCCCACTCGATGCTGTGAAAACCAAAACTGACCCCTTGTAGACAACCATGCCTCCAGTGGAAAACGACTGCCAGCAGTCAATATTAGGTCATGTTTGTTATCATGTTGATATTACCAGACTTTACATCTATAACTTGGAATTGACTTTGCCATTTCAAGGTTCTTTATAAAGAACCTTATAAAAGGCATTTTAAGTAGTATGTATTTTATAAATATCTTCAAGATCTACTATGAAATCTAATGATTTCATAGGATTCATGCTGCCTCTTAAAATATTTGTCATTCCATATTCATACTTTGTCTGTGTCCTTACTTTCTAGCACTCTCATCTTCATTTTAATTTTCCCATTTACTTTTATCCTCTCATTACCTTTTCTGCTTTCCTTTCCTTTCTCAGGACATACCCATTTATCTATTGCAATACAGATCTAGTTAATGGATTTTTACCAATATTGCTGTAGATCTTATGTTTTTGTTTTCAAATTGGCATTTTTAGAGTCAGTAATAGCTGCCTCTGCTGACTACCAGAACAGAGAATGACATCCCAGTAACACTGGAGATGAGAGGAGAAGCCGGTGCAACTAGCCTCCCCTAGAGTACAATGAAATCAGCATATCTGAAAAGGATTAAAAATAATAAGTTTCAGGACAATTTCAAATTCTGTTTCACACTTTTGAATTAAAGATAATGGAGTGAGAAATGGAATATATACTCAAGAAGGTACCAAATTCTTCTGTTAAACTTGCCACACTTTCTATTGCAAATTAAAGTATATAAAGCAAGCATTTTTATAGGTTATCAGTAGCATTAATGTGAAAAGTATAAGCTTTATTGCTAACCATTTGAGATGCGAGGAAGCTCTCTCTTCCACAGAATTGGATGACCGTGCGGGCTGACAGCTCCCTTGTGTTATAAAATAATGCAAACAATGTATTTTTCACCCCAAACAAAATTGGTTAAAATTACACTTTCCCAAGTCATATGGAAATGCACTAATTTGTAACTTTCTGAGGCCAATACACTTATGCTACAGAGATACATAATTTAGTAACAAACAGCAGACTGAATTTTGATCAGGTTTTAAAAATGGGTACAATAGCCTTCTCAGACTTCAAATGAGCTTAGAAAACTCTCTTGGTATTCTCTCCCTCATGAATTTTTAGGGTAACCTTCCCTTGAATTTTTTAGCAATGTTCAGTGAGAAAAAGTGAAACGGTCTTGCATATTTGTATAATATGTAAAGGCTCTGATGATTAAAACACCCTTCAGACTTGATAGCTACCATTTTACTTCAAAGGCAATAATTCTCCAAGTAACTGGAGGAAAACAGTATTATTGTGCTTTGCTTTTATGGAATTGATGGTTACATTACAGAGATAGGAAAGGTAATACATGATAATGAAGTTCTGGTAAAAAAAAGAAATTTTCTTCTTTTTTATAAAATAATTACTTTATTGTTTTACAATTGAAATTTTCTTCTTTATATTTTTAAAGAAAACATCTAGATTTTTAGGGTTAAAAGAAAAACACCCCGTAATGTGCCTGTCCTCTAGCTCACAGCAAAATAAACACACTGATTTCTGTAGCAAAGGTGACATTGACAGAGAATTTTGTATCAACTTTGTAAATGATTTTATGGGATAAAAACAGATTGACAAAGCAGGGATCAACACCACCACAAGATATTATTGACATGGTTCAGACGATAGATAGAAATAAAACAATTGCTTGAGAATATTCTTATGAGTTCTGGGGACCTATTTTCCTCCGTTAGGTTTCCTTACAAATTTTATTTATTTCTGATGTGCTTAATAATCAAGAAGGAATGCATATTGTGGCATAATTCATAATTTTAATCATTCTCTGTCAGTTAATTTTTTAAAAAATATAAGGACTCTTCTACATATGAGAAAAATCTGGTCAGAAAGAGTAAATTCATACACTGTGCAGTCATATATTTTGTATTTAGATTTCTTAAGTCTTGGAATTTTATTTTCTTAAGTTAGATTTAAACATACCAAACTGAGCAAATCCTATCAAAACATTATTTTCAGCATGGCTCATGAGACTTCAGCAGGATTTGTGCTGTTTCATTTAATCATTAACTGGTGAGGAGTGATTGCATGGATCCCACGTGAATTATCTTCTCCCCGATTCTCATTGAAATGTGTAAATCTATTTAATGACAGTATTCCAATATTAGTGAACTATGATTTTTGGTTCAGTAATTGTACAGAAAATTTTATTTGCCTATCTTTCCAAAAAGCCAATTTGAAGTTTTGAGATGCTGACTGAAGTTGGCCAGAATCTATATGTTTAAAAATATATATAAATATGATAAATATATATGTTTTATATGTGTTTGTGTGTGTGTGTGTACACACACACACACACATAGGGCATGTTAGTCTTCAGCTTATGTATTCATTACCCATTCGTGTAGCCAGCACACCTGAAGTAGCCAGTGCACTAGGAATAAACATACTTGTGATGACTGCTGAAGGCAAATTGAGAATTTTTTATCATTTTACTTCATCAAGTGTAAACATCATGAAATAATGTCTATATTTTTTCTGTATGCAGTGTAGACATAGAGCTGCCTATCTGGGGCATTTAGAATGTACATTGCACTTATTGTTTCTGAATGAAGGTATTCTCACCGTAAGTCTGTCCATCAGGACAGTTACAGAAACCACCTCAAACGGCCTGAAAAAAATAAATAAATAAAAGGAGGCCGGGCTGGTGTAGCTCAGTGGATTGAATGCGGGCTGGGAACCAGAGGGTCCCGGTTCGATTCCTGGTCGGGGCACATGCCTGGGTTGCGGGCCAGGTCCCCAGTGAGGGCCATGTGAGAGGCAACCATACATTGCTCTTTCTCCTTCTCTTCTCCTCTCTCTGAAAATGAATGAATAAAATCTTTAAAAAATAAATAAATAATAAATAAATAAATAAATAAATAAATAAAAGGAATTCCTGGTTCACCTGAAAAATGTAAGGATACCGCTGGCTTTGAGTTTAGCTATACCGTCATTTGCTAATGTCATCGGAAATCTACCCCTTTCCACCAATCTAGTTTTTGTCTTGTTTTTCGTACCATTTTGGTTACATTCTAAGACAGAATTCCTCCAAGTTTGTCAACACCTTACTCAAAACTTGAATCTGGGAAACGGAAGAAAACTGCTTTCTCGACGTGTTCTTGAAGTCCTGAATTAGCCCACATGCCAAACCGCAATGCTCTAAGTTGGTTCTCAGGGTGGCGGCAGGGAGTGTACTGCTGAACCCCCGAGGAAATTTCTGGTTGCTAAAACAGGGCTGGGTGGGGGAAGCTTGCCAGCAGCATCTACTTAGTAGAGGTCAGAGGTATTGGTAAATACCCCATAACGCACAAAACAGCTCCACACTCCCAAACAAAGAATTATGCGGCCCAAAATATCAATGGTGTCAAAGTGGAGAAATCCTGCCCTAAAAGTTGTATCTGCTCCTGCTGATCCACGGTGGGTTTTTGAGTGCAGGAATAAGAGAAACTTATCTAAGAAAA
Organism: Micronycteris hirsuta; assembly: GCA_004026765.1. Lineage (NCBI taxonomy): Eukaryota > Metazoa > Chordata > Mammalia > Chiroptera > Phyllostomidae > Micronycteris > Micronycteris hirsuta. The sequence continues at coordinate 243,492 of PVJI01000191.1, forward strand.
CTAGTTTGTAATTAGAAATGAAGGTAGTAAATGCTGATTAGGCAGCAGCTCATTTCAACCAGAGGGAATGTTTTTTACCTGTAATGTATGAGTAGGAAAATAAAAGTCGTGTAAGAGTAAAAAATGTTAATAATGCATTTTTACCTGATACATAATTGACAAAGTTAATTTTTCTGTTTTGTTTTTTATTTTCTCACCATTTGTCCCTGTTCTTGGTTGGGTTCCTTGTGTTTGATAAATAATTTTCATTTTATTATGTTGATTTGAGTTAGAATTCTGCACTATTAACATATTAGCTGATGCACTGACTTTCATATTTGAAAAAAATAGAATATATTTTTGAGTTATTCTATTTATAGCTGTTTTATTGTCATATCAAATGTTTTAGCTGAAAACCATTTTACCATCAAGGGGAACTATTTTACTCAACTGACAAATTCTAGTTGTCTTCCTCTACTTCCTCTTTTTCTTAATAACTTAAGGATGGCATGCTAATTGATTTTGTTCTTATATTAATTAAATTGAAAATGTTTATATGTTCATAAAATAAGTTATCAGAGTTAATAAGAATTGAGAAAACTTTAGAGAGCTTTAGATTTATTTGTTTAAAAGACCTAAGTAGTTCCTTTGCAAATATACTTTGACAAAATATTCTTATCCAAATATTAATTTGTCCCCTTCTTAGATCCATTAATAATTGTTTAAAGTATTTTCTTTAAGAAAATAAGTACTACTATGCAGAAGGCTGCCTTTACTATTTCTTCTGTGTGTGTGTGTGTGTTCAAGAAAATCATTAATCAGTTTTATATAGCATTTTAGGTTTGATCCCATGAATCAGGAACAAAAAGCAGAGAGAACACTCCCTCCCAAATTAAATGCTGAATTACTGTACATTTTATGGTCAGATGCGTACCCACATCTATGTACGCACACATCTGACCATCGATCAGCCCCTCAAGCTCCCCAGCAGGAAAGTTAAAAGACCGCATCTCACAGGAGAGGAAAACACATTTAAAATTACAGCAGCCATAAAATAAACTGACATAACCCAAAGCAACGGATAATGGAGGGAAAAAGTCCTTCTGGGGCTCTTTCTCTCTTTCAGCAAAGATTTTGACTTTCTGTTTTTATTTCTTGTCAGTGATCCCGGGTGAGTTTAAAAATGACATAAAATGCATTCATTATACCCCTAGATTCCAAAGGCTTCAGCCTTTCTTGTACATTCCTCAATAAAACGCAGACTTCTGGAATAGAGAGCAGATGTAGAAGAAGCAGAATGACAGCCTTGTGGCATGTTTGGTGGCTTGAAAAAAAAAAATCTCCAAGCAATTTTCTTTATATGCCTGAAAAGCAGCTTAATTCCTCTGTTATGATTAAAGTTGATTGACTGAATTGATCTGTGATGTATCCTGTTCCCCTAGTTTACAAAGATGCTCAGGAAGAGTGAGGAAGCTGTCTGAACAGGATCCAAGTGCTTAATATATGCTGAGGTCCCACTTAACATTTATTATCTGTTATCGAAGGTAGGAGAAAAGCATGTAAATTATATGGATGTCTCTGATTCAAGGAAAGGGAAAGATAAATACTTAAGCAGTGATTTTCATCAACCATTTTCTAAAATATACTCCATCTTTTTTTAGACTTATCAGTTAACTTTGTAAGGAGCTTTTCCATCGATGGAAAGTTAACTTGCTTTTTCAATTCCTGTTGCTTACATTAGGGATCTGAAAAACTTCAAATCTGACTCTCAAGATTGCTCATTAAATATAATTCCAATAAATGTAATTCTACTGCTGTTGCCTCTGGAAGTTATCGATAAAATTTGGGACCCTCTGACATATCGGATACTTTAAAATTATTACCCTCATAGCCCTGGCTAAGTGGCTCAGTTGGTTGTAGCACCATCCTGTACACCAAAAGATTGCAGGTTTCATTCCCAGTCAGGGCCTCTACATAGATTGTGGGTTCGATCCCTGGTCAGGACCCATGTGGGAGGCAGTCCATCGATGTCTCTCTCACACTTCTCTCTCTCTCTTTTCTCTCTCTCTCTCAAGTCAATAAGCATATCCTCATATAAGGATTAAAAAAAAAAAACTATTACCCTCATAAGTATTATTTTTCCCAAAAAGCTTTTTAAAAATGAAGATGAAAATTATCGGCAGATAATTCATCTGTTTTGGGGTAGGCGTGAAAATGAGATAAGGCAAGATTTTTCAGTGTCTGCTAAAAATATATGCTTGTGAGGTACGGAATTTACATAGAATCTGTCACTAAATACACTGAAATTTTCTTAAGTACAATTTTTAATATGCATGGAAAAAGTGGTAGATTAAAGCAAACTATGGCTTGGAAAATTATAGCTTAATCTGCTTTAAGGAGATACCGTCTCCTTAACTGACTTAGAGATCCATTGCCAATTTTTTGACTAATTTTTTTCAGTTATTGTATTTTTATTCATATGGAGGCCTAACATAAAAATAAAATTAGCCATAAACTGTAAAGGGCAGAAATTTTTCAAATTTTCTTTACTGCTAAGAAGCTCTTTAAGGAGCTGCCTTTGTAGAGTCATATATCTGTATAAATGCTTTTTCTTGTTCTCATAGAATCAAAAAAACTTTATTAAAGAAACATTCAAACTTCCAGGTTTTAATCTCAGTCACAGCTATGACACCTATAAATGAGATATAAGTGAAAATGTAGTAATACTACTAATTAAAATAATTATAACAACTACAAAAAGGATATCAATAAAACAGCTAGAAACTGTGAGCTTTTGATGTGCCAATCACTGTCTTAAACCCATTATAATTGTTATCTTATTTAATCTATATCACCCTATAATGATGATACCATTAGCATCTCATTTTATAAATGAGTAAAATAAGGCACATAAAAGTTAACTAAATTCCCGACTCTAACAGATCTCTCTTTATCTCTCTGTCCTTCTCGCTTGGGTTTGAATTGGAAGATTTCTTGACTTCCACAACATGTGGGATATTATGTGGCAAAAACATAAAAACAACAACAGTGATTTAATTTTTTTTTTAGTTTACATTGCCTGAGGGCCACCGAGAAAAGTGAATATCAAATAGATATACCTCTTTTTAAGAATTAAGCTCTTCTGAACAACTCCCCTTCCCATTTTCTCCTTTCTAACTCTAGTTCAAAAGTTTTATATTTGGAATTAAATTAATCTTTGAACTTCAGTAGCCACAATTTTTCTGCAACCAGGCACTGTTACTGGAAATATATTTTTTAAAAAGGCATTTAAGGTTGCTAGAAATAATACAGAACATCCTATTAAATTTGAATTTCAGTGAAATAATGGGAAAAATTTAATATAAATATGTCCCATGCAATATTTTGGGCATAGTTAAGCTGTAAAATTATTTTTCATTGTCTGAAATTCAAATTTAACCATCCTATATTGGTAATTGCTACTTAATGATACTTTAAGTGCTAACTCTGGCAATACTATTTTATGACATTATAAGTTTCCATTTCAGGGACATGAATTTTCATTGTCACTAATATATTCCATCTGATTTTAAGCATGCATTTCTTTACATAAAGCTTCTAGAATTGTGTAATTTAAATATGACAGATAATAGCCTAACCTCATCTAATACATGCACCCTTTTCACTATCTTTGATAACTGTTTCTCCCTGTCTTTATTCCTTCCTTCTCTCCTAAATTTAACACTTTCCTTTACTCTTCACAATAAAATTTTCCATTTTGTTCAAGTTTTATTTATGGATTAAGCATTCCCAATTCTCCTCTGCACCTCCCAATATATGGGGTTTTTTTTTGTTTGTTTGTTTGTTTTAAAGATTTTATTTATTTATTTTTAGACAGAAGGGAATGGAGGGAGAAAGAGATGGAGAGAAACATCAATGTGTGGTTGCATCTCACATGGCCCTCCTGCGGACCTGGCCTGCAACCTAGGAATGTGCCCTGACTGGGAATCGAACCGGCAACCCTTTGGTTCGCAGCCTGCGCTCAATCCACTGAGCTACACCAGCCAGGGCCCAATATATGTTTCATGGTTTATTTTCATGGTATCTCTTTTAAAATTTCTCATCCTTTCCAGGTATGAGGCAGTAAGAAAATTTTCAGTAATTTTTGCATTATTTTCCTAAGAAAGATTAAGGAGTTTTGGCTACTCTGTTTTCTTTTCAGTCCATTATGGACAATGTTCGCCCATCACATGCATGAAGTCATTGCTTATACCCTAGACACATACCTGAGTGTCAGTATTATACCAGCATTTTTTAGATAAAACAGCTTTTTTAAAATACTGGATAAGCAAAGTTCATTAGAAGGTCTCAGAGTCTACTGCCGACACCTAAGGAAGTTGTCAGTGACCGACCACCGTTTTATTTTCCCAAAAGCAACATTGATATCCTTTCAATAAACTGCCCAATAGCTGCTCTCACTCAGGTATCCATACTCAAGATGGCAATGTGCTGTTCTCCTCAATGGGAAAGAGGTGCCAGCAAGTGGGACTAATTAGGATGGAGCATCCAGGGTTCATGTTTGCGACAGAACCACAAAGATGAGTTGAGAAATTATGAGGACAGGTCTATTGAAACAAGCTGATCAGCAGATGACCAGAGACTGATCCTGCCCTCACAAACATGTGAAGTGGCATTTTAGAATTATTTTGGCTACAAGTAAAAGAAAATCCACATTCAGTGGGCTTAAACAGGAAGACAATGTGTATCTAATGAGAAATCGAGAATTGATTGATTCGGTAGCTCAACCATATCACCAAATATCTTTCTTTTGCTCTACTGTATGCAAAATGTCAACTTTAAGTGGAAATATATTTCTCAGAAGTGTCCCAGCCGACACCCTTTATCCGTTAAAGGTCAGAAAGACTTATTATCTTCGCTTAAATCAAACATTTAAGGGGAATGGATTAAGTTGACTGGTTTAGATCAGTCAGGACACAGAAAGTGATTATATCTGTGGAGGGAAGTTCCCTGGAAAAATTAGCATCCTCTCATTTAAAAAACAAAACAAAACAAAACAGGGGGATGCATTCACAAGCATTACTCTGCATGGTGCTTGAGGGTGAAGAGAACATGGTTAATTTTCTAGAAAAGTTTATTGGTTACGGTGAAGCAATCCCAGAGTGCTTACTCATCAGGCTGTTTACCTATAGGACACAAGGAAAACTCCCTCTGGCTTAGCTGCAAATGAAGTTGAATTCCTAACTTTTTTCCCAAGAAATGCAGAAGTGGCAGCAGTTCTGTGACATTTTGCTTCTGGCAGAGTAGACTATCACATGGTCACTGAGTGTCCCATTTATTAGGCAGCATGAAGTTTCCTCTTGTCTCCAGAAGGTGAATTCATTGCCCTGCCGGCCTAAGGGCTTTGGACTAAACTCCAGCACTCTTGTTCTGCAGAAACTTAAACTCTTACTTGGCTACTTTCTAAGTCAGGACTTTTTATTTTCCTTCTCAAATCAGTGACAGATCTTATTAACATCAAATATGAGCTGCTGAGAGTCCTTAAAATAGGCAGCATTGAAACATTAGGTGGCGTTGCGCCGTCAGAAGTAGTTCGCTTAAAACAGATGGAACAAGTGGTCATGGGTTATTTAAACATATTTGTAGTGGAAGAATTAGAAATGTCTTGTTGAGTCTTGAACTTTTGCCATTCCTTCCCTGTCTCAGTTTCAAGGGTATATCATATTTAAACTGTTTCTTCACCCTGTTTTCATTTTTGTAATATCATTCTTTGATAGGCACTTGTCTTTAGTAAAATGCGGAAAGTGCTTTGCCTGGGTTCCTTCAAAATTATCGTTTTATTGTCAATACTTTCGAAGCTCAGTGGGATGAGAGGATTTCTAATGTGATCTTTAATGCAGTGAATTTGTAATTCATGTAGAATCTGCATTGTAATTCAAAATAGTGACTTTAATTCTATAACACCCTTTTCTTCTGTGTTACAGTATTTAACATTGAATATATCTTAAACACAAAACAACAGGCTCCTTTTATTTTTGGTCAGCTTTATTGAGATATAATTTACATACTATACAATTCTCTCATTTAAAGTGTAAAAATAAATTACTTTTAGTATATTCATGGTCATGTAACCATAGCACAACACATTTTAGAACATGTTTATTTATTATCCACAAAAAGAAACTCTCTAGTACCTATAAATAGTCCTGTTCCTTTTGCCCCCAGCAGCTGAAGTCCTAGGTAGCCACAAATCTACTTTCTGTGTCTATAGATTATCCCATGCTGGACACTTCATATGAATGGAGCCATACAGACTATGGTCCTTTGTGACTGGCTTCTTTTATATAGCATATTTTCAAGATTATTTTATGGCAAAGTATGTACCAACACTTCATTTTTTTTATTGCCAAATAACATTTCATTGTATAGACATGATTTGACTCTTTTTAACACATGCTTTTCAAAGTGATTTAATTATACTTTAATATCAGGATGACTAAATACAAATTTGAAGTAAAGGTTGGAAAGTCTGCAATAATTTTTGTAATCTAGATTGACATCTACCCACCCACACATCCCACTTTATTGAAAAAAAGAGATGGCTAAAAATAAATATGCTGGAAACAGGGAACATATAGATACAACATAATGGCGTCACTATTTATCTTATTAGAATTATTCAAGCCAGCTATTTTTGTCCTATTACTTGCTATCTGCTGCACATAAGTGATACTTATCACAGAATTTTCCACAGAATGTAATACACTTCTCAATTTCCTAAATTCTTATTCTCATAGGAAACAGTTTATCAGTCCCTTTGTCTCTTCTAGCTATCCAGACATTACTCATAAGGCCATGTCCTTATAACAAATGTACTTACTCATGTTACATTTTGAGTAATGGAATCTCCGTTGTTTAGAAGAATTCTGTAGATAATCAAGTAATTTTTATCCTACTGTCATACAGGTATTTAATATGTTTAGCTACCTACCAATTTATTTCTCTGTCCAAATGTAAGAATAAACTTGTATATGTAGACACACATACATAAATATAGTCTTACATGCATATGTTCCAGGAAGTTGTGTATAATTTTAACATACCTCAATATCCTAACTTTACAGAGATACAGATATGTGTGCATGTGTGTGTATGTGTATAATTATCTTAGAATGCATGGTTCATTTGGGAATTATGTTGGCATTACTTCTTTAAATGAAACACTACTCCCTTGTTCAATGTATTAAAATGTGTGACGAGAGAGTCCTCATCCTATCTATACCTTTTCTGGGCCTAGATGGAAAGTAGAAGTTAAGAGAGATATAATCTTTGGCAAAGTAATAGATGCTGCTATTTTGGAAAATTTTTATCTTACAATCAGAAACAGAATATAAGAAATATACAAAAGTTTAAAAAAAAAGAAATATACAAAAGTTTAAAAAGTCTACGCTGTGAACTGTAATTCAGAGAAGCTTTAAGTAATAAAGATAAATTTGTATTTAAGATCAATATGGATCTTTATAGATCAATAGATGATTGATAGATCGATAGGTAGAGTAGATGTATATATACATAGATACAGAGATCATAGACTGAATTGCCCAGAATTGAGAGCCATAAATCCTCAGATAAAATACACTTCAGAAATCAAGCAGGAAAAATAGAAATAAGTGCATACCTAGCTAGAATCTTCATAGTAAAAGCTGTCAATCTTTTGCTAAAACCGTAGTTTATAATGCAAAAAATAAACTAAAATACATACACATATATATTTAAATATAGAGAAAAATATAGAATGAACAAAGAAGTTGCCCAATGCTGTTATGATTTTAGAATAGAGAAAAATATTACATGTATTTCTTGTTAAGGTATGAAATATGACATTAGGAGTATCAACAAAAATTATTAATAGAGACCAGTAATAGGCAGATATAAAGGATAATAGAATTAGGGAAAACTTCATACAGGACTTTAACTTCATCTTTAAAACTCTTATTCTTTAAAAAATATTGGAAAACCATGAAAATATGTAAAATTTTAATGATTGTATGTACTAGTGCATTATTTGTAAAAGTTTTTATTTGAAAAATATCATCACGAACAAAGTCCTAGAAAAATATTGCATGGGCTTTGGGGTGGTCCTGGGAAATTCTGGTGTTTTAGGCCAATTACTTAACTGTGGCTCTGATTCTTTACCTGTAAAATGGTCACACTGAATGCAGATACAGGACAAGAGAACTGTGAAGGTTATTGTGCTGTAACCCATAGTAACAAACACATAAATATCAGTCAGAATCATCCTTCGTAAGGGAATAGAGTTAGATGATTTATTAGTCATGTACAATCAAGAGACGCAAAATCAACCAAAAAAAAGGAAACAAGGCCTTATCTGAAAATGATATAAGGAATTGAGTGGGGGCAAGACTTCCATGAAATATATAATCATATAAAAGTACAATAAAAATAATTACCAATAAATAATAATTACATGATGTTAAGTACTTTGTATCCTATAAACCAAATGTCTGTGACTATCCAAAAGTTCCTGTGTTAGATCTTAATGCCTAAAATGAGGGCATGAGGTGGTGGGGCCTTTGGGAGGTGATTAGGTCAAAAGGGTGGAGCCCTCATGAATAAGATTAGCGCCCTTATAGATGAAACACAGAGCCTTCCCTTCCCCTTCATCATGTGAGGACACAGCCAGAAGATGCCATGCGCAACCCAAAAGGAGAGCTTCACAGACACTGAAACTGCTATCTCCGTCATCACAAACTTCCCACGGTTCAGAATAAGGAGAGATACATTTTTGTTATTTCTAAGCCACCCAGTCTATGTATGGTATTCGGTTATAGCAGCCTGAGCAGACGGAGGCAATATATGAACAAAATGGGCCATTTATTCAAAACAAAACAAAACAAAAGGTTACCTAAGGTTTTTAATGGAGTGAGCCTGTGTATATTTTTTCCTGAATGACATGAGATATGAAAAGATACAGGATGACTATCACATCTGTTGTGTTTATTGGCCATGACATTTAGTATTGATTTTATTGAAAAATTGTTTTCCCTCCTTAAGACTAATATTTCACAAATGTAGCTGAGAACATGAAATCTAATGGCATTTGTTCATTGTGAGGCTTAGGCCCCATCTTCTTCTGTTGTTGGAGCAAAGGGGTTCATTTAATGTATTTTTTCAATTAGTTGACATACAATATTCTATCAGTTTCAGGTGTACAATGTAGTGATTAGACATTTATATAAGTTAAAAAGCGGTGACCCCAATAAGTCTAGTACCCACCCGGCCCCCTACCTGGTTATTAGTGTTATTGGTTCTGTTCTCTAAGCTGTGTTTTACATCCCACAACTGATTTTTTTTTTTTAACTGGAAATTTGTACATCTTAATCCACAAAGGGGTTTATTTAAAATTCCTCCTGGCTCTCCATTTCAAGACTGAATTTAATGTTTTCATTGTGAACAAATGCCTACTTATGAATTCTTGTCTTCGAGTCTAATTTAATTTGTAAATTCCAACTATTATTGCTTATTAATGGCTAAATGTGCATTAATAATCAAAGTTTTCAGCTGTGATTAACACTAGCTTTAGGCTCTTGACAATGAAATGATTACATTTTAATATATGGGTTGATAAACACAGTTAATCTAACATAGGAATAACTAGCAAATATAACTTACATTTACGCTTACTCTGTAAATTGATACATTGTGTGCTATGAAGTCTGGAAAAAAGTGGATATGAGAGCAAAAGTGGACAGACCTGCAGTACGGCCCTCAGACCTAATCAGTTCTGTGTACCACACTGGACCTGAGGTATTTCTGCACACTTGATTTTTCCAGTAAATAATTAAAAGATTTTTTTTTTTGGTCTTCCTGGATATCCTTTTACAGTTTTCTGTATTATTTAGTCTTTATATTTATATCTTATTTTAGTGTGTTCTTAACCGAATTGATTACTTTTTAGACATCCCTGAATGATGAATTTGCATGCTAACATCTTGTTCTTAATCATAGCACACCGTATTGTCTGAATGCATTTGCCAAGTGTTAGTCTGTTGTACCTTTACATGAAGAGAGATTGTGTTGATGATATGATGTTACCTGAATGAGCAAAATGTTTTCTTGACTTGGCTCTTTATTGAGAAATATTTAGTGGACTTTATAGCATATTTTAAAAAATGACAGTGTTTAGGTGGTGCAAAATCTAAATAACTGAGATTGTTCATGGTGGTGCTTGAACGTCCTCCAGCACTTCATGGCCCCAGGTAAACAAGCATCAGGAAACCACATGGTTCCTTTTTTGGGTAGGATTGATTGTTCAGAACTCCACAATGCATAGGTGGTTTCAGTGTGTCAAATGCACTCACTTTATGGTCATTATGTCCTAGGATGGTTTCTGAAACAAACCCACAGAAATAGAATGAAGTAACCAAAAATATTGCTTAAATAGCTAGCCTCATCTCAGACGGCATACTACGGAGCTAAGAAAGGAGCCTTCTTTTCAGGTCCGATTACAGTCATTATGAGAACAAATTCAAAGTCACCTGCAGCTTTTGAAATCTGTGTTCTTTGCCTGTTGAAGATGCATAGGATTCTATATAGAATTGGGGCTTAAAGAAGAAATGAATCAGACACTTAACACAGGGGTAGGCAACAGTAGGTAAGTTGACAGCCATCATTACCTAAAAGATAAATCACAAGTAGGGATACAAAATAATAACAGTAATAATAATAAGAAGAAGAAGACAAATAAGTAATACAATAATAAATAAATAAATATAGAAGAATAAACTGGGTTTTGCCTACTTACAACTGTAAAGCTACTTTTGTTCACTGCTATATCAGTCAGAGACTTGATGGGGACTTTAGCAAAGTGAATTTTATTTAACCCTTGTAACGGACTTGTAAAATCAATAATACCTTTTATTCCAAGCAAAAAAAAAAACAAAACAAAACTAAGTTTCAGGGAAGTTGAATGATTTGCCCTTGTAACAGAGGCAGAACCTGAAGGTGTAAGTGTTATATGATACCACAAAAATCTTTAAGTGCTCAAAGAAATTATACATGGTACACTTTTATAAGGATATATGTATATATGTGTGTGTGTATGTGTATATATATATATATATATATATATATATATATATATATATATATCCTTTTATATATATGTACTTTTTTCCTATATGCCCATCTCTCCTCTAAATGCTTTATGTGGACAATCATGTCTCTCAAATGAGGACTCCAAGGTCGAAAGAATGTAAACAGTTCACTGAGGTCTCACAACTAGAAAAGAGACTGAGAACTTAAGTATTTGGTTCTAGGTGTGTTGCAATGAACTATGCTTTTTCACCGTCTGCCTGTTAAAGCATTTGGAGCAAGTAAAGCAGAGGCACATCTTAATTTTCTTTAAATGTATGATTATTATGATGTCTAAAGTCACAATTGAGATATAATAGGTCTTCCTTTGTCATCCCCAAATTAAATTAAATGTGCACTAGGATTGACTAAGTCAGTTTCCTTTTATTCTTTGTTTTTTTTTTTGCATTATTCTAGTTACTATGATTGTATATCAAAATTTCAGTATTGCACTTTTTACATTTATTATTTGTTAAGTGTCAGATTTATCACTTTTGTTAACTTTCAAGATAATCTGACCAGATGGCATTAAGAATACATTAATTAAATTAGGAGTTATAATAAAGACATACAATATTTTTTTATCCCCAGGAAGGCTTAACATTTCATTCCCTTTCTTCTGTTTGTGTTCAATAATCCCAAATGTCATGAATAATTACATGCAGTTATTCAAAAAAGAATACTGTGTTGAGAAAGAAATTCTATCAAATGCTATTATACTTACTGGTTTTGGGGTTTTTTTTGCAGTTTAAATTTTAGGCAATTGTTTGAAGACAAATTAAAAGAAAATGAACATTTATTTTTATCGAAAGGTTCTTGTTTTGTGTTATATTTGTGTTGAGATATCTAGTGTTAAGAGCCAACTTTTTTTCTTCAATCTTTATAGGTGGTGACTGGCAATGATTTTAAACAAAATTAACTTTGGTTGTTAGTTTTAACTACTAACTAGAAACATTTGAAATGTGTGATGAGAACTGTGGCATGAAAATGCTGTGTCCTGCCATAGCAAAAATACTCTTTAACAGCTGAAATAATATGTTAATTTCATGAACAAAACAACCAAAATAACTCATCAGTGACACTCCTATCATAACCTTTCCTACCTAGGTCTTGAGATTTCCATAATAATAACTAAGTTGCCAAGGGCTATTTCTGCAACCTTGTTCCAGGGATTCCTCTACTTTATAGTATCTCAGCTTTACTCGCAGATAGTATTAAAAAATAAAGGCCCTCGGGCCTCCCTCCCAGAGATTCTGAATTAGTAGGAGCAGAGTAGGACAGCTCATTTTTAACAAGCAACTCCACCTTGTTCTCCTGCTGCCAGTGCTTTTTCTAAAGCAGGATATCCGCAATTCTTATTTTGCGAAGTACAGTAAGTCTCCCCATATCCGTTGTTTCACATGTGTATTCAACCAATTATGGATCAAAACAGTATTTTCCATCTGCATTTGAGAAGTCACAAATGCAGAGGGTCAACTCTTTGCCTTGTTCTTTGTATGAGAAACTTGAGCATACGAGGATTTGGGTACGGATGGGGGTCTTAGGACAAATCCCCCACGGACACTGATACTGCGTAGGCTAGCTAGCTGTGTTCCCAAGTGACATAGGGGGTGATTTAGGAATTTGCATGGCGAAGCCCATGGATACCTTCATAGAAATCCAGGGTGGATCTCTGCAGCACATCTCCTGATGAGAACCACTGACACACACACTTTAAATCACACATGATCATCATAAGAGAGACAAACTTTCTCTTTGTCCAGCTCTTTCTCCTTTCCCTCTCTATTTTTCTTTTTGTTTAACACTGTCTTACAGTGCCTTACCACTATTCTGTGCGTGTGTGTTTCAAGAGAACACACTAACATCTCCATGTTCAAACAGTGATCGATGGTAGACTTGACAATATCTTGAATGCTTTTTTTAAAAAAGATTTGGCACAATTACAATTACTTACGGAAGACAAGTGGCCTTTTGTCTGTCATTAATTCAGAGACTAGTCAGTACAGTATTAATATTCAGGATACTCAATTCATGGAATAAATTTTTCAGGCAGCAAAGATGATAACAAAATAATGAATCGAATCTCCAACTCCTACCCTCCCCACCAGTGAAACTACAATATGAATGGAAAAGGGCACCTATTCTCATTATGATCCATAGAATGCCATCATCAGGGCTAATTCTAATGTCACACTCTGGATGATGAGTAGTTGAAATCCAATTTGAATGCATAATACCTCATTTAATTTACACCACTACCTGTCAATAAAAAATAGACTGAGGCATATCTTCTGAGATACCATAGGGAATATTCAATTATAATTAACCTTCCTATTTTTGTTAAATCTTTGTCCTGAAATGGATTGTTTGTGCCATTTCTTATTCTTGTAACAATCTGTCACTAGAAAGAATTTGAATTTTAATCTAATATTCTCTGAGAAATACAATAAAGGATGTTTCTTTTAATCTCCTCCATCCTACTACTACTTGTCTTTTGCGTTTTTTCCATAGGATAATTATGACTAAGGTTATGATCTTAGTGAAGGTGTGGGATACTTAGGGAGACTGCAGAAAATGATTTTGCACAAACCATATTGAATACAATATATGGCAAATGAGAAATTTCATATTTCCTAACTTAATAGGAAGAAAAATAATTTTTTCAACTGATGCAACTGAGATCATCTAAATGTATACTGTCATTTACATAGGTTTATAAAACCACTTTTAAGTAATAATTAACCACAATATATCACCTAAAAACTACAGAAATAATTTAAATGTTATCTCCAAATAACATAAAATAAAAAAAATAGCTTATGCAGAACATTAGGCACTCAGTTTAGGAATGTACCTTCTATTAAGTCAGTTTATTGACAGTTGAAAATTGTTACTTCTATTTCTTTACTCTTACATCACAATCTGTAGCATTAATGAAACTACAGTACTTTCCCAACCTACGTGCAAGGTCTGTCCAGCAAAAGCCCAGCCATTGTTGCTATGACAAGAATGGTTTGCATAACATGGATGTAACGTGGCAGCCAAGGAGAGAGGACTGGAATGTGTATGCATGCACAATGATGACTTCACTGTACTACTCAGTGGAGGCAGTAGACACCACTGAGGGAACACGGGTACTGTGTGGCCCTCACATTCAAAATGACTGAGCGAGTTGAGCAATGAATCTGCATCAAATTTTGCATTAAGCTTGAACATTCCTCCATAGAAACTATTTGGATGATTCAGAAGGCTGCAGCTATGGGCAGCTGGTGATTGGCAGCTTCATTACAATAATGCTCGCTCATGCCTTGTGTCTTGTGCAGAGGTTTGATGAAACATCAAATCACACAGGTGAATCAGCCACCCACAGCCCTGATTTGGTGCCCTGTGACTTCTGGCTTTTCCCAAAACTAAAATCACCTTTCAAAGAGAAGACATTTGAGACCCTTTAATGAGATTCAGGAAAATACAATGGGGCAGTGGATGGCGATTGGGAGAACTACCCCAAGGTACCTACTTTGAAGGGGACTCGGCATCATTGTCCTATGTACAGTGTTTCTTGTATCTTGTATCTTCTTCAGTAAATGTCTCTACTTTTCATATTTCGTGGCTGGATACCTTCTGGAGAGACCTTGTATCTTAGAGGCAACAAGGGCTGAGAGAGCAGAGGTGCTGTTTACATCTTCAGAAGCGCTCTCTTCACAGGTTCAGTGCAGGAGGCCAGCGTGAATCAGTGTGCCTGTTTTGCAGGCAGTAAGCTTGGTTTTGCAAGCAGCCAGGTTATGCAGACACAAGCAAGACTATCACCTTGCTCTGGCACTGTGTGCACTTGAGCAAACTACTAGATATTTCTGAGCCTTATTTGTATTGATTTCTTAAAAATAAAGTAGGAATCACAGGGAATGGTGTAAGGTTTAAATATGATTACATACTTAACACCAAGGTTGCACTCAAAAAAGGCAACTAATATTTTACTTCTAGGTCATAAATATTTCAATTCTAATTTCATAAAATGATTGGATTAGCTCTTTTAAGTGCTTTTGAATGGGAAAGAGGAAGAGAAAGAGAACTCTTTCCAGTTCTGATTTTACATGACGTGTACATATTCTTTTCTTTCTCTTTTTAAAAATCTAATTCATTTCACACAATCCAAAGACAGAAAGCCCAGCATAAACCTGAGTGAGAAGGAAGGATCCAGGTCTGAATGAACCCAATTTATTTAGGAAGTACAGTAATGACCTCTGAAAAATAATCAGTGCTATTTGTGTATTTAAAATAAAACCAGTTATTTAAAAAAAATCCCCTAAAACAGTACTTAGGATGGAGCAAAAAAGGAAAAAGGACTCATGGATATGGACAACAGTGTGGTGATTGCTGGGGGCAGGCGGGTATAAGGGGACTAAATGGTAATGGAAAAAAATAATAAAGATTAAATCGAGAAGGATAAACATAAAAATAAGTAAATTAAAACTGTTACCTCGAACATAGTATACAACCAATCCATGTTAACTAAATATGGTTATTTTAAAATACACCTTTGATAAGATGAGTGCTTAAAATCCAAATTTGACTCTATTTTGGGAAAATTGTGTCCCACTATGAATGAGGCCACTAATGATCTCTGTTTTCTTCTCAGAAGAATGGCTGGTATTGTCATGATTTTAGTTATTTTGTTTTAATGTGTGGTTATTCAGGGAGTTTGAACTGTGCAGCACTTTTATATTAATTAATTAATTAATTAATTAATAAGTAAGTAAGTAAATAAATAAATAACTGGCATGCGGTTCTCCAATGACAAAGATGTTCTTGGAAAAACTGAAAATTTCTAACATCTAAAAGAGAGGAGCGGAGTTTGTGTGGGTTCCGTGTGCTGGGGCCAGGGGCCCGACGGTGTCTGCGTGCCGGCCCCACTTCTTACCGGTTAGTCCCTGCGCCTCTGTCTGCTCTCTACCGTGTGAAAGAAAAATACTTCCTTATTTGTAGTTTTGTTCTGAGGACTTAATAAGTTCTGATTTATAAAATATTTAGAGCAGCAATTGGTACATAATAAGCACTGTGTTGGTAACCATTAAATACAAGAGATACACCTACCTTGATATGCATCTTCCCTCAGCAGAAATGGAAATTATATTTTTCCCATGATACAAACCTATCCCTTCATCCTCAAAGAATAAAAAATCATTATTCGACTCTATTTCAAGAAATACCAAATGGCCACTTAGGACTCTGTGTGCAATTTGTCTTTTAATCTTCGTGATGATTCTATGAGCCGTGTGCTCATCCCTGTTTTCTAGGTAGGGAGTAAGAGTGGCTGATGAGTAAAAGATTTTGTTTTAGACATTGCCTTGTAGCCACAGTCAAGCATGAGATCACGTTCTGGGCTGAGGCCACATTACTAGGCTTACAGGGGAATATTTTCCCAAGATTTAGCAGTCCTGTGGATGAAGTTCAGGAGAACGAGCTGCACTTTCATAGGAGAAGTTAATGTACCTACTGCCTCCCCTACAACGGCAGGTGTGACTTCACCCCTCTAGCTGCTGAGACTCTGGAGGTGGCCACACACAATCTGTGTGGAAGTTATTTCTCTGGAAGCTGCAACTACAATTCTCACACTATTCACGTAATAGGTGTGAAAGAAAAGGCAGACTAAATGTTAGATATGTATATTAAGTCAATAAAATGCACACATATGCCGATTTTCTGCCAATAACAATCAAAGCAGATAGAAATAAAAGATGTCTTTGGTTTCCTGGGCTCTTTTTCAACTTCTTGTAAGGATTTGAATTTGATTCCCTTTCTCTTTTTTAAATCTTGGGAGGAGGTTTGAATTTTTCCTTTTGCATCATTTTATATTGAGTTTTTGCCACGTCTTTACGTTTCTTCTTCAAATAGAGTGCCTCTTTAAGGGAACATGTGATTCTGATTTGAATAGCTAATTTATTTATCAGTTTTACCTGTATATAACTCGTGACAGACTCAAGCTGCACGTATAAGGAGACAGACCCTTCTGTTCCCAAGGTGATTCGTATTTATCAAAGCCAACTGTTTCTATCGGCGTTCACACTCTTAGACCTGCCTCACAGCAGCAGAAGGCAACCTGCTATTTTAATTTCTGCTCCTTTATTTTGATGACTAGCAGAAACATTTCACCTTTTTAATGAGAAACAAAGAACAAATATAAAATACTGACAGTGTGTTTCTTGATAAAATAAGTTAGAAATACAGGAAAACCAAGTGCATATTCTATGTATAAGAAGCAGATTTCAGAGCAATTTAACTCAGTTATTCTAAAGCTAATATATCAAAAATATATTTTTAATATCTACTATAGCATGTAGTATGTATGGAAAGAATTAATAATTAATAATGAAAGACATAGCAACAAACACAAATTAAGCTTCATAACAATTGCATGTTATAAGTATTATTAACTTCATTGTCAGGCACTGGATGCTTTGGGATTTATGGAATTTATCTGTAGTCTGCTATTAAGGAAGTTCTGACTTGGTACCACTTTTCATGCCATTTGTCTTTGCTGGAGAACATAGGTTAAACTTTTAAAATTAACTTTTAAATATTCAATAACTTTAAACAAACATATCTACATCAGATAAATTTTTAATAGAACCTCTTTAAGTATCTTAAGTACTTAAAAAATTGATTTTGTGATCTTTTCCTATAATTCAATAGAGGTTCCAAATGAACACTTGATATAGAATATCCAGCATAATTTGTGAAGTTCTATAACTGGAAAAATCAAAAGAAAAATACTGAATTATTATGTAGTAATTATGCTAGAAAATTACTTTCAATGCTAAAGAACTTCCTAGGCACCTCTTTAATACCGCTTCAAAATAAAAGTTGACCACAGAGCTAGATTCTATATTAACAGAAAACTTTCTTATAACTAATCCATGAATCAAATAACTGAAATGATAAACAGTAAAATGACACTTTTGTTAGGGGATTTTACATGGCCCTATATAATTTTAAACCTAATGACATTTACATACAAAATATAATATTAGTTTTTAGCCTCCATTATATCAAATCTGTCTGTCCCCAAGCCATTTCATCTTAGAAAATGGTATCAGCACTTGTCAAATAGCTCAGGGCAAAAATATAGATTATTCTGGATTTTTCTTACCCTTATATATTGGTATGCTCTACAAATTCTATTTTCAAAATATAAGCTAGGTCTTACCACTTCTCACCATTTCCACAGCTGTAATGCTGGTTCAACTCATCATCATCTCCTGCAAGCAATATTGCAATAACATCCAAATTCAACTTCTCACTTTTAATCTTAAATCTTAACATCTCTTTTCCACAGAGCAGCTAGATTGATGATTAAAGAGAATTAAAACAAATCATGGTTCAATCCTACTCTTTTTTTTTTTTAAGATTTTATTTATTTATTTTTAGAGAGGGGAAGAAAAGGAGAAAGAGAAGGAAGAGAAACATCAATGTGTTTCTCATGCACCCCCTACTGGGGACCTGGCCTACAACTCAAGCATGTGTGCTGACTGGGAATCGAACCCGTTTCCCTTTGGTTCTCAGGCTGGCACTCAATCTACTGAGCCACACCAGACAGGGCTCCCCTCTACTCTTTATACTACACCCAACTTTTCTACTACATCTACCTCTCAAGTTCATTCTTGTCTCCAGGACTCTTCACTAACAGTTTCACCCTACCTGGAAAACCCTTCCCTACCATCTTCTTGTTGCTAAGTTCTTTAGTACATTCAACTCCCTTCAAAGAATCATCTCTGTAGAATGACTTTTCCTGCCCACCATTTCCAAAGCTATGCTTATAAATTGGCTCTCAGAAAAGGGAGCTCTGATTTGTACCTTTTGCCAATTGCCATAGTATACGTATTCCCCTCACCCCCATGGGAGACTTCATTAACAATGTTTTAGAAACCAATTCCTGAATATTCCAGCTGGCTCCGACATAATTAACACTGAATCTAAATAGCCAACTCCCTTATGATCCTCATCTGTCCTCTGTCCTCTATCTTAGTTTATTTTCTCTTATTTTTACCGCCTGAAATTATGAGTTTGTTTGACTATATTCTGTTTCTCCTCAAGAACGTAAATACCCTGGGAGCAGGGAATGTGTTTATTCACTACTATATCTTTAACATCCAGAACAATCCCTGCAACATGGTAGGCAGCCTATAATCATTAAATGAACAAATTAGTAAATAAATGATCAAGTCTATGTATATCCTTAGTGTCCCTTCAGAAAGCTACAGTTTGGAGCTCATGCCTTTGAATTCTTCATGGCCAAGTTTTTCAGTTTGTTCCTTTGTCTGTTTGTTTTTTTCCCTCTGCAAGGGAGAGAGAATCTGGGATAAAGATATCCTGAATTTTAACGGGTCAGAGGAGTACAGGAAGTTCCAACTCTTTACCCAGTCCTGAAATAAGCTCTT
Organism: Micronycteris hirsuta; assembly: GCA_004026765.1. NCBI lineage: Eukaryota > Metazoa > Chordata > Mammalia > Chiroptera > Phyllostomidae > Micronycteris > Micronycteris hirsuta. The sequence goes on from PVJI01000191.1 coordinate 263,057, forward strand.
GTTGAAGTTCTTTGTCAGACAGATGAAAGTTAACCTTTCTTTAGAAATTTATTTTGCATGTGGCTAAAATACCACTAGAATGTCTTGGTGTTTAGATTTATGTGCTCTCACTCAGTTTTCATTACTTAAAGTCTACCAATAGTTGACACTTGCTTATTTAGATCTGATGATAATTAGCTTGTTCCAACCATAACTATCCTCTCTGTAATACATAGAAGGAAAATTTCCTTAACAAAATAAGGGACATTTTGAAATCGTTTTCTGCAAAGCCAACCCCAGTCTGACAATGCGTTTTATTGCCTTTGAATAACTTCTCTTGTAATAAAGCCAAATGGATTTTTCTATTATTGCATACTACTCACATAATACCAGCAGGGTAAATGGTGATTCTACAGAGAGAATAAATAGCCAATGACTCAATGTCCGCATTTAAGTTAAGAAGTAAAACAATTATGTATCCATTTCTCCCTCCTGTGGCCAGGGAGTGATCTATTTGATATATTTGGAATTATCTGTAGCTAAAAAAAAAAAAAAAAAAATCTCCAAGTATCTGAGATATCCAGCCCCATTTCATGAAGCACCTCCTGTTTGAAAGAGTATCTCTGGCAATTTAGTCCACCTTCATGAATAGCCAGCTTTGAGACCTGGAGAATTCTGTTCTGAATCCCGCTCTTTAGTGACACAGAAACATCCAGCTGTATGATGTGTGCTCACCTTGTCTCAAGACAATGACCTTTCCAAGGGCATTTGGAACTTGGCAGGTTCTTTGCTATGCTGGGCATTTTGAAATTGGCTTGACAATTATCCAGATCCCCCCACACTGCCCATAAATGATAAAATTGGCACAGAATTTAATCCCAAGAAAATGATCCCACACTGTTGCTGCAGCCCCCATTTGCTGCAGTTTTACTAATGCCACCGCCAAATAATTTCCTATTTGTTCTATCCATACAGAAGCATACATACTCTTCTACCACCACTGGAATTCTGATTCGAGTCTCAGTTTGCACATTTAAAAAATGAGAAATAGTGTGGTGATTGCCTGGGCAAGGGAGGGTGTGGGGAGGTGGAGGAGGGTATAGGAGAGCTCAGTGGTGATGGAAAACTTGTTTTGGGGTGGTAAACACACAATACACTAGACAGATGATGTGTTGTGGAACTGCACACCCCAAACCTGTATAATTTTGTTAACTAGTATCTCCCCAATAAATTCAATAAAAAGGAAAAAATAAGCATGTGTGCCCTTTACTCCAAATAGACTCGGACATGTTAATAATCACATTTTGGAACCTATAATGATTCACAAAGAAGATCACAAGATAAATCTCTCCATGTTTTTATCTGCCAAGAAGAGAATTCTGTTTATAAGATCTTATCATGAAAACTCAGGGTAAATCCAGCTTCAAACAGAGGATAAGGTTTGCTTCACTACAGGGATTCAAAAGCTGCTACTTCCACATTTACACAAAATAAACTACAGGCAAGTCAGAATTGCAATCCAAGCACTGACCTCTATCTGAGCCCCCATAAACCAGATAATTCACCTCTGCCCCAAGCAGGCTATAGTCTTTGGAGATACGTGATGCTGACTGGATGCAGATCTTCTCAGCAAATCTGCTCATAGCTATGATTCTTTCCTCTGGAAAGAGAAATGCTCAGTGGAAATATAAACAAACCCATCCAGGATTTCCTGAAAGATTAGTTTGCTTTATAGACCTATCTACTCACATGACAGTTTTAAATTTCTGTGCTCATATTAAGGACGCCTGGCTGGGTTAAAGGCTGATATTCATACCTAGTCTGAAGCTATTATGGTAGTTTATTTTTTTCCTAATGAGTTGAAAACATATTTACTGTGTCAAAATATTTCTAATCAATAGATACTATTTTAATTGTATGATGTACAAGCAGAGATAATTACTTCCATGCAGCATTTAGATAATCAGTAGTGGAATTATGAACAGGACGATGGTTTTTGAATCTGTATGTAAAGTATGCACACTCCTTCATTAGCATGTGCATCCTCTAGCCACTTTGAAGTATTTATGTTTGAGCATTGTACCAATACATAAACATTTCCCTTATTTACTGAGCAGTCTAATTTACCAGATTCCTGGTGCTTCTTTTCCTTATAAATTTAGACATTGTTGGCTTTTTTTGAATAGGAAAGCTATAATAGCATTTTAACTTATAAACTGTAGACAGAGTTGATGTCGCTGAGGTTGCATATCAAAGGTGGATTCACTAGACTGAAAACCCTTTGGCAGGTGTAAACCATAAGACACATGGTGACAGGTCTTCCTCTCTGCTCTTTAACTTGCTGGACACAGTACAGAGGCAAAGGAATTATAACAACGTGGATTTTTGAGGCATGCATGGAGGGTTGTGGTTTATTAGGACTTGCACCTAAAATTTGATCAGCCTTGTAAACTTGGATTCCATGGGATGGTACTGGAAATATCCTGCCAAATTGGAAGTCAAATAAAATGAAAAAATATCAGTTGATAAAGTGAACAAATCCTTCACAAATTAAAGCGGGACTGTAACTAAAGCCAGATGCACATGTGTACAGCGAAGGCCAACTGGAACTTGAAGTTGAATGTCTTACAACCAGCTGGGCCAGTGTGGTCAAAACAGACTAAATCCAAAATGAATAATGCCAGATTCAGTAGCATTAAGTAGATCATGGCTCCCAGTCATATAAAGAAAAACATCTCCCTAGTAAATTTAACTCTACTTGAATTTTATCTACTACTTCCTCAGATTAAAATATTAGTTTAAATGATATAAATATAATTGCATAAATGTAATGATTATTGATGTTTTTCCAATGGCAACATTCATGTGGCATGTGTTAAGCTCTTGTGCTAAGCTGAAATGCCACCGGCCTGAATAATTTTTAATTCACTATGGGAAAATTGGCAGCACAATCTCTGAGCACAAATGGAAGGACATTTTGAAGGAAAAGTCAGATAAATTCATAAAATACTATGTAAACAACAATTTCAGAAAGTGGTAGGAGCCATAAAAAACAAGCTGTGTAATGGAATAGAAAATAGAAGGATCGAAGTCAACTTGAGCGAAGGCGATGTGGTTGGGGAGTGATCTTAAATGATTGGAAGAATTATTTTCATATACATGATACTGAGGTTCGCCCAGTGTTAGATAACAATTCTGAAGATAGGTTTATGGATCAATCCAGAGTAAGATTTAAACAGAATGCAAAAGATAGCTGTTACTTTCAATGTGTTTATTATTTTTATGTTTAAGTGGCATTCTAAAACACTGTTGCATATAGTTGGTACAGGTACTAAAAAGTAATCCCAACAGGTATTAAAATGTCAAAGAGTTTAAGATAAACATGTTGGTTACCCATTAAAATGTAGAGACATGATTGTTTCAGTTTTACTATAAGATGAAGCAGGGGGAAGGATTGAGTTAGCCAAGCTATGAGGGATTATAATATTCAGAGTACTAGCCATAAACCCATGTTGGGAGCTCACCTGTTTATCATATTATTGGGTATAAGTGAACAAAATATTTACTCTTTCATAGTCTAGCATGTCCCAGATAGACTCAGCCTAAATTTGTGTTTATGTAGTACAATGTTCAATCGAATTCCTCATATTCAGATATTCTGGGGCAAAATTACAGTAAAAAATGTGTCTGCTTTCTAAAAACATTGAGGTTTGAATCTGCTGGTTTTGCTTTCTGTGTTTATCAAGTTAATTACGTATATTTCTAAAAAATGATTATAGCTAACTTAGAGTTAGATACATTCTGAATAGTCAATAAATAATATATAATCAACACTTTTTTAGTATTTAGGGAATGTGAGCATAGTAATAATAAACATACCCATCTTTAGGAAAGTCTAAGAAATCTACAATGAGCAGAATCATAGTTACTTAGAAATTCAAATGTTATGTTGAAATAATTTCTCAGCAGTTTAACTTTGAAATGTGTTTGTGTAGGTTCTTTCTTGGTTTTATAAATAATTGAGTATTTTGATAATTTCAAGACACAGTTGCGTAATAATCGCACGTCTATTATGATTGCAAGACTGAGTAGAACTAATCTATGCCTGTAAGGCCAATCACCCCCGAAGAAAAATTGCATATTCTATCATGTCTGAGAGATTCAGGAGTATAAAAGGCAAGAGGGAAAATTGACTACACAAATCAGTCATTCTCAGAAAAGTTTGAAAGTAAATAACAATAAATAAATACTACTAGAATACACTCATATTTTTCACACATTAGAAAGAATAAACTGCTGGCTTTACTTATTAGCCTATATTATGATTGACTCTGTACCAAAACCTAAAATAGTTATCTATCAGTAGAACTTAACGTTGTGCTCTAAATCTGTACGATACAAAGAATTTTAAGAAATAATCGCTGCCCCCAAGGAGTTTATAGTTAATTTAAAATAATTTTTTTCTCTTCAATGTCACATGAATAATTTTTAAAGGAACAGAGTGTGGCAGCAGGCTAACTAAAAAAATACTCATGATTGAATGCTTAAAAACTATGGTAACAAGTGTTTTAGAAAGGAGGAGAAAATGTCCATAAACATAGATATGTAGACATAAATTTATGTTATCAGAACATTATTGATACTTAGGGTTGAAATCCAAAGACATAAAGTATGGTATTTGAACTGCGTTAAAAACAACTCCCTTCCATTTTGATGATTATTAAAGAAATACAGGTCTAAAATATAGTTTTGTTCAATTTTTACTAAAGAAAGAAAGCACCTTTAATAATTTCACCCAAACAAGTTCAATCTTACGAAACAGCATTGATGTTTCATAATAAGGAAAATGCCACTCTTGTTTTCAGAAGGAGAAAAGATTTTCTTACTTGGCCGCATTTCTTTTCTTACCTAAACGTGCCATGTGTGAACATATTCTAACTTTATAGCCCAGCAGTAGAACCGGCATGGCAGCATATTACAAAAAGAGATGTGCAGTATTAAGCGAAAGAGAGCGAAATGAAAACCTCCCTCTGCACTTGCCTTGATCCTTTGCTAGAATGGAGTCTACCATCTATCAGTGGATTCATCCTGTCACTTTTATATTGGTGTGGAGCCAACTCTTAGTATACACCTTGACAAGATAGAGTAATGGGTCTAAAAACTAATAAAAGACCCAACTTGCGATCTAAAAGAATCTATAAAATGTAATAGGAAGAAAGAGAGCGTTCATTTAAACTGAAACACCCAAATATAGAGCTGGTAAGAAGAAATGTACCCTAAATACACTCAAGTCAGAAGAGAGCAGGAAGTACAAGAATGGAGCTGAGTACAGGTCTTTATAAAAGAGCTTCCAGAAATGGCTACATTTTACCTGCCTTTTAAACCAGGAAGCCACTTGAGTTCCCATGGAATGGAGGTTCACTAGATTCAGAGCCAAGGAAAGACTGTATTCAGAAGGATGGTTGTAGCAGTGAGGCAAGCAGTTTGCATAAAATAGAGCAAACTGATTAGGGTTACTGCTAAGGGGCGTTGTAGAGAAGATAAGTGAATCTAGAGATGCAAACTATGAATCAACGTTAAGAATTCTGAGAATGTAAATGATAGTAACAACAGCAAAGGTTCAGTTCATTGACACGTTGAGCTTGATCACACGCATTGTCTGACTTTATACCCACAAAACCTTCAGAGGCAGAGCTACCGCTACCGTTTCATCTTAACAATGCAAGCACCAATACGCTTTCCTCTTCTGTAAAATGGAAATAACACAGCCCTTGTTTCCCTGGGCTGCTGTAAAAACTAAATGAGATCATGCGTGTAAACAGCTGATCAGTGTACTTGGCTAATCTCGGGTGTTCAATAAATAGTTCTGACATTAAAAAGAAAAGAGTACAGGGAGTTTAAAGACACTGTGCCATGGACTCATAACTTAAAAGTAACAAGACCGAGACCGTATTAAAATCTTCTGACTGTACATTGTGTTTTTTTTTTCCTTGTATTCTGTACTGCTATTTTTATGTCAAAGATTTGGACTTACAAAATGAGTTTTAGTTATAGCTCATGAGAATTTCTCAGTTTTTAAATTGTATTAGAGTAAAAGAGAACCCCCTTACTTTTTTTTTTATGTCAAGTTAATCTCTAGTGCAAAACCCAATCATCCCACAAGAAAATAGTATCATTTTTGTGAACTTAAGATAAATCCAGTCAGTTCAGTGTCTTCTTGGGCGTGTGAATGTAGTCTTTCTCTGATAATGATTTGATAACGAAGATGTCTCTTAAGTGACTAATGGGTAGGTGATATATAGAGCGCGTGGATATGCGGGATGCGAGTTCCCTGTGGGTTTGAGAGGAATGGCGTGAGATTTCATCACAGTGCTTAGCGTGCAATTTAAAACTTCTGAAGCTTTTATTTCTGGAGTTTTCCATTTCATTTTCAGACCACAGTTAACTATGGGTAACTGAAACCTCAGATAGTGAAACCACAGATAAAGGGAGACTACCGAATGCCAGATGATAAAATTAAAAAAAAGATTGATAATGCCAAACAGTTCTGTAGATGTGGAGTAACTGGGATTCTCATGCACTATTGGTGTTACGTGTAGCAGAGCAAAACTTCTTTGGAAAATCATTTGCAGGATTCTTATTTAGTTAAGCTTAGCTCTCTCCTATGACATAGCAATTTTTACCCAAGATAAATGAAAATTAATATTTGGGAAAAATTCTCATTCAGGAATATTCAGGATAGGTTTATTCTTAATAATGAAAAATTATGTATAGCAAATGTCCACCAACAGGAGACTGAATGGATAATAAAAGTGTGATATATTCCTACACTGGAATATTATTCAGCAGTAAATTACAGGTGCATATAACAACATGGATAGAACTATTATGCTGAACTATTATGTTGAATAGAAGATGTCAGATTCTAATATTAGGTTGGCCAAAAAGTTAATAGAGGATTTTTTCCATAAAATAAAAGACACACATTTCATGTTCACCAGTAACTTATTTGATTTGGATATTTTGAGTATGTCAGCTCTCTCCCACATGGCATAAGGTTGGTTGTTCTCAATTAATGTCTTGGTTTGATCACTGTAACTTTAATTGGTCTACCCAACCGTGGAGCGTCGTCCCCCGAGAAATCTTCAGCATGAACTTTGCAAACTACTTTTGACACGTTTGATCAGTCACATAACCTTCTCCATACATTGCACAAATATATATATTTTTTACTTTTCAGTTGCATTTTTACATTTCTTGAAATAATAAAGCATAATATGCCAAAAATGTTGCATATTTCTTCCACCTTTAATATTAAGATGGCTACACAAGAATTCACCAATTCTGATGTTTTTCTTTAAATACATGCTGATATTACAGTTGTCACAATACAACCTAACAAAATTGTTTCAAATTAAGTTAAAGACAACTAAGTGCTACTTAGAGCCATCTGTTAGAAAAAACCAAACTTTTTAGCTAACCCAATAGTATGATTCCATTACATGATATTAAAATATAGGAAAACTAATCTCTATATTGATAGTAATTAAAGTAACACTTTAATGAGTGTGACATTGATTATAAAAGGCACAGAGTAACTAGGATGAAGGGAATTTTCTCTACCTTTATTGGATCTAGCACTGTGATGTGTATTTTTATCAAAACTATTCAAACTCTATAGATTAATTATATCTCAAAAATGTATAATTTTTTTGGAGTTAAAAATGCTTTGGAAAGAGAAGTTTATGAGTCTGGATTGCCATAAAGTAGATGACTTTTGAGTAAATCTCAGTGATATTCAGTGACTTATTTAGCTATCAAAGTTTCTGTTGAAAAACTATTATGACATTTTTTGACATTTATGCTCTAAAAATTGGTGTATGGTTTTTGAAGAATAGCCTATGTTAAAGGAGAACTCGACTTTTCGTAGATAGCCCATGGGGTAGAAATGTAGTCAACGGTTGAAGGTGAACATGGACACAATGATTGGGAAAAAGCAACTGTTGTACAATAATTAAAAATAATAGTAATCAAAGCAAAACTTAACAATTTACTCTGTCTCTAGAGTTCCGTTTTTCTGGGAGGATTCTAGCAAGATGTGGCTACCCATTTTTCAGTGTTCTTATGAGCCCCATGTTAATGACTAGTAATCTTAGATACACAGGGTTTGTGGTTCGGGAGTAAAAGAATGGACATTCACCTCTAGGACTGGTCCTGTAGTGCACATTCACGCTCTGTAAATAAGTCTCTATAGGAACCCTCACATTACTTGGTGAGCGTGGAACCATAAATGTGAAACACGACACTCAATGTTAAACAGTATCTTTTGCAGAAAGCTTTGGCAGTTATTTCATCCCACGTGTAAAGAATGATCTTGTAGGACTAGCATTGAGTACAACTCATCAGGTGTTGCAACATGAAACACCTAAGGGAGCCAGACGTATACTGTTTGCTATTCAAGGTATGACATGAATGGTGACATGCAGACCGGAGAGTGCCTGCCCACCCCTGAGCAGCAGTCGCTCCTCAGTCTTGACTGACCACACTGGGAAATAAAACTGAGCCATCCTGACTTGCCAGAAGAGGTTGAAAAAAGGATGTTTATGTGAAACATTCTATTTTTTTTTAAATTTGGCAACTAATTAAAACAGTTTTAAGAAGACACCGAGGGCCAATAAGACCTGCAAGCGATGGATTGGGGTCCACCTTTGATGCCTTACTCCTTCTGTCTACTCAGGATAGGAACGCATCTCATCGTTGGGACGAGAAATATTCAGACTCTGATGTTGACTTCTTCCCTTTTAGAAGCACTGACCGTATCTGCCTCTGTGCCTCTTCTTAACTCCTCAGCCCTACGTAGGAGTGCCGTGTCCTTTTGATTTTCTTCACATTTATGCTCTAAAAATTGATCTATGGTTTTTGAAGAATAGTCCATGTTAAAGGAGAACTAGACTTTTTGCAGATAGCCCATGGGGTTATCCACATATAACTTCATCTTTTATTATGAAAAAACTTTACATATAAAATGTTAAAAACCAGAACCATCAACCTCTCAAAAGCTACTTATTACTCAGATTCAGAATTATCAAGATTTTGTCACATTGGCTTCATGGATATATCTTTCCTCACTTTTACTAAAGCATTGTAAAATAAGTTCTACGTATCATGTTTAAGGCTTAGGTCCATGGGGGGGGGAGCAAAAGACGGCTTGCTGTTGTCCGCATGGTTATAGTGATGACAACAGCTTGTTTAACTCGAAGAACGGCACGATGGCCCAGCACACTTCGCTGCAATGCCACGAGTGCTCACTAGCTGGCCTTCGTTTTTTACCCATTCTTGTAACCTGCTTGCTGCACTCAAGCACACTTTGGTGTGGCAGTGATTTCCACACACGTGTTAACATGTAGTCATGAGAATTTACATGTTTTGAGCGCAGCTCCGTGTGATTCCTGTATGGGCAAGTGTGGATCATGTCTGTGGAATGGGAACTCTCTAATAGGAATTTGGCAAAGATGTATCTTAAAAAATTCTGGCTTGCTGAGCCCTGCATATTATATTAACGTGGTCCTGTCTGCCACCGGACCTGAATTTACATCCTGATGCCCTGCTAATGAGTAAAACTATCCCTGTTCTGCTTAATCCCATGAATAATCAATCCAATGTAAATATGTCCTAATGCCTCTAATAAAAACCCTGGCTAAGCGACCCACGAGGTCTTTTTCCCAAGATGGAGGTGATGGGAAAGACCCGTGGCTGCCGGATTCTCATCTCCAAGCGTGTCTCTGGGTAAGATTGATTCACGCTATCAGGGCGGTTCCCCCCACGGATTTTTCGGGTCGAAATCTGCGACACTTTGGCAATAAGCCCACTTTTGCCCATGCCTGAATTTTAGCATCTCTAAATTTTTTTTTAAATAAAATGTATCTTTCCAGTACCACTAGCCCATCTGTCAAAGTTAACGATATTTCATTCATCCCAGAATTTCCCAGGTCCTGCTTCCTTCTCTTTGCCTCCTTGTGATGTTATTTACTGTTTTCTCTTCCCCTCATATGTCTTTTTAGTGGATGTTAATTCTAGAATAGAAGCTTTTTGGGTTCAGGTTTTATTTCAGGGAGGTGCCGGTGCATTTGGCTTTTCGAAAGCATTCCAGTTGCTCTCGGCTCCTGGTTCATAGTGCAGTAGTTCAGGGTGTCCCCCAATTACTGACAACCCTTTTAGTTTCTTACAACCCCAAGAGTATCTTGTTGGAAATCACAGGCAAACAAAGCAAACCTGCGGTGGGCAGTTTGCCTTTGATCTTTTCTTTCTTTTTGTCTGTAACCACCAGTCAGCAAATGCTTTTTCTGAGCTGTCTTCTAGGACTTGCCCTAGTACTCCCTTCTGAATGTTTGTGAAATTGTCTTCCTCCATTCCCAAGTAAGAGGTGCCTTAGGAATAGATGTAACGCAGGAATACGTGGAGAAGGGAACATAATTCAAAAAGACTGCAACCCTGAAAACAAATCAGTATCTATCCATCTGCTTTACCTGCAGGCGCATCTACGTTTGCTGGTAGTCAGGGAAACAGTGAGGTAAGGTCCTTCCTTTTACATGTATCTAAATGTCCTCCATGCAAAGAAAGGTCTGGGAGATGGTTCTGAGTGTTTTAATAGCTGAATTGATAGTAGTACATAGATACTAATTGATTCTCAGTAGTTTGCAAAGAGGGTGATTACTGGTACCCATCAATTACCATGGAGGGGGATTATCCCAAATCTCCCTTCTGGAGACCATCTTATTTCTCTGACTTTATAAGGTTAAGCAGACATTAGTCTTGCCTTTGCTGTAGGCTATGTTACAATAGTATTCTGCCTTTGACCGACAAAGAGGGACACCAGGTATGTTCTTCTCTCCCTTATACTTGGGATTCTTCCTGGGTGGGGTTAGTTTTAGCTTAACTCTTTTTCATCTGCTGTTCCGAGAAACTGAGAACAAGCCTAATATTAGGTTCAATTTAAAAATTATAATATTGTACAACTACTTTGAGGAATTACTTTGGATCATTATATCAAATAGATAAATATTTCCATTTTTTCTAATTGTATTCAGTTATCCACTTTTCGATTCCTAAATTATAATTCAAACACTATTCTAAACCCTGTGTTTAACAAAAGGCTGTATTCTTTCTCTTTCACCTTTCTGAGCATACCTGTTCTTACTGCTAATCTCTGTGTAGAATCTAAGAAAGCTACAGAACATGCCCAGAGAATATTTAGAGAAGAGGTGACACCCTTTTTTTTTTTTTTTATAAGTTTGCTAGGCTGCCATAACAACATAGCACAGACTGGGTGGCTTAAAGAACAGAAATTCATTGTCTCACATTTCTGGAGGCTGGAAGCCCAGGGTTAAGGGGTTAGCAGGTTGCTGTCTCCAAAAACCTCTCTCTGCTTGGCTTGCAGATTGCTACCTTCTCACTGTGCCCTCACGTAGCTTTTACACGGTGCATCCCTAATATCATGTCCTCTGCTTTTAAGGACACCATTAACACTAGATTAGGGTCCTACCCTTGTGACCTTGTTTAATAAATACCTCTTTAAAGCTCCTACTTTGGAACAGCTACTTATGGGACAGATTAAGGCTTCAACATATGATGTTGAAGAAATACCATTCAGTCCACAGCACATGCTGGAGGGTACTTTTCTGATCTATAAATGTTCCTGTGAAATAGACCATCTAAACTCTATGGGCTCCATGTTTTGAGTATGCATGCCAAAGTCGAAATGCATGTTTATTGACAGACTTGGATTGTAGCCACATAGTTTGCAACTAAATCATATTTCCATTTGATCATAGTTCACTGGGGAAGTAATCCAGGTGTTCATCCTGATGTGTGTGTCTGCTCATTTATTTAGTTATTTCTGATTTTAATGATTCAATAAAGTAATCCCCTCTACACTGTTACTCTCACCCCCTCAAGAATGAGAACAAAAAAAGTTTGGATCTGTTTTATGTCTCAAATCCACTCTTTTGTTTTTTACGGTTAATGTTATTACAATGAGACCACTCCTCTGAAGGATAGCATGTTTGTAGCCTCTTGCCTTCATGTGTAAATTTTAAATCCGTTCCTTAGTGCATGTATGAGAAGTTAAGAAAAGTAATTAGTGATTTATTAGTTCCCTGAAATTCAATAGAAAGTGTGGCTCAGATGTAAGCAATAAATTAAATCAGAGAGTAGAGATAGACTGGTAATAACAGAAATAAAATAGGACAGTGATTTCCATATAAAAGTCTGAATGAAAAAACATAAATGAATTGATGATTGAATTTTAACAAAATTATGCTCATTCCATATAGAAATAATAGTCTTAATTAAAAGAGTGAGCTAGAAACCTCTTTAAAAATAATAGTGTGGCCCTGGCTGGTGTAGCTCAGTGGATTGAGTGCGGGCTGGGAACCAAGCGGTCCCAGTTCGATTCCCAGTCAGGGCACATGCCTGGGTTGCGGGCCAGGTCCCCATGAGGGCCATGTGAGAGGCAACCATACATTGCTCTTTCTCCCTCCCTTCCCCTCTCTCTAAAAATAAATAAAAATAAAATCTTAAAAAAAAATAATAGTGTGTGGGAATTTTTTGGTGTTATACAGCAGGCTATTTATACCATATATTTTTAATGTCACTATGCTGTTTAGGGTCAAAACTGTAGTTTTTTAAAAAAGTTTTTATTCTTACAAAAGACTCTTGCTAAAGAAAGGTCATATTCAGAAATTCTAATGATGTGTTTTAAGTTATCATTTCAGGACAAACTAAGTCCTAAACAGTCTCCTGTCTAATGTAGGTTAAGATAATTAGCAACGATTTAGAGTAATGAAATTAGACACGATTCAGTATAAATAGATGTCTTTGGGTGGCATGATAAGCTGTGATTCTGATGAGTGTGAAAGGTTAGGTGCCAAACATAGGGGACTGTCATCTTCATTTTTTTTTTTTTTTTAGGTCTTTCCCAGGCCAGTTCCACTGTTAAATTTTAATTTAACTAAATTTGGTCAGAAAAAATAACAAAAAAAAAAAATCAGGTTGGAAATGTAAGTATATTTCTTTTATCTAGCCTGAGCTGTTGGCAAAGCAAACTGGCTTTTCCACACTTGGCATTTATTAATAATATTTTGAATACCATTGTGCTTTTTAAGCTGAGTGTGGTGGAATTCTCTTGTGGGATTATTAAATGAGTCGATTTGCATTCTAATGAGAACAAATGTTTGGGATTGCATTGTTAAAATGCTAAAACGATGTGTGTATAATTATTTTGCAGCTTAGATTCGCAGAACTCATTTCCCCAAACTCCTTTTTTTTAAAATAACTAAAGAGCTGGAGCCCACTGAAGGCTGGAGGGGAGGTGATTAGGGTAATTTAAACTGTTCACAAATGACTTTGCCATGGCATGAAAGCATTTCTTTGACTTTGCCTGCTTCCCTTCATTATCTTTAAGCGGCCGCAGTGTTGAATCCCAGAAGAAGACTCACCAAGCTCTCTTTCCTTGTACAGTTTCTCATTTGTATTGATTAATCATTTTGTAATTCCATTCTAGGTTGACTTGCTCATCTTAAAGGCATTGGCTGCTGTTCCTTGGCTTGTCTATCCTGGAATGGTTATGTTGTCTGTCTAATACCTTAGCTTTGTCACTGCAAGTCAAGCTTTAAAACATTAATCCCTTCATGCTTTAATTTCATATTCTATTACCAGAACGAATGCAAATACTGTTTCCTTTTTCTCCTTTTTAATCATCTTTACTACGGCACTTGCACATGGACCAATAGTAAAGGAAGCTTTTATTGCTTAGAATAGAACTGCTTTTGGGGGTTAGTTTTGAAGTTCTTTTCTTTGATTAGTTTCACATTTTGTTGACAAAATATAAATACCTGTTGCCTTAAAACTTACTTTGTTGCTGCCAATTTTAACAAAATATACATATTTTAAGTTAACCATACTCATGTGAGCAGAAGAAATGTTTTCTTAGATTTTCAAGTATTTTGATTCTTAGCCTTGACCTGGGGAGCTCATTCTGATGATGAAGTTTTGGAAAAATGATGATTATAAATTTCTTACAATGAAGTTTGTTGTTGGGATAGAAACTAGAGAAGATATAGTCCATGCTCCTCTGTTTTCTGGGTAATGATTGTTAACCCAGAAAAATTAATAATTTTCCTATAGACAACGTCATTTCCTGCATGTTTGTTTCTGAAAAACAAGTAAAGCAGAGTCCCATTTGTATAATTTTATACTATGATGACCAATGCTTTATTAGGTTGATACTTTCTGTCTGTATAAAGTATATATTTATTAATATACATAAATACATACCTAATATACTTGTGTTGAAAATATTGACATGGACATTAATTTGAAAAATGCAAAACTATGAAAGTCATTCACTAAAACATGATGACAGTGACTAATTAATCCAGTGGAAGCAGGTGGCTTCACAGTTAAAGCAAATGTTAAAATTTGGTAATATTCAAATATAAAGAAAAATGCCAGTTAGCTAATCTGCTGATAGTTGTTCCCTGCTTGAGACCTTAATTAAAAGCTCGTGATAATTAATGTCAAGACTTTTTGTAATCTAAAAATTGCTACTTTTGTTCGAAGTCAATCTCTGATGACTCTAAGCACTTGAAAATCTTCAGAATGTGGGATGTTTTAAAAGAGTACAGCTACAAAAGTGGGGAAGCTTACAGTTTTTCATAACCCTAATTGAACTGTTGCTAGAGGTGAGATTCATTTGTTTTCAGCAAGTAACCCGAAACCTGATACAGACCAATTTAAATGGAGCAGTGGGATTTTTTTTTAGTGCAAATAGGTGAAAAGATCAGAGGCGGGACTGACGTCAGCTTTTTCAATTGATTTGATCTACATTATGATTTCATCCCAAGGCAGCTTCCTTGGGCCATTTGGTTTTCTGAAGAAAATTAGTAGCCATTGGGAAGGACAGAGAGGATGCTGAAAAATATCTGCAATGTGGAATTATCAGTGAAAGCTCCCAGATTATAATATACTATCAAAATGATCATGCTGAATCCACCTCTGTCTCTCTCCCTTCCTTTCTCTTCTCTGCCCATGTGCCTTCCTCTTGAGACTCATAGGTGTGTGAAGGCAAGGGGAACTGATAAAATGCATTCCAGTGAATGTGGGTATTCCATCTGCACTTCATTTTATTTTTAGCCTTCAGATACATGGCAGATATGTGCATCACCAACAACACCTTCTCTTGTATACAGAAAATTACAAACTTTGTTCTCTACAACTTTGAATCCTTTAATCTTCCTGTGGATGAACAGCTTCTTCCTCCTGCCCCCCAAAGTCTTAGTTTGTCATGACCTTTCCTACCTGTTTTGTCTTTAGAAACAGCTTTGTAAATGTCACGAGCTTAGGATTCTTTTGAGAGGCTTTGGGTTTCAGCTCTATAACCACTGAATAATCAAATTCAGGTTGGTTGTGGTTCATGATATTTATTGACTGCTGGTTTGGCTTTAGAACCCTAATGCCATAGGTTGAAGTGCCATATTGTCCTATTAGCAAAGAAAAGTCAGAGGCTGTGGGTTGTTAGTTTCTCCTACTTTAAAAAAAAATTTCCTGAATTACCTATAGCCTTAAAAGTTTTAATGTTATGGTTTTTCTTCTGTTGGTATATAAGAAAATCAAAAGAAACACGGGCTTGGTCCAATTTGTGCCAGGATAATGTCATCTAAAAATTGAACTAAGGAATGATAACCAAAACTCCATCTTCAAATGAAATTAGCAGGAGGTAAAAATAGTAGGCATTTATGCAGGCATAAGAAATGCTTTTAACTTACACAGACCATGAGCAAAGACAAAACTGGAAATTGAAGCACTATTGATTGCAAAAATGTAGCATTATAGATGATGTTGATATTTCAGAATGGTTTAGAAAAATTATCATTCTCAAGAGCATTAACCTAATTTCTAAAATATAATACATCAAGATCAGATCTTTAATAGCACTGATAATCCAGGTAATTGCATAGAATGTACAAAAAGCCTCATGGTGAGAAATTTTACTCAAGAGCCAGAGCCTGTTTATAGCTGGCAAAAACCACAATTAGAATGGAGCAAAAGCTATTGGAGTTGCTTAAGCAGCTCACTCATTGTATGAATGCAGAGAAATGCATTGCCCTGAACCTGTTTAGCTGGTGCTTTCTAACTGAGCAGGTGTGCTGTTCAAAGGGTGTTCATTAAATGGATTTCAGCGTGGGTGTGTACGTTGTGTGTTTGAATCCACAGTGCAAGTTTGCCAAATGGCTCTTGATATTTCTGTGTTTAAAAATAAACACAGCGCTGGCAAGGTAGCTCAGTTGGTTAAAGAGTTGTCCCAATACACCAGGGTTGCAGGTTTGATCCCCAGTCAGAGCACATATAAGAAGCAGTCAATGAATGCATCAATAAGTAGAACAGCAAATCAATGTCTCTCTCTCTCTCCCCACATCCTCTCTCTCTAAAAAGGAAAATAAATAAATACGCATAAATTCCTTGGAAAGCATGTAAATCCTGTAGTATTTAGATGAAAATAATATGTATATATTTCTATTACCTTTACACCTATAAAAATAGAGGATCTGCTTTTTCTTTAAGAAATAATCTTACCTTTATTTTTTATTTTTCCTTGGCTTTTGAGACTTTAAAAATCATGTGATTTGCCAAAGCAATGCTTATCAGTTTACCAAAATATTAAAGTGAATTCAGAAGTCTGACAATATTGATTTGCATTGGGTGTTAATCTTGGCAAAGCTTATTCCTCTAGTCGTAATAAATCCAGTTACTCAAAAGCATAATTATTATGCTTTACTCTCTTAAAAAATTTCTCTTTGCTTCTTCCTACCCAGGATTAAAATGCTTAGTAACACTATAAAGGTACTTAGCTAGCTTCAGGAGTCTCCTACCAGTCTATAAGAAAGAAAAATAAAGCTACAGTGAAGACAAGTCAATTAATATAGTTAAGAAAAATTAGTCCCAAGTGGTTTAATAAATTGCTGGACTCAATACTATAAATTATAAAATATGAGGGGACTTTGAAAGCCATTGTGAACCACTGGTACAGCATTTTCCTTTAGTCCAAGGCCAAGAAACTTAGGCAGCTTATTGAAAGCAAAATAGAAATATCATATCCATATATTCTTTGCATTGTTTTTTTGCTTTACAGTGTAGAAGTTGCTTTGACATACATTTTTGTAATGTGTTCACAAATTCTGAGGCAAGACATTTGTAAATATTTGTCTTCATTTTATGGATTAAGAAATGCAGGTATAATGAGGTTCATCTACCACCTGAAACCATGTAGATTGCCACAGGGGGATCCTCAAATTGGGCACATGTAGAGGGTGGGGCAATAAGGGGGTTTACAGTTGTTCATATGGAGAAGAATACAATTCTTAATAAATAATAATACAAGAATAAACTGTGGTTTTTGTACACATGACTGTAAACCTACTTTTCTCTACCCCCTTATATTATTTTTGTTATACTGAACTGTTTCCCAGATCATTATAATCATGGCATATTAGATAAAAGTCACAGTAGATCTAAAGAAAATTTAGAGAATACAATGAAAATATTAGGGAATTAACTAGGGGTATAGTAAAAGCTTATCATTGTGTATTAATCAAATAAAAATATATGTTAAACACTGAACTGGGTGCATGGTATAAGTAAATAGTAAGTAAGTAGCCATGCTTGCCTTTAGATAACATACAAAGGTAGGGAAATGTAGGTTTGCAGCAGTGAGTATGTGAAACAGTTTATTCTTGTATTATTATTTATAATATTATTTTATCCTTTATCATGAATGACTATAAGGCTACTTCTGTCCTCCTCTGCATATAATTGGGAAAAATGCATGTGCAAGAGAAAAAACAGTAGGTATAAAATTTTGCGGGTACAGCCTTTGGGAAGATAAATTGATTTGCATAACAGAATCAGACTATTCAATACCGTAGTCCTTAGTCACACATCATTACTGAACCCTTGAAATGTGCCTAATACAAATTGAGATGTACTATAAGTGTCCTATATATAAAAGATTTTGAAGAATTAATGTGAAAAAGCAAAATGTTTTATAATGTATATTGATAACGTTTAGACAATAGTTTGGATATATTGGTTTAAATAAAATATTTTTTAAATTAATTTCACTTCTTTTTAAAAGTTTTTTTGAAAATGTCTACTAGAAAATTTGAAGTTACATTTATGGTTCATATTTAATCCTATTGGGCAGGGGTTGATAGAGGGAGAATATGGAGCCCCCAGGGTTGCTTGAAAGGGAGAGATGAGAAGCAGACATGGGCAGAGGCAAAAGGCAAGGAGTCCATGGAAAAGTAGAAGACTCCTTGAGGATACTGTGTTCCATGTCTCTAAACCCTCCATCCAGAGTACTCAACACAAAATCTCTCTTGAGAGCATTTCTTGTAAAAAGGCCAAGTTTTGCATACAAAGCCAAAGGAGACAACAATTAAGTGTCACAGGAATACTTGGGGACTGATGTTTGAAGGGGCTTAGAGAGTGTAACCTCATTCCTCTTTATACCTTGAATTAATTGAATAGGAAAATCTCTGAACTTCATCACACTGTAAAATCAAAATTTAGTCAGGTTTTACAATGGTGAGGGAACCACTCACTGATCTGTGGGTGAAAACCACATTCTAAAGGAATAGAAATAACACTCAATACCAGGTTCACCAATCCATGCAACAATTCATGCTATAGACTTACCACCTGTTGTGTGCAAATGGGTGATGTGCACAGTAATGAACCCTAAGTTGGTCAGTGATACCAGGGCAGCCAACTGAACATCTACACTCAGTAAACGAGCATTGATTGAAAGTAACTCTCAAGGAATTGGCAGTGAAATAGAGGAAATCAGACAGATACATCTATTATTGTAACAGAAGGAGAAAGTGGTTAGAGTTAGGAGGGTATAATGGAGAAAGAATTTCAATGTGAGGATATGATGCAATGTGAGGATATGATGCTCCTTATGGAGCAAAGGGCATTAAAACCAGTTCTGAAGGAACGGCTGGGTATAGGTATGTATAAATCTTTGAAGAGCATGTTGTACATATAGTTAACAAAGTTAACACAGAGGAGAAAGTTTAGTAGGAATAAATAGTTCAAGATGATTAAAGAGGTTTTAAGTCAGTGTTCAGTATAGAAAAATTAAATTGGGATGGACCTGGGAAGGCTCTAAACAGTAAGGCAATGAGCTTTAATGAGGGACATAGGATCTATGACAGCAATTTTTTAAAATAATAATAGTTTATTTACATAAGTAAAAAAAGTAAGTCAACCATGTGTACCTGTTCTGTGATTGTTAGACTAATTTAATAGATGTAACAGTAATAATGAAATAGTAACAATGACAAAAACAATCAAATCTGCTAATACCTCACCTATTTTTAGGTGTTTCCTAAAGGATTATTTAGAATACAGTGTTCCCTAGTAGATTGTCGCAAATTCTGGCCAGCAAAATTTGTATTGCCATGGCAGGAGCTTGAATAAATTCACACATAATATACTGGACTAGAAATTCCAGGACCACACATCCCCTCCATTATCATCTTGGAGAGACCCAGAGCACCTGCCAACTGGCCTGTTATTGCTGTTTCTCAGGCACATTACATCTGAATGATCTTCATTAACTATGCATGGATTGTAGATTTACATTAGGTGGTAGACGCCCAAAATAGCGCATCAAGAGGATAGATATGCAAATAGAAAGACAACAGACTTGGGCTGAACTCACTGGTCTGGGGAAGCTAGGCATGCATTAGCATAAGTTCTTTTGATTCAGGGAGAGAAAGTCCCAGCAAGAGCAAGCTTTAAATCTAAGAAATATGCCATCCTGATTTACCCACAGGAAATTCCGCTGTCATACACATGGGTCCTGCTTGCTGTCCCATGTTCCACAAGAGTCTTTGCTCCCTTAGACGTGAAACATTAGAACTACAATTTCCATGGTGGGATGCATGAATTTCCTTTAATAGATTCTCAGATTCCCTTGCCTGTCTTCAGTGGTCTAACCCGTGTAGAATCATTCCTTCGCTCCTTTACTCAGTTGGGATATTGTACCACAGGCCTGAAATATGGCTTACACCCTCACTGAGGAGCTAGATGGAACAACCTGAGAATAGAAGAAAAGGTCAATGCAGAACAGGAGACTGAAGGCATCTAGGAGGATGCATTTTCTTTCTTTTCTTCTCTCTGTGTACAGTTCCCAGATATAGTTCTCCCTTCAGGGGCCTTCCCTTGAATTCCCACATGACAAGCAAAAGCGTTTGCTCTGTGACCCTTGTATCTCTTTGCAACTCATTGGGAAGCAGCAGACATCACAGTGATACAGTTCATGCTTGTCCATGCCCCACCCTGCTGCTCAGGGCTTCCATGAATAATCAACACTTCAAGTTTTGCCTGAGCATGTTAGTGTTTGTTTGCCTGTTTTCAGAAGGCTCAGCCTAAGAAGAACAGCAGTATTGACAACTGTGGTTAAGTCACAAGGAGGATTGAAATACTACAATTTTTAAGTGCTTTCTATGTTCCAGAAATTCATTTTTAGTACTTTTCACAAATTATCTTTGGTAATTTTTCACAGCAACTCCATTATTTCCATACACAGATGTCTCAAGAAAGTTATCAGTAGGAGAAAAGAAATTGAAAATAGCTTCTCGTACAAACAAAACAGGGATATTGATCTGACTGAATATTTCCCTTAAGCTTTTATAGGCATATTAGGATATCTTAGGAAACAGAGCCTTCCAAATTCACAAAGAATGTCTTTCTGTTCTGCCTGTTGTAGATATTTTAAACTTTCAATTTAAGCATCTTACTTGAATGTCTCTGGAGAAGCAATAAAAGCAACCACAGCCTCATCTAAAAGTTTCAAACATTTCCTCTACTTTTTAATCCAAATGTCTCAGGAACATAATGGACAGGGCATAGCTGCATCCCACCCCCAATGGATTCCTTGCTTTTACCAATTGAATCGTTTCATGTCCCTTTTCATTCCCTCCTCTCCAAACATGCATTATTATTGCTTGCTTGAACTGGGATAATTTCCCTCCCGTCTTGACTTTCAGTTGGTGACGCGGACTCCGGCCAGCGGGGTCCGTGGTGTTGTGGCTGCGACAAACAAATTCACACAGACTACAGAAGTCCTGTGGAGAAAAGGGGACAGCATGGCCACTCTCTAAGTGAGAGAGAGGGCCCCTACCCCTGCCTGGACAGGCTTTTATTGCTTTTCTGGGTACATTACATCAAGGATGGTCCTTGTTTACTGTGCACAGGTTCGCTTTTGGTGATTATCTTTTACAGATAATGAAGGAGAGGGTGTTGCTGATTACTTCCAAGAAAAAGGGCATTTGCAAATGTAAGGGGAAAAGTGGTTGAACTGGTTACACTCCATCCTTGGGAGGTTTAGCACAGATTTTAGGAAGTTATTTTAAAGGTATGCAGTACACATTTGCTGCCTCAATTTAGGGTAAGGGAGTTTTAGCAAAAGGAAGCCTCAAAGCAGCTTAGGTACAATGCAGGACTGATTCCCCATGGGAGAACCTATCTGTGGGCTCAGTTCCTGTGTGCACACTTGCTCCCCACCGGTTTCCTGAATCAGGGGCTGGGCTACATTCACCTCTGCCATGTGGAACAGTTCCCTATAAGTTGGTTCACCTTCTTTCCCATGCATGTGATAATTAGAGGAAATCCTGTCTTAGGGCTTTCCAGTTGAGCTTCTCCAAGTATGCTGCTGTATTTTTATCTACCTGTCATAGCAACAAAAGTCCAGTTGGTGGATCTTGTGTTGGAATGTGTCATATTTGCTGGGCAAGGCGGGTTCCTATGGGGAGCTACTGTCAGAAGTTTCAGAGTCGATTGTCCTCTTTCTCTTGCCGATCTCTCTTTTCAGAGAAGGTACTCCCGTGGGACGTAATGGCCTGAGGAAATAGATCTCCACATTGTGGTATCTTGCTTTACAGCCACATTGTGTAAAATACACAGACCTTCAAGTAACAAATCATTTGCATGTAAGGCTCTGTATTCAGCAGGATATGGATCCCAGAGAAACCCTTTCATCCTGATTTCATCTTTAGAAACAAGCGAGCCATGGCCCTTTCTCACCATGGCACCACCGCCACTTTGGAATAGAGTTGGGATTTTATTGTCTGAAGACTGTGAGAAGGGATACTTCTCTTTGGTTCTAGAGCACGTGTTCACTAGTGTAGAAGAGACCAGAACAATGGGACAGAAATGGGCCTGTTGGGCTATGTGCCCTGGGAGTGATATAATCCTGACTGGAAAAAAAAAAAAAGTTGGAAACCCACCTGGGAAATAAACTTTTTCTCAGCTAATGAAATTCAGAACGTTTACTTTTGAGTGACTGACAATATTATGGGGAGGGGGGAGAATAAGTTAAAGATAAAAATACAATGCTCTCTATGGTAGATGGGATTTTGGTTTTTATGATTGTCTCCCTCGCCCTCACACCCCCCTCACATTACCCGTGTGTGTCTGAGTGTTACCTTCCACGGCAAAAGGGACTTTGCAGATGAAATGAACGGTTTTCACCTTAACATAGGGAGAATATCCTGGATTATTCAGGTGGGCCAGCATAATCACATGGGCCTCGAAAAGTGTTAAGAGGGAGGCAGAAGTATCAGAGATTGCAATGAGCGTGTTAGAGAAATGTGGCATGAGTAAGACTCCTTCTTCTGTTATTGGCCTTGGACATGGAGAAAGGAGGCGAGGAGCCAAGGAATGTCGGCAGCATTCGAAGCTGGGAAAGGCCTCAGCTGACAGCCAGCCAGGACCAAGCACCTCAGGGCCCAGCAGCATGGAACCGAATTCTGCAAACAACCTAAATCAGCAGGGAAGTAGATTCTTTCCTAGAGCCTCCAGAAAGGGTCACAGCCCTGCAGACACCTAATCTCACTGCTGGGGCTCTAAACAGCTCCTGCTGAGCCCACTTGATGTCTGGCACACAGCAACAATGAGATAATAAATGGGTGTCTCTATAAAATGTAAAGTTTGTGCTAATTTATTGAGGCAACAGTCAAAAATAATAGCCCCCCCCGTAGTTGTAGGCAGTTGCATCGTTACTCTTATGCTGAAATTCTCTGTGTATATTGAAATCTCAGTGCATTCAGATGTTATTGTGTCAATGAATTTGGGATTAGAAAAATAATTTCTCTGACTTTTATACAATCTAGATTACAGCTGGAAGCATTCCTTTTCTTAAAATATTTTGTTGGGCTTTTTCGTAGGTGGAGAACAATAATATTACCTACTTTGTGGCCTGATCTCATAGTTCACAATCCTTCAAAAATTAATCAGGTGCACCTAAATTGCCAAAATTCTATTTTATGTTAGCAGGATAATAGTGAGGCAAATCCACCAAACAACACCCTTATTTCCTTTCATTTAGACGTACTGCTCACATGTTCACTCAGACATTTATTTTCAGGTATTGGATATATTGTCATGCAATTATTAGCGACACATAAAAATGTATAGGCCTTGTTATAATTGAATATTATAATGAATATTCTCAGTATTAGCCAATCACTCTAGAAGAAAATCACCATAAAATACTTGTGTTGTTAATGCAAAGTCCTGCTGCCTCTCTGGGACAATAAAAGAAAAAGTCATGTGTATGTCTTTTACATAAATTTCCCGCCAGAAGTCTGTGGACTTAAGTAAGAGAAATCATGTGCGTTATTTAGCTACACTGGCCTTTGTTTGCCTCTGGTGTGATGAGAGAGGAATCTGGTGGTCTCTTTTTCTATATATCCCCAGCATGTTTCCTGAGAGTTTTTCACTCCCTTTAAGAAGACAAGGTATTTCTTCCACATCTATTGGGAGAATCTGGGAGTCAGTCTGAAGAGGTCTCATTCTGCATGGATGTAATGCCCCCACCCACACTGATAACTTGCCATGGGTTCATGACTTATAATTTGGTCTGCTGAGGCTGTAATCCACCACAATGTTGCATAAAACCGTGTTATAATAGTACATTCAAGGAAAACACACAATTAAGATTAAAAATGAGTTAAGTAAAAATTGGGGTAAAATCCTTTTTTTTTTTTATCCCTCTGCTCTGTAAATAGCAGGAAGACTCAGATGTCTTCCTCATGAGTGAACTACCTAAAAACAATAGGCTGCAATGAGGTAGGTCAGTGGCTTCACATTACAACATAGCTTCGGGGTACATGTTCTTTTGGTGAGGGAGTATATTTTTATACAGAAAAAATTGAGTGTATCAAGTTAAAATCTCAGTGGCAAACTGGTGCTAACTAGCACATGTCTGCATGTCACCAGAGGTGGCTGTGCCTGACATTTCCTGGAGGACAGCCTATAGTTAAGGAGTATTGAAAGGCACCACAGGCATTATAGCAAATGTGTAGGCGACAATGAACAACAATGGGGCAAAATCAAGCTATTGGAGCTAATGGCTATTGCTGTGTTCAGTGTATTATACTAGTGCCATTCACATCACTGTGGCTAAGGTTGTGCTACTCCTTTCATAGCCGAGCTACTATTTTAGAGGTTTATAACCTGGCAATTGAAATTGGCTTCCGGCAAACACTTGACACACAAGACAAGACCTCAGCAAGAAAATGATTTTTGAGAAATCCTGTTTTGTTGGGGGGAGAAGATGTGGAATATGTTTTGTTGTTTCAGATGTCCATTTAAGTTCCTGTAACTTAAAATACAGCTCAGACCTGGAAAATGGCATTTTGTAAGTTATTAGACTGCAAGGAGAAATCAAAGTTCTGAAAGGCTGGCCAAACAATACTTATCGTTACCGGTGGAGCTCAGGACATTTGTATCCTTCAAAATGTCTTTTCTAGACTTTTTATAGTTGGGACACGGGCGGCGAGTCACAGTCTTTTATTTTGATGTATAGAAAGGCATGGTTGTGTGAAGATCAAGGAGTTAAAAGGAGTTTGATTTTCAAAAGATATTATTTCGTATGTGCCTTGTTTGTTTGAAGTCGACCTCTTTGATATCACCTAATTCATTAGTTCTGTTATTAAATGCCACAGATTCATTGCACGTAAATATTGGAAGAAATCCAGCTTCCATGAAGAGCTGGAAGATACATCACTGTTATCACCATCATCTTCAGGTGTTCATTGTATCTTCATTCTGTGCCTGCTGGTATATTGGAGACTTGGCTGCAATCACTTACACTCAGTGTTTGACCTCAGAGATCTTTGCTTCATACATCGTCATAGAGAGGTATGCACACAAAGAAGAAATAAAATAAAAAACAATGAAGCTTACAGCTTTATTCTGCTGCACACTAAAATTAGTGATGATTTTTGGATCAGAGGTTTTAAAACTAGTATTTTAAGCATTTATCGTAGGCATAAGCATCATCAGTTTTAAGAAACAAATTGTAGACTAAGACAGGAGACCAAGTGGTTCAGACATGGGGAAGGTCGGAGGGGAGGGCACTGGCTGAGTAGCATTCTCTGACTCCAGAAGATGTAAGTGGAGATTCTGATGCTGGTTTTATTAAAAAAACTATTATAAATAGATCATAAATAATAAATAGTATGAATATTATTAGCAACTATTTTTTACTGATGAAGAGCATGTGCTAGGCATTCAGCTGCTTCACAGCTGCTTCACAGGACAGCTATTGGTGAACAATTTCACTTTTCCTACAAAAATATTATCACATCTTTCTCCTTTGAAAAATGTCTGCCAAGCTCCTGAGTACAGAGTAGTTACAGACATGTCCAGTGAAAACTGGATACTCACTCTATTAATGTTCCCTGTGCATTTTCCAAAGAGAAAGGAGGAAGTGGGGGGGCTTTCAGGAAGCCACACCTCCTGCGTATTCTGACTAACGGAAGTTCCCATCTAGACTTCATAAGCACGTGTCCTCTATGGTGTGACACGGTGTCATTGTTGACAGTTTGGCTCAACTGGTTCAAATAATGGGCATCGGTTATTCCAGTTTATATTACTATGAAATAGGAAAAACTGGTAAAATCTTTTAAAAGCAGGATTTAAGAATCGAGATGGAACTGAAACAAAATTAATTTGACCCTTTTCCTATTTAGCCAGAGTTGTAACAAAGACTTGGCTAAATTAGAAAGAGCCCATTTGTAAATTATTTTCATGAAAGAGGATTATCGCTGAGGTTATAGAATTTTTTTTCTCTTCATTAATGAGAACCCTACCTTACCTTACTTTAAACTTTCCACTTGTGTGAGTCTTTGAATATGACTCTTTGTGTTGCACTGAGTCTCACATCAGATACTTGACAAGTTGAGAAGTGAGTTATCTGGAGCAAAAAAATTAAACTTGTCAGAAGCAGTCCTCCCACACAGAGTTAAGATCACAAATTGTTAAGTTCTCAAGATAATTGTTCTAAGGAGGTATTTTTATCCATACCACCAGTACTGAGTAGATTGTAGGAAAAAAATCATTTTTCTCTCCCATATTTCAGAGTCACTGTTTTTAAGAGATTCTGAATTTTTTGTTGACTTTGTCCTAAAAAGAAATACATACTACTGAGATTCAGTTATTGGAAAGTAGAAGCCGATAGGGAAAATATATTTTTAACCATCTCTTAGTAGTAGCAAAGAAGTGAATGTTTATATTATAACAGGGATTGGGAGGAGAATGAGAGATTTATTTAGAATGTATTCAGTTCCACGTGGACATGTGCAGCTCAAAAGGTACAAAAGCGATAAAAGGTAATCTCTGAGTTCCAGAAATGAGAAGGAACCTCACACCCAGAGGAGTGAACTACATTTGAAGCGGAAAGAGCCAGAATCAGTCTCTGACCTAAAAGCTGGGTTCTTAATGCCCACAGAGAAAATAGGAGTGCGCATAGCTGCAAACTGGAACTGGGCTCCCCACATAAAGGCTGACATCCTATAGGAGCTGTCCTTTCTGTGAAACAAGAATAAAAAACATTCACCTACTAGTTGTCGGATTGGACACAAAAGCAAGTCACACACCCTGGGTGTGGGGGAATGCTAAAGTGTCCTCCTGGGTGACGAAATCGTCCACCCTGTCAGAATGCACAAGGCAAATAAAAACTGGCCATGTACTAGTAAAAAACCTTAGTGTCCCAGCAATGGCAAGTACAGAACCACATCAACAGAGAAGCCCCCACCATCCACAGCAAAGAAAAGAACACACGAGACAGGGGACACAGCCCTGTAGACAGGAACAATTTTGTAGATAGCAAAAGCATTTAGAAGACTTTGAGGTGAACAATTAATCTATGTCACACATCTTTCTTTTCACCTTCCATGATCCAGTTGCAAAGATCAAGAGTATAAATAAGAAAATAGCCAGCATGGATTCTAGAAGTGAGGGCAGGCTGCCTTGTATTTGCCAGAGATTTTGATGAACAATTGCCATACGTAGTAAAGGCAGTGCAAGAGTAAATATAATGCTAATTTCTCGAAAGTCACAAACTACCCCATTTTACTCAAAGAGAAGTAGATAACCTGAATAGTTCTATAACCATAAATACATTGAATTTTAAGTTATATACCTTAAGCCTATTATAGGCAACCTAAAGGGCATCTATGAAAGACCTACAGTTAAAAATCCTAAGTAATAGTAGAAAACTGAATTTTTTCATCTAAAATCAGTAGCAAGGCAAAACTGTCTCTTCTCATCACTTCTATTCAGCTTTGCTCTAAACATTGTATTCAATGAAATAAGGCAATAAAGATCTGTAAAAAATAGACTGACTAGAAAAGAAGAATAAACTTTTATTGAAGATGACTTGATCATCTATATAAGTAAATCCAATGGAAGGTTAACAACAACAAAAAAAAAGAAGTGCCATCACTACTGAGTGTGGTAAAAGTATAGAATATAAAATCAATATGAGAAAAAAGTTGAATTTCTATATACTAGAAAAACAATTAGAAATTAAAATAAAATTAAATATGAAATACAGATAATATGAAAAAATATGAAAAAACAGCACTTTGAAAACTACAAAACCAATAAAGAAGTAAAAGAATAAATAAAGGGAGTGGTGCATTATAATCATGGACTGGACAACTCAATATCATTAGGGTGTCAGTTCTCTCTGTGTTTATCTATAGGTTTACTCCCAACAAAAATCCAAAGGATTACGTTTGGAAGAAATGGATAAGCTGATTCCACAATTTTTGTGGATACACAAAGGGCCTTTCAGAACTTTGGAAAAGCAAAATAGTGGAAGACTTAATCTAATTTTAAGTCTAATTATAGTCCAACAGTAATCAAGATAGTGTGTTATTGACATTAAGGTGGATAAATAGATGTTTAGAACACAATAGAGTCACATGTTTATGGCCAATTAAATTTCAACATAAACGTCAAAGTAATTGAAGGGAAAGAATAATTTTTTTCAAAAAATGATGCTGAAACAATTTAATATTTGTATGGAAAAACAAAAAACAGAAATAAACAAAAACCCTATGTCACCTATCTACAGATTTAACTCCTGATGGATTACAGACCTAAGTGTAAAACCCAAAACTAATATAGATCTAAATGTGGTACATTCACGCACACAAATATGTGTATATATATATTCACACATACATATATATATATAATCCTAATAAATAAAATAAAATTATAAACCCTGAGATATGATTTTTATATATATTACAAAAAAGTTTTGATAACATAAAGTGTGTATTTTTTAAGATAAAACACAATGCTACCATTAGACTAATGGATAAAATAAATTAGAAATGGCTAATAAGCTGATGGAAGACAAGTTCGATCTTTTTTTCCCAATAGTTTACCTGCATCTATTTATTCTTTCAGAGTAGCCAAGCATGCGCACAAAGATTCACGTGAATGGAAGTTATCATAGCATAATAACAAGAAGCTAGATACTCAACATCTAATCTTATGAGATCAGTGAAATGCATTTTGGAGTATCTATCTATACAATGGAATAAGATAAAACCATTGGCAAAAACATATGTGAAGAGATGGGGAAGAGGTGGTAACATTTATTTTGGTACCGTTCCTAAATATAACTTTAAATGCACTATAAACAGGCAAGAAGTTTGTAAAACCAGATGTTAACTATAGTTTTCTTCTGATACTGTACTTGGGGAGGTTTTTTACTTTATTTCAGTTATCTTTCACACATTTCTGTAGTAGCCTTGTGTTGCTTTTTTTAATAAGTAAAAAAAAAAAAGTGAATATGGGCAGCAGAAACAAGAGAAAGCTTTAGAGGTTACTGCATGCCAGGTCATGCCATTTCTTTGATTCTCTAAGCAGTGGCAGACTACTGAAAGGACTAAAACCAGAAAATGTTTCCATAACTTGTCTGATTCTATACTTGACCTTACATACCACATGTATGTGACTCTCTTCAGGATGCCAGGGAGCTCTTTAATCACGGGGGATTCCTTCCACATTTTTCTACCCACAGAAGCATACACATAGTCAACGTGTGCAGCCAATTTCATATAAAAAATACAAGGACTGCCCGGCTCAATACTTCAAGCAATGCTGAAATTGACTTAACCAGTAACTTAAACTTAAAAGACTGTTATGGAACTAATGAGGCTAATAATTTCCGGTTATATTAATTTGGAATGATTATAATAAAAGTTCTAATTAGTAAAGACATTCTACTTTTATTGGCATCTCAAAATGGATATATGACCATAACGCATGTGGCAAGATACATGTGTAATACTGGGGTTAATAGGGTGGAAAGTTCAATGACAAAACCAAATAAACTAAAACTTCAAAGTGCATGAGTCCAAAATAAAATGGTATACTCGACGATAACTAAAAACATTATGAAGGTTTTGTGAAAATGATTAGGATGGATGGAGAGGACAGGAGGTGAAAGAGAGAGATAAACAATATACTGGAAAAAAATTCAAGTTCTCTAAATTGGGTAGAGAGTAGAACTTCCTAATGAGTATTTTTCCCAAGAAAGTCAACTATTATAATTATGGACTTCCAAATAAGCATAAGAAATTCTTGTCACTTATCTCAACACATCATATGCATTAGATTTAAAATGCACAATCTCAGCAAATAATCAGAATCTTTCAGAATCCCTGGGTCGTCAGGTGACTGAAGTTAAATGTCATGGGAGACAGGAAGATGCTACAGTTTAGCATATTCATCAGTATCTAATGAGGGTCTTAAGAGGAGGCAGAAAGTACTCAAGTTAATTTGTGAAATTTATTTGTATTATAGATCAAAAAGTGGCAAATATATTTAGCTATCTTAAACATAGGAAGGGTGACTCATTATAAAGTTTTTGAATTATTTACCCATAAAGTACAAGTAAAGTAATTAGGTATGCATATATAATCTTATTCTGTCAGTTTTACTCAAATTATTTAAATTAGTAGTAAGTACCCTCAGTGCTAAGATGTCACACAGTATTTCTCGATGTTAATAGAGAGCATTCTCTACTCCTTTACAACTGATGTCTGTTCTTTAATTCAGCAAACATTTATTATGCGCTCATGGCATACTCAGCAGTTTATTAGGTGTTATTGAAAATGAAAATAGCAGGAAATATCACAGTTGTCTTAGGTCAGGTTTCTGAGGAGCAAAGACTGAATGTGATCGACGGAGCATGTGCTCCTTAGGAAAAGTTTCCAGAAGCAGGGTTGTGACATCAGCTGCGGTAGGAGAGTGGAACTGGGCAAGGGGGTGGTCATATGCAGCCTTGTTCTGATCCACAGATGGCAAATCTAGAAGGTGAAATGCACAGCGGAGTTGCTTCCTCATGGGGGCCACTGGGCTGGCTCTTTATTCCCACCATCAGTCAATCGTGGGAAGCTTTGGGAAGGCTCCGCTTCCTGGATGAGGACATGCCATCCAGCCAGGGGACAGTCTCCAGAGGAGCAGGCAGCTGTGAGCCACAAGCAGCTGGCAGATAGTGCACAGCCTGCCAGAGAAAAGCCCTGAGGTATGTTTTAGAAGGCTTTTGCTCTCTTCTTCCCCCCTTGGCTACTTCCTTCCTAGTCTCTTTTCTCCCCAACAGTCCCAATACATACTTTTTAAAAATCATGTCATCCTCTTCCTGTTTCTCACCACATTTTAATATTTCTCAGCCAGATGTACCAATACCTTAGCCTTCTTCTCTTCATTGATGACATTCATGCTAATGAGATTGCTGACTGGAGACAGTGCAGTTTAGACTAGCTGACTTCTCTAATCAAAACTCTCCCATGACATCACAAATCCTTGAGCGTGGCCTACAGGACTCTCAAGATCTGAATCTCTAATACCTTTCTGATATTCTTTCCTGTCACTCACCATACCCCGATACACTCATTCAACTCCATTCACGTTAGCCTTTATGCTGATTCTCACAGGTGCTGAGGTGATTGCAACTGCTGGTCACTCTCTCTACAACATTTTCCTTGCCCAGTGAGTTTGCTCCTTTACTTCCTTTAGGTCACTGATCAAAGGTCATTTTTTCAGTTGGCCTTTTCTGATTACAAGATCTAAAATCGCCTCCACTGAAACACATTCATTCATATCTGACATGTATTATTTTTTGATTGGTTGGTTGAGTGGCTGGCTGGCTAAGCAATCTAGGATATAAGCATACCAAGGCTACTTTCAGGGATCATTTCTATAGTTCGTTACTAGAATGTAAGCTTACCATAAGAGCAAGGATACTGTTGTTCTGTTTTCCAATAGTTGTTCCTCTACACCGAGAACGATGTCACCAGTGGAGTAGGTACTCAAATTGGGTGATGAGCAAATAGGTGCTGAAGGAGCCAAAAAAGAGAAGATCCTCTGTATTTCTTAGAGACAGCCTTGCTGGAATGGCTTCTGTGCTGCAACTTTATGAAAAGTTAAAAATTTACAGGTGGGAAAGTAGACAACTTTCCAGGCAAAGAAATGAGCCAGTGCCTCTGAATCAAGGAAGCACAGATGTCTCTGTAGTTTTTTGCCCATGTTCTCTACTTTGGAGGGTCCATCAATAATCAAGAAGTTTTCTGTATGAGGCTACCTCTCAAATCTATATTCTACTTTCCATTACAGGGTAGCTTGCTGGATATTTCCACTTACATGGGCTTTTGCCATGATCAAGCGACACTTTCTTGATTTATTACTGTCTCTGTGGCTAAGGTATTAGAATTATCAGAGACATGGCATTGTCCCTCACTCTCATCCCATCGGTTAATAACTTTTATTGATTCTTTTCTTATAATATCCTTTACTTTCCCCATACTCACTGCCACATTCATATCCTAATATGTCATGCTATCCTTGCCTGTTGACTGGTTTTTCGGACTCCAGGCTCTACCTGTTTACTTCATCCTATCCCATTGTGCCACAAAAACAGTTCTAAATTATATTTTTGGCTTGTCATCCAACGTACTCCTAGGGCTGTCTACAATGTTTACTTTCAAAGTCATGGTCTAATAGGCAAGGCTATCCAAGACTTGGTACCAACCAATTTTTCACTTTGTTCTCTTTCTATGAAGCCTAATTTTTCTCATATTTGTGTTCACTTACACTGTGTATGGTTGTATTTTTATCCATAGTTCCCCACCATCCTGGAATGTCATTCCGTTCCTGTACTGTAAGTTCAACCTATTCTCAGAAACCCGGTCCAAGGTTTCCTCCACATACAACTGTGATGGCCAGGCCATTAAAAAGGTCTTCTAAATAATTTAAACATCTAAAAATTTGTTCTCTGTGATTCACCTGCAAAGTAATAATTTATCTCCATTTAACACATTCCTTCTTTTATGTTAAAACATTATTTGAATTTACTATTTTTATGTATTATTTTACCTTTAATTTCTTTCTTGTCTAAGAGGATTTTAAGTTGTCCTTGGGGCATGGATAAAATCATGGTGTAGGAACCCACTTCCTACTCCCCACTGACCCAGGTCATCTTGTGTAACACCGCCTAATGGACCTCCCTAAATAGGTTCTCCCCCCACACGACTGCAGGACCATTCATGAAATCAAGCTGCAGTATTCATGTTACCCTGGCTAACTAAAGTATAGTTACAACTTTTGGCATGTAAAATATCTACTTAGTCTTTAAGATTTCCTCAGGAACAGAATAGTTTCAGTTAAGACTTAGCTAACCTTTCTAGGTAGCTTTAGTTTCTACTTCCTTTTCATTGGCTTGGCATCCTGAGGTTTCTTCTGTTAATTGTATTTTATAAATGAGTGAAAATTTTGGTGTTCAGAAATTAAGAACATAGAGTTCAATGTGACTTTGCTCCTTCATTGTCTCTGTGACCTGGAACAACTAGATATAATGACATGTTGTGCTCACCTTATTTCCTAAAAATAACTTTGGTGGATGACACCAAAGGGCATTATTTTTGTCACTCTGTAGACTTACTACAGTAAAGTTGATAGAGCCCGGGGTGTTTTCGTCTTTTAAGTTTCAAGGCTGTGTGTAAGCAAATGGAAAGTGAGGAAGAAATGCATGGAGTGGGTGCTGCAGATTGAGATAGATTCTCTAATTAATTCTTCAGGGAAAACAGTCTCACTTTTGTTTTACATAATTTCATTCTGATTAATTTTCAGAGCTGTTTTCTTGTCTGACACTTGCTTATCTGATAGCGACGTGTGGTCGTTTTCGTCTGCCTTTTGAGAGCTCTAGACGATGTCTTGTTTCATTACAAAACTTTCTTACAAAAATAGCATCAAAATACATATTCATATTTAATGTTAGAAGAAGCAAACCTGGAATATTATTATTCACCTGGCAGTTACCTTGCAATTAAACATTTATTCTCCTAGAATATGCCAGCATAGATCATTTTATTGCCACTTTTTGTCATATGATCTCTTTATTGTTTGAGAAATAAACTGCCAACTTCTGTTATCCTACATAATACCCATTTCTTTCAAGCATGTACAGTTCTAAAAATATTCAGCGAGGCAGCAAATATTTCTAACTGAAAAAGGAATACTTCTCTCAAGAAATTTAGTTCGAGATACTTCATTATTTTTGTCAGGTGGAATACTTCTGCCTCCTAATAACAAAAACCCTGACTCAAAGTGACAAACACTAAGGAAAATGTATTACTGGTGTAATAGGAAGCCTTGATTCATGATGGATGTCAGGGGTGATTGATTTATGGGCACACGAATGTGATCCACTGCACCAGTTCCTTTATTTCTGGTCTCTGCCATCAGAAACACTTGCTTTGTTCAAGATAGATGCAACATTTCTAGCCATCAAATCCAGAAAGAATAGTAGGAGGAAGCAAAGTGATCACCCCTTCTCCTTCCTGACATAACAAATACGAAAAATTCGCAGAAGCCACTGAATATACTTCCTGCACCCCATGCCTTATTGATGAGATTTTGGCTCCAAAATTATGTCTGAGCCAATCAGGCTCAATCTTTGGTCTGTGACAGATGAAACTCTCAGACGTGACCTTGTGGTCATGCATTCGGTGCGATAGCACAGGACCGAGGCTTATAAGAGCATCATTCTTGTTTAATACACTGCTAGTGCCATCTTGAAATTCTTGAAATATTTTTACCTAAGGACCTGCATTTTCATTTTGCAGTAGGCCTCACAATCTTATGTAGCTGAGTCTACACATCCACCTGAGGTGATGAACCGCATGGGGCAGAGATGGGTACCTATATAGAACCTCCGAAAGGAGGATGGGATCCTGGGTAGACAGCTAGCCAGTTTTACTCCATTCATTATTTGACTTTAGAGTTGATTTGACTCCCTTCTAAATCACCAGGAGCAACAACAGTTAGCGAGTTAGGGCTTTCCTTTCTATTTTATTGCTCTTGATGGCATCTAAAAGTCATACATTTGACAAACTAAGCTGATTATCTTCCAGTCTTGCCACATGACCCTCTTTACACACACACACACACACACACACACGTGCACACACAGTTTGCAGTATTTCTCACTGCTGTAAAAGAAACGCAGAAACTCCTTAACCCAAGTTACTAAGTCCCCCATAATTTTGCTTTCCAGCTCTCCTACATTATTTAGCACTTCTTGACACCTGAGTCTCTGAGCTCTGGCCACCTACACCCTTCAGTTTTCTTAAAACTCCATGGTTGCCTACAGCTTAGGAATCTTGTCATGCTATTCTGTCTGCTTCCTTTTTCCTTCTATCTTTATCATAGTGAACATCTTTGTACCCTTCCCTGTACCCTATTCCAGATCCCGTTATTTTGGGTAGGAGCCAGTAGAATTATATTGCTTTCTTTTAAAAGTGGTGTCTCATTTCGTATGTACACTTTTATCAGTGTATGTACTTTGTAAATTAATAGCTAAGACTTTACCCCTAGGAGATCAAGAATTCTTCATAAGCCTTTCTTAAAATTTTGCTCAAACCCATTAGAACCTAACAGGTAATACACAAAGGAAGAATTTGCATCACATCTATAACTGGAGATTGTATTGTGTAGAGAGTATGAGCTAGATTAACTAAGATTTAGAATTACATTTAATTACTGTGTTTGTTATTTCATTCAGAAATTTTTTTAAAGATTTTTTTTATTTTTTATTTATTTTTTAGAGAGGGGGAAGGAGGGAGAAAGAGAGGGAGAGAAACAGCAATGTATGGTTGCCTGTCACACGGCCCTCACGGGGACCTGGCCGGCAACCCAGGCACGTTCCCTGACGGGGAATCGAACTGGCGACCCTTTGGTTCCCAGCCCGTGTTCAATCCACTGAGCTACACCAGCCAGGGCTCATTCAGAAATTTTTGAGTCATTTATTTTGTGATTTCGACCTGCATAATTGCCTATTTTAAGCAGGAAAGCTGCAGAATTATTAGACTATCCTGATTCAGTGACTTTTGGTTAAGCGATTTCCAAGGTACCTTGAGGATTCTTTTAAACTCTACACTTTAACCTGACCACTGAGTGCTCTTCAGTCATTTCATTGTTTTTTGAAGCTTTTTGCATTACTCACCAAACTCAGACATTGAAGTATTATGGGCTTGAGATGTTTTCTAAGGAAATCTGGATGCAGACTTTTATTTCTCTTTTGTTGTCCTTCGTTAAAGACATTAGAGACAACTTTGAATTTATATTTTCATTACATCTTTCCAAGTGTTAATAATATGATCAGTAATCTCATTGCTAATAAAAGATCTAGAGTTAAAATAGAGCTGGCAGATTAAAAAATGCAATGAGTGTGTTTGTATTTATCTATGTGTATGTGTGTGTCTATTTATTTGGGTCTATCCATATATCCACATTATCCATTTATACATACATAATGGTGACTACATAATTTTTTGAACTCAATTATTGTACTGAATTCATTCATTCATTCATTCAATAGATATTTATTGAGTATCTACTATGAGTACAGCTACTCATCTAAACATTAGAGGTAGAATAGCAAACCAAACAGAAAACACTGCTGTGCAACTTATATTCTAATCATGAAGAAAGATAATGACAAGAAAATAAATATGTTCACATGTTAACTTGGGAGAGAATATATTGGGTTAGTCTGATAGGGAAGCGGCAGACAGTGATTGAAATAAGGAAGGGAGTTACTATTTTATTTAGGGAGTCAGGGGAGATGTATCAGAAAATGTGATATTTGAGCTGTGACCAAAATGATTAGAAGGAATGAGCCCTGAGGTAGGAATTGAGTCCACTTTTGTAAAGCTAGAAACTTTGATTGGTTAGAACACATATTCTAAGTCCGGCAAACTTTTTTTTTTTTTGGTTTTTTTAAAATGTATTTATTGTTCGACAGAAGGGAAGGGAAGGAGAAAGAGAGGGAGGGAAACATCAATGTATGGTCGCCTCTCACGTGGCCCCCACTGGGCACCTGGCCTGCAATCCAGGCATGTTCCCTGACTGGGAATTGAACCGGTGACCCTTCGGTTCACAGCCCGTGCTCAATCTGCTGAGCTACGCCAGCCAGGGCTTAAGTCTGGCAAATTTTGATGTTGTAGTAGTTTCATCTGTTTGCAACTGCATGGAAGGGCAGTGCCTGTCTGCTGTGTCAAAGTCAAGGACTCTTCCTTCTTCCCAGATGAAACTTCCTCCTGACCTGGTTTCCTCTGATTTGCTAGGTCGCCTTGTTCAAATTACTTAACTTCTTGGATGGTATTATTTCTTTTTTTTTTTAAGATATTATTTATTTATTTTTAGAGAGAGGAGAAGGGAGGGATAAAGAGAGGTAGAAACATCAATGTATTGTTGCCTCTCACATGGCCCTCACTGGGGACCTGGCCCGCAACCAAGGCATGTGCCCCAACTGGGAATCGAACCGGGACCCTTTGGTTCCCAGCCCACACTCAATCCACTGAACTATACCAGCCAGGGTGGTATTATTTCTTAAACGACTTAAAAGTTAAAAAAACAAACAATAATGGCTGTCTGGTTATCTTTCCAGAAATTTTTAAGAGAAACCATATAGGTTCATACTTAAGGAGAAGATTCATAAATTAGATTTATAACTCAATCCCTGTGAAAACTTGGACAAATTAGCATTTTGAACCCATTTCTGATGTGTAAATAATGAAATAATAGGCTCCACACCAGTGCTATTATGAGAATTAAAGGGGATAATTTATGGAAAACACCTGGCAGATAGTAAGTCCTCTCAATAAATCTTAGATATCATTACTATTATTTAAAGCAGAAAATGTAGTGACTATGAGAATTTTTTTTTGTAACTGACAAAACCCCTGTACATATATGTTTGGTAGATAGTCACACAGTAATTATTAAGTAGTAGTTTTAAGCATTTTACTAAAAAGTGTCACATTTTTTCTCAATTTGTGACATATTTTGAGTAGAGAATGGGGCTATTTTAGGACCACTATTTTCATCACTGTTTATCATAATTTTCTATCTATAAATATACTTTCCATTTGGGATACTAGAAATGAAATAAGTGAGCATATTTAGTATCTCCAGGGAGGTAAGTATTTCTTTTTTTTTTAAGATTTTATTTATTTATTTTTAGAGAGAGGAGAAGGGAGGGAGAAAGAGAGGGAGAAACAGCAATGTATGGTTGCCTCTCACATGGCCCTCACTGGGGACCTGACCTGCAACCCAGGCATGTACCCCAACTGGGAATCAAACTGGGACCCTTTGGTTCCCAGCCCGTGCTCAATCCACTGAGCTACACCAGCCGGGGCAGAGGTAAGTATTTCTTGTCCCCTTGTGGAGGAATGAATGTTTTCATCTGGTACTCTAGTCTTAAAGAGACAAAGACTGTGCACTGGATACTTATGCACTAGGTACAAGGTGAATGAAGATAAATGGAGACAGTTCTAAATATTCAGAGGAATAAGTACAGTTGGATAAAAGGGTCACTTCCATTTCTAAGCTTAAGAAAGCTTGCAAGGCCACAATGAATAATCATATCCTAAACGAAATGTGCAATTATTAATGGTACTGTCTCACTTTTAGCAATTTAATTGTCTACCAGAAGACTATTCAAAGATATTACATAATATTCTCCAATTTTTTACTTCTTTGCCTACTGAAGCTTTTATAATGGTTTACATTAGTAATAGGCTTTCTCCAGTTCACTTAATTTAATCATTCTCAATTGATTCTTCCTTTGGTGGAAAACAAAGAGAATGTAGAGCTCCCCCAAACCATAGCCCTTACCTCTGCAATCATAGATATGTGTGTGATACTACACACTTTTTTCTGTGCAGTTTCTCCAGAAGTTCTGTCTAGAAGTCGGGAATCAGAGATTATAGCCCTACCTTAAAGGCAAAAAAAAAATGCTCTGATTTTGCAACAAAAAGCTAATGATACTAATAATAGCTCACATTTCTCAGACTCTCCTACATGCCCACATTATGCATGCCTCTGTGTGGATTTCCTCATTTAGTCATCATTTCCAAACTATGAAGAAGGAATGTGTGTGGTCCGTACACTGTAACTGGGCAAACTGAGGCTCAGAAAGGTAAGGAAGCTTGCCACAGCCATATAGCCTGGATGGGGTGGTCTGGTCATCCACATGCAGGGACCTAGTCTGCCCTTGCAGCTGTGGTCCTAACCACCACTGGCAAATGCAAGTCAAATTATGTTATTCTCCTGTGCATGGTTTTCTTGAAGTTTCCCTTGAGACTTCACAATGGCTTCAATGCCTGAATCCCTTCTTTCCCTCCTTTCATTCAGGTCTCTGCTCACTTTGTCCCTCTGTGGAGAAGTCTTTCTCAACCATGCCATGCCCCCAAAGAGCAGCCACTGGCACTCTGTCTTTTGACCTACTTTCTTTTTCTTCATAGGTCTTGTCATTACTTGACACCATATATTATTGATTTGTTTAGTTAATATTTCCTCCAATGTACCATAAGGATGTTGAAGACAGTGAATTTTTTTTTTTGTGCCTTGATACTGGAAGAGCTCAATAAATATTTGTTTAATGGAGAAATGTCTGAACAAGTATTAATAATAACCAAATGAGTGGCAGTATGAAACACAGTAGCTGGCACAAAGAAAGAGCTCGATAAAGGTTGATTCGTTTGTTTATTTTATAATAAAATAAAAGTAATAATTATTATCAAAAGTGATGAGACAAGGCCCGGACCTTTGGTTGGAGTGTTACCCTTTGGCTACATGCCAGGGTTGCAGGTTCGATTCTCAGTCAGGGTACATATATAGGAATCAACCAATGAATGCATAAATAAGTGAAAAAAATAAGTATCTCTCTCTCTCTCTCTCTCTCTCTCTCCCCCCCCATGCTTTCCTCTCTCTCTAAAATAAAAAAAATTAAAAGTGATGAGACAGAATATATTTTGTCATACAATTAGATAAAATTATATAAATTTATATATTTTGAAGCATGTATACATCCAAGTCATGTGTTTAGATAAGATAATGTAAACTAGTAGATAGAATTATTTATATGAACTTGTGGCATAGTTTCTTCAACAGAGAACAGCATTGTTCTCAATATTCCTGTATTCTTTAAGAATTTAATTTGTCAATTTATTTATTTATTTTTTAAGATTTTATTTATTTTCCGAGAGAGGAGAAGGGAGGGAGAAAGAGTAATGTATGGTTGCCTCTCACATGGCCCTCACTGGGGACCTGGCCCGCAACCCAGGCATGTGCCCCGACTGGGAATCAAACCGGAACCCTCTGGTTCCCAGCCCGCGCTCATGCCACTGAGCTACACCAGCTGGGGCTTAATTTGTCAATTTATAAAAAAACATAGAAAGGCAACTCACTCACTGAATGACTATAAGTGATGTTCACATGCTTCAGTTTATGACAACCACACTGATTTTTACTTTGTGCATTACTTTTTACAGATCTTTTGCTAACCACAGTGCCAATGGGTTGCCCAGCATTATTTTCCATAGCAGTTCTGAAGTGAATTGTGGATATGAAGTTACCACAGTTCTCTGAAGAGTTGATATACAGCTAGTAAATTTTGCGAATCACAGAAATGTCACTTTCTATTTCCTTAATTCAGAAACACAGATGCATTATCCAGAGAAAGATGGCCGGAGTGTCTCTGACAGCACCCTGAATGGAGAGAAACAATTCTATGATTAACTTCTAGGCTCTGGAGATGCAGTAAACAATGCCAACAAAGCCATTTCATTGTGTAGGACACAGTATTTATAGCAGACACCAGTGGGTATGGCTGCCTGGTTGGCATACCTGTCTTCTATGGGAAGAGAAGAAGTCTCCAGTTGCCAGATTTCTGCTATCTGTCGTTCACTCATAAGTGATTCTTCTGGAAATAGATTCTGAGACTCATTTCCTATAATTTTAAATACCTTTTCAAAATCTAAAACTCAGAGTTCTTGCTCTGTCCTCTTTGATGGTAAAACTAAGGATGGGGAGCTTGGGAGCTGTTGGCAGCTGCATTTCCCTCTCTGAAGATAAAGCAAATCCACAGTGAGAGAGAATGAAGCCAAGGGACATAGAAAATGAGCAGCCAAAGCAACCCAGAAGCATAGAGAACCCATGTCCAGTTAAACTTCAAACCCAGATGTGCCTCTGCCCTTCCAATGGTTTGATTATATGACATATTCTAGTACGTTTTAAACCAATAACCTCTTTTTACCTAGACTAGTTTGAATTTTATTTCTGTCCCTTATAACTATATAAACTGTAACTAGTATAATTAGACCTACTGTGTACTGGCTCGCAATCAAATGTACAATTGACAATTGAGCATCATCACATTAGGAAAAAATATATATAAAGTCATTTTTTTCAAACATAGGTATTTCTGGGTAGTCGTGCCCAATAATCATAGCAAAGTTTGAAAGAATTAGTTACCAAAATAAATAGTAAAATCAATAAAGAAATTGATAATATAAAAACTAAAGGAAAAGGGTTAAGACTTTTCAGTAAGAAAATGTAAATATTGAGATGAAGGATAATACTTGTTTTTAAACTATTAATGGGAAGCACATTTAATACATGGAAGAAAAATTTTAAAACAAGAACACAAAGAAAAACAAGTAAAATAGAGTTTACTATGTATTTCAATAAGCTGAGTATAGTGAATACAGTACATTGTCAAGGAATGTATATGCGCTTAGTTATTAGAGATACGGTGACAGGGGTTTGTATAGGTGTGGTGGGGTAACGAGAGGATACTAAGGACAAATTAAAATTTAAATATCTAAGTGGCACAGAAATAGGGCAAAGAAGTAAATGTGTATGCATAAAAATCATATGGAGGGACTGAAATTGAGAAAGAGGGACTTAAATACTACATAATGCTGGGAGAGGTGGAGGGCAAAAGGTTGGTAATTTGGGATAAATGAAAGGGTCCTAGGTGCTCCCAGCCCACAGTGCTAGTGTCATCCTGTGCTTGGAGGATATCTGAGGCCGTAAAATGCTTATCGGGGGTGTTCCTGGTAACAAGCAATAAGGAAATCCTTCTCTTCCTCCAGTCAGGTCTTTCCTTTCTTTGTTCTCTCTTCTCTGGACAAAGTAGTCACTATTCACTGTCACCCCCTCCCTTCCTTATTACATACACTGCCTTCACCCTTCCCCTCTTCAAGCCAAACTACTAATTTTCCAACTCAGAGATCACTCCTGGCTCTCTACGTGCCACACACAGTGCCTTTTCCCATCGCATCCTCTTTGACTCTTCTGTGGAGCTAGACAAAAGCATATCCATCAAGGTTGACATCTGGGCTTTGAAAAGAGCAAAGAAACCTCCTCCAAAGAAATTAAGGTTCTTCATGTCTGAAGTTCAGCTTTCATGCCTTAGAGCTCCTTTGGTTCTTTCAGGTATGAACCCAAACTGACCCACTGTTAGCTTGCTATGTTGCACACTTTCTATACTGATTCTATTTGAAGGGAAGGGTGAATCCCTTCTCAGCTATGATCAAGTGAAGGGAAAGGTGTGTTAAGGAAAGCTTCACAGAGACAGCAAAATGTGTACCTTAATTCGCCTTTCTCTTCCATTAAATTCGGTTAATCCCTGTTAAGGCCACACCTCTGTCTCAGTTCTTAGTCCTTGTACTGTAGTTATCTTTTCCCATATCCTCTGTGTGCGACCAAAGGGCAATGACCAAGTAGCACTCAACTTTAAATTCTCAGCAGTTAGAAGGCTCCTTGCCATAGTGCTCATCAAGTCGTGGCTACGCTGAGCAGAACTGTGCCATTACTCCTAAAGCATTCTCCACAACTCTCTTTCATAACATCTAATGCACTGTATTATAACTTTGTATGAATTTGTCAAGGGAAAGCTTTCGGTTTTATGCTTGTTTTTTTTTTTAATTGTCTAGTACATAGTTGGAATTTGCACAGTAGGTTACATGTGTGTAATAAATAAATGAATGGGCAACCAATTTAGTGAATGTTAAATATGATGACGTGAAGTTAAAGTGATTATTGAGGTTTTGGGAATGATAACTGGGAGAATGGCTGGAGGTGGGTATATATATATATATTTTGCTGGTATACATATTCAGTTTGAGATGAAATAGGAAATCCAAATGGACGGAAAATCTAGCCCAGAATCTTTTGTGTCACCGCCGCCTGTGGTTCAGTTGCGTCACGAAATACTTTGCCTCTGCAGCTTTGCTTATGTGATTTATCCACCTGGAATAACCCTTTTTCATCGGTTTTTATCCTTTTTTCAAGTCCCATTTGTCCTTCCAGATCTGATTCAGATTTCACATTCTTCCAAACTCACCCCCAGTTCTGCCCAATGGCGTGCATTCTTTCCTCCTCTGGCCTGTTATGTATTTCATAGAAGCCCTTAATACAGTCCATCCTGTGTTATGTTTATTTTTACATGTGTCGCCATCAACAGTATTTTGCCATGAAAGCAAGGATAAGCTTTATTTTTTTAGAAGATTTTATTTATTTATATATTTATGTATTTATTTATTTATTTATAGAGAGAGGGGAAGGAAGGGAGAAAGAGAGGGAGAGAAGCATTGATTGGTTGCCTCTTGTACATGCCCTGGCTGGGGTCCAAACCTGCAACC
Organism: Micronycteris hirsuta; assembly: GCA_004026765.1. Taxonomy (NCBI): domain Eukaryota; kingdom Metazoa; phylum Chordata; class Mammalia; order Chiroptera; family Phyllostomidae; genus Micronycteris; species Micronycteris hirsuta. The sequence goes on from PVJI01000191.1 coordinate 306,460, forward strand.
CAGGATATGGCCCGATGCCCTGACTGGGAATTGAACTAGTAACTTTTGCATTGTGGAATGACGCCCAACCAACTGAAGCACAGCAATCAGGGCAGGGCTAAGTTTTTAAATTCTACTTACAATTTCTAGACTGTTTTGTGCAATATATTTTCTTAACGGTGATTAGAAATACAAGACTAGAGATTCTACAAAAGCTCAGCAATGTAGACACATTTAGCACTGCATGAGTATATCCGATATATTGGAATGGTAGGTACAGCAGATAGATATGTGGGGAAGCATTCAGCCTTGGGAAGTGACCTGTGTATCATACCACAATTACTGTGTTGGACAGATCAAAAGTGGTATCACAGGTGATATGAGTTTTAGATTATACCCATTTATAAGATATATGTAGTCAAACTTATTTTCTTCATTTTTAGCTCAGAACTTAAGTTCTGTGCCTATAGATGTGTTACTCACCAGGACCTCATAGAAGTTTAAGGTTTAAAAATGTCACACATGCATGTGTTTGCATAAATTATTTTCTAGGATTTTTTTCCTTTTTTGTTCCCAAATGGTTTATCAAGCTTGGAAGAAAATATAATGCATAATTGCTACACCTTAGATTGCAGTATACGACACCAAACTAATCATAGATATTTATAGCCTGCATAAACTCTGTTTGCCCATCCATGGCAAGCATTTAATAAAGATAGTTCATCTGGAAAAGAAGTTAAATTAAATAATTCAAAATGAATGTGATGCATATTCACAAAAATGTGGTGTTTAGGCCGAGCTAACAAAAAGGAAGTCAGCCCCAGCAAAGACAGACAAGCTAAAATTCAGAGTTTCTCCGCATATGATACATTAGGTCTTCATCTCACGTTTTATGCCCGTTCTTTTTAGACGCTGTGCCTTGCTCCACTTTTATTAATCCTTCTATAATCCAATACAGAGTGGGACAAAAATAGATTTCCAGTTGTTTGTAAGGAAAATAATACAATAATTAGTAAATTATTTTACAAGAATAAACTGTTTCACGCACTCACAACTGTAAACCTACTTTTGCCTCACCCTGTACATCGATATTGTATACTGCACAGCTATGATAAAAATAAAACTTACCTTCCAATTGCTGTATACAAGTTGAAAGACTATGTAATATATTTAAATAAAATTTTCAAGGTAGATCTTTTTTAACTTAAAAAAATTTTATTGTTAACTTACAGTTGTCCCACCTTTTTCCTGCTTGCTCACCCCTACCCCACCCCCCACCACTCGCACAGTCAATCCCCACCCATCGTCCATGTCCATGAGTCCTCTATTTGCATTCCTTTGCTTGCGCCTTCCCCTTCTTTCCCGTTAGCTCCCTCCCCCACCTTCACTGTTTGTTTATTATTTACTTCCAAGTCTCTGGTTCTATTTGGTCATTTGTTTGTTTGGTTGATTAGGTTCCACTTACAGGTAAGATCGCATTGTATTTGTCTTTCACCATCTGGCTTACTTTACTTTCTTAACATGAGAACAAAATCAATTTAAGTAAAACATGTGGAAAAGCTAAGGGAAGGCTGTAAAGTAAATTCTAGTGTTTTCATTCTTGAGAAATATTCACACTATTATAATAATAATCTATGGAAAAGGAAAAGACCTGGGGCATTTACTTGAAGATCATTTTTCACCACCATGCAGACTAAAGAAAAGCTTAACAGCCAATGTCAATGGCAGGCAAAGCTACCTTGGCTCATGAATAGGCCAGGATACAGGTCCACAATCTCTCATCCGCAATTCTAAAATCCAAATAGCCCTAAATATCAAACATGTTTTTGTGAGTTATTTGTTATCAAAACATCTCTTGGCATGAGAGGAAATACGATCTCGAGTGCTTTGTAGATTTTTATACGCCTTGCTCTTCTGTTTGTAGTGTGTGTATGGATAGCATCCTGGCTCTTGAAAAAGTTCCTGTTTCTCAGGTGCATTTCCAAAGCTAGACATGGAACCAGCTGTTCTCCAAGAGATTCTGGTTATTTTGATCTGGAAATAGTATTTCAAGACTAAAATCTTGATATGAGGTGCTCATTACCACTGAGTTTGACACTTTTTCTAGAATTTTCAATGGACATACTCAAGATTTGTTTAAAGGTAAAGTACATCATGTGTTATTTAAATATAAAACATGTAATCCTCTCTTTTTACTTACAATTCATTTAAGATCTCCAAGGATTTTAACTAACCTCTACTACCTTATATCTATATTTCCTTTTTCCCAAACTGAGAAATCTGGTTATCAATAACAATGAAATGATAGAATATAGTTACTCATTTGCTTTGTCCTACAGTGCAATGGAATGGCATCAAAAATATGTCTTAAAAATTTTGCTCAACAATTTATTATAGAAAACATTTTAAGATTTTTTTTTTGCTATCAGGGCATATACATTAAAGTTTCTGCAGTCAAATTGTTATGTTTTTAAGCCACTTGGAATAAGTGAGTCAAAGAAAAGTACAGGATAGTAAAGACCGTTCATTGAATACTTACTATTAGTCAGGCAGTTCTCCAAGTGCTTTATAAGAAATAACTTATAGTTTGGAAAGAAATCCCATGAGGTCAGTGGTGTTTTAGAGATCACGGAACTGAGGCACAATTGGTGTAATCATTTGTTGAAGATTTTATGGGTAGAAAGCGGCTGGACAGGAGATGGGACCCCAGCAGTCTGGCTCCACAGCGCATGCTCGGAACCACGGGATACCACGAAGGATTTATTACAGGGGGTATAACATGTAACCCTTTGGAGAAGGAGAAACTGTTGAGTTTCTAGCCACTTTTATCTTAGATCCCATAAGGTCTACCTATAATTTGTCTTCTGAGATGATGAGGATATTTTATACAGGCCAACACTTCCTTATAAACAAATGATTTTAGGTTGGACTTAATGGATAATTTATATTGTGATGGACAGGAACATGATATAGCAAGAGCACAGCTAAGTGCAGTTTTCCTCCTAAAGAACTCCTGTTTAAAAATGACTGAGAGCTGCATCTTGTCTGAAGTGAAGAATACAATATGCACACCTAGTTATTTTTCATTTTTGAAAAAGCATCTCATAGTTTGTAAATACAATCCTGTCGATTTTTATGTAGACAGTAAAGTGTACTAACTGTGTAGTGATGAATATACATTTTTGGGCTACAAGAATACTCAAGAGTTTCCTCAAATCAAGAAAAGTTGTGTTCATTAGCTAGGTCTTAGGGGAACACCTTTAGAATGGGATGGCTTAGCCTAAAATATACAGCATGATATAAGTACTTTCAAAATGTGTAAAAGCATCTATACCAATGATCAAGATAAATTTATCAAACTGTAGACTGGGCATTGGTAGTTTGAAAGCTAGTTTTTTTTTTTTGTTTTGTTTTGTTTTTTTTTTTTTTTTCATTTAGTAGAATATACTCTTCATAGCAGTAGGAACTAAGATGAAAAGGAAATCTAACTTTCATGCTTGAAAAAGTAGCTTTCTTAAAAAATATCAAACACTGCTTGCTTATAACAGCAATGTTCACTTGTTTTATAGGTTTCTTTATATTAAGGTAGAGGCAAGTGAAACTTTGAAGAACTCAAGGATCAAAGTACACATAGCTGAATGGTGAAACTGGGAGACCTGGGTTCATGTACACCTACTGTAAATCAGCACATGAATGATCTAATGCCACAATGCTCTCCTTCCACACCTCAGGGACTCTCTCACGGGTTGGTTTTGCTTCCCAGAGACATTGATGGCTCTCTGTGAGCAGTGAGCTCTCCCCGAGTGGACTTACTGATCCTCCTTGCAATATATTAATCAGGGCAGGGGCTCTCTGGTTAAAGGAAACCAAACGGGGAGCAGGGGTGGAACCTAAAGTCACAATTCTATAAATCAAGGGCTTAAAAACAAATAAAAATGTTCTTACTTACATTTCACCCTAGAGGAAGCTTTCCAAAGGAGATTTAACGTGCATTACTTTAACCAAAGTCCAAAGGAAGAGTTTACTCATTTAAAACCCCAACAAACTATATTCACTTCATATAAGAGTTATAAAGAACAGCTTTTAAAGAGAATGATGGCAAATGGGGATATGTCTTCTTTTGTGAAAAGGGCAAATATTTCTTTAACAAATACTTCCATTGGCAAACCGTTAATGGGGTTATCATGAAGGGCTTATGTGATGATCTGGGAGATAATTGAGAAATTTGGGATGCTTGTTCTTCTCTACCAAATCTGGCTTATGTTATTTCTAAGCCAAGCTGTTGACCTTTTCTTACTTCTTTTGTTAAGCTATGGCTCCAAAAGGATTATATACCCAAATAACTTTAGAAAACCTGTACACCATGAGAAAAGTCGAGGCTTAAAATTATTGAATGCTGCTGCATATGCCCTGTTTAATTGGAACATGTTAATTAGATCTAATTGCAAAGTTGCTTTAATTGGAAAATCAAGCATTGCACTGATAGTGGCGTGCCTGATTAAACAAAGTAACTGACGTCACCAGTAGATTGTGTAAGATTTATGCCTGTGATCGATTAAGTATGAAAGTTAATCAATTCAATTTGTGTGATTGATGTTGATTCTTTCCTTTTCAAATTGCCTGTTTACATACTATTTTATCAAGATACTGTGTGTGGAATGTCAGCTAAACTATAGTAGCTCTTCAGTTTGTTTATTTTGGTATAGTGATGTATTTATTTCTCATCTAAGTAATTTTAACATGGCTTTGTGTCACTAATTAAGATTTTCAAGTTACTCGAGATAAAATTAGATTTCCTATTAAGAAAATTTAATTTTCCTGGGGAAATAATTCAAGCAACATGGGAAGCTTAACCTATTAGTTCCATTAGTGGAGTTGATAGTTTATAGTTTATGAAAGAAAACATATGCCACACATTTCAGGAACAAAGGTGTCCCCCTTTTTAATCATCTCAGTGTCAATGTGCTTTATGCTTCTCAAAGGCTGTGATGATAGTTATAATAATCATAACAATGAGAAAATTAGGAACATTTGTATAGTTATACTTATGTGCTAGGCATTGTTTGAGTTCCATTAGATATAATAACCCATCTAATAACATTATGTAAATGCATATGCTTCTGTGAATTATCTTTCATCAAAATTCCCATAATAATATCTTCTTATATATGAATGCCACCTCCTGCACAGTGACAAACATCCATGATGAAGTCATAACACAGTTATTTGCTTAGGTCACATAGTTAAGTAGGAACTTGATAAATTTTTACATTTAACTGCAAATTTTGAACCTGTTTATGTGACTGAATCTGTATCTTTTATTAGGGTTCTCCAGAGAGGCACAACAATAGGCGATATCTCTATTTCTCGCTCTTTCTCTCTCTCTCTCTCTCTACCTACCTGTCCATCGAGTTACATTACAAATTTCATTTAAAGAATTGGCTCCTGTGATGGGCTTGGGGGCTGGCAAGTCTGAAATTTGCAAGTCAGTATTGCACTGGAAACTCAGGCAAGGCTGATGCTGCAGTATTGAATGTGAAATCTGTAGGGTGAGCCACCTGCCTGGAAACTCAGGAAAGAGATAATATTACAGTCCTGAAGAATTTCCTCTTCTTTTGGAAACCAGAGTTTTAGTCTTAAGTCATTTCAACTGACTGGATGAGGCCCATCCACAATATTGAGGCTAGCCTCCTTCCCTTAATGACAACCTATTTCAAATGTTGGCCACATCTACAAAATGCCTTTACAGAAAACCTAGATAAGTGTTTGATTAAATAACTGGGGGCTATAGCCTAGCTGACTTAATGAATGAAATTAATTATCACATATCTTGAATGTATATGAATGGTATCTAAAGATAAGCAGAGGTCATTGGAATAAATATATGACTAAATACAGTGAAACATCAATATAGCATTGAGTATTATTCTGCAGCCAGATAACAGTGCTAATAACTCAGTAATAAGTTTGCAATGTTAAAGTTGTGATAGACATTGAAGTTTGGTTCACCGAACAACATTTCTGAAGTGTTCTTCCTCGCTTTTCAATTTTTTAAACTCCCCTGCAGCCTGGGTGCTAGGGAATTCAGTTTTGATGCAGAAGACATAGTACAGAACTGTGGAGGCAGGGATATTGTCTTGGAAAATTTTGTAATTTTTTTCTAAGTAAAACAAATACTACTGCACAAATTTCCTCCTCCTCTTTCTTCTTACTCGAGCTACATGAATAAAGTCTAGAGGCAGTAACCATGAGGACAGAGGCCAGTGTGCTAAAGAGGCAGAGCTAGGAGATAGAAGATGCCAGCTGTTGGAGGATAGTGGTGAGTTGTTTACTGCTCTAGGCTGATACGGCCTGTCACTGGACTTCTTATTATATAGAGAAAAAAAACCTGATGCTTGTTTTGTTCTGATAGAATAAAAATATCTTTGAGGTGATTTTAATGTTTTATAGTATTTATAAAATAAATTGGGATATCCAAATATTTTAAACTGTATAGGCATAACTCAACAATCATGGATTACAGACTCATAAACCATTATGGGTATTGGATTTCAGAAATTCTGGTTTTTTAAAAGGTTATTACATTTCTTTGTGCTACCTTATATCCACAGAAAAATCTGGAGTAGCACTCTGTATTAGAAAACATTAGTATATTTCACCCTGGCTGGTGTGGCTCAGTGGGTTAAGCACCAGCTTGCAAACCAAAAAGTTGCTGGTTTGATTTTGGTTGGGTCTGCGGGCCAGGTCCTCAGTTGAGGGTGAGCGAGAGGCAACAGATTGATGTTTCTCTCCTTTTCTTCCTACTCTCTTTCCCCTCTCTCTAAAAATAAATTAAAAAAAATCTAAAAATATTGCTACTTTTCTAGTGACATTTATCACCATTCACAATGCATGGGATTAATGAAATTAATAAATTCTGTTACATCAGTTCAAAGTTAGAATTTTTGCAAAATAAGTTCATGTCAGTACAAGTTTTGCCACTACATGAGTTCTGAGGGAAAAAAAAAACTTTTGGTTATCGGAGATATTTGGATTTTGGAACTGTGGCTAAGGAATTTTGAAATTGTGCTATGCCAACATTAAGTTATCCAGCAAGATTTATTATCCTTTAATCTATAGCTCAAAAAGGAACTACTAACAGTGCCTTTGGGCTTCCTATTTTTTTTTTATTTGTTGAGCAGTGAAATTTTTGGCTTTATGATATGTTAAGACTAAGAATCAAAGAACCCCTACACAGCCAGCAGAAGATAAACTCTGCCATTGGAGTATGCAGGTATTTGAAGACGGGCTTGTTTATCACTTCATCATTTCTATCACCGAAACAGGCTTAATTCTTCAAGGTCTTTAAATAACATTCTCTCTGGAACTAAGAAAAGATAGCAAGAAACAAAATCATGATAGAATCTGTACAGGAAAGCTTTTCAGTAGTAATTAGACATTTTCATGCTTCTGTTTTTAAAAATGTCAGAAACTGTATTTTCTGTTTTCTAAACCTAAGAACCAAACTTTAAAAAATTTCCTGAAAACCTTTAGCACTTATTTTATTCCATGAAGAAAATGAATCTGAAAAATAATCCTGTATCTCTTCTTCAGCACTTAAATATTTGCCTCTCATTTACATCCTTCCTTCCATGGGCTTAATTGAAGCTCTTCAATTTTCTGGCAAAACTCTTGCTCCAGCCTCTTTCCAACGGCTACCATACCCCCATGTTTTCCCCACATGGGTTCTCACTGTCTTCAGGCTCTGCTTTGCACCTATGGAGCCCTTATGCTATGCCAGACCATTGGTTAGACAATTTAGATCTACTTTTCTCATTAAATTCTTAACAAAAATTTTGATTTCAAGATATCATTCAGTAGCTCAGATTTTGAGAAACCTGCCCAAGTTAGGAATCTGGTAAGAATTGCAGTCTATATTTTAAATGTCATTTATTTTCTCAGGGTCATTGTCTTTCAGGGACATCACCACAGGTTAATTACATCATTTTTGATTATGATAAGAATGTTCAGGAGAGTCACCATAAATCCAAGCATATTTCTGTATGTAATGATTTATGTAATTGTGCGGCAGATTTGGAAGCTACAGAAGCTGTACAGGTGTCTTTTTTTACATTATCAGTCCTAATAAATTAGTATCCAATTTACGTCTCTTTTATTTTTTCTCTTGCCTAATTTATCTGGCTAGAACCTGAAGTATAGGTTGAATGTTGAATAGAATTGGTGAAGCAGATATTCCTGCTTCCTGATCTAACAGAAAAACATTGAGCCTTTGAGCATTAAGTATGATGTCAGCCCCAGGATTTCTGGAGATGACCTTTATCAGGTTGAGAAAGTTCCCTTCTATTCCTGGCTGCTGAGAATTTTTATCACAAACGGATAATGGATTTCCTCAAAAGTTTTTTCCTGTATTTACTAAAATGATTATGTGTTTTTCTTTCTTTTCAGCTTGAATGTTAAACCAGCCTTGCATTCCGGGGATAAATCTCATTTGGTCATAATGCACATTCCTATTTCTATATTGCTAGATTTGTTTAAAATTATGTTTATAATTTTTGCATCTATCTTTAAGAGGGATATGGGTCTGTAGTTTATTTTCCTTGAGAATAGTGTTTATCAGATTTTGAATCAATGTAGTGCTAGCTTTAAAGGATGAGTTCGGAAGTATTCCCTTTCCTACGGTATTTTAGAACAGTTTGTACAGAAATGGTATCATTCTCCCTTGAATGGTTCATTGATATCATTCTCGAAGACATTGGGATTTACTGTGTTGTTTTTGTAAAAATGTTACTAACTGCAACTTGGATTTCTTTAATAGATATAGTACAGTTTGTGTCTTCTAACAATTTTTTTTCATCTAATCATGGACTTTATTGGCATACAATTTTTCAAAATACTCCTTATTATATTTTAAATGTCTTGTGAGATCCGTAGTAATGCTACTATTCTCATTCCTGATAGGGGTGATGTGCACCATCTCACGTGTTACTCCTGATTGGTCTGGGGAAAAGGTGGACACTTTTATTAATCTTCTCAAATAACCACTTTTTGGGTTCTTTAGTTTGTAAATAGAGTCTTTCTTTGTTTTATATGATTAATTTCCATTCTTTAATTGCTTCGTTACTCTAAGTTGGATTTAATTTTCTCTTATTTTTCTAGTTTCCTATGGTGGATGCTGAGGTCATTGCATTTACACTTTTTCCTTCTCTAACATAGACAGTTAATACTATCAAATTTCCCCTAAGATTTGCTTTGTCAACGTTGCAACGTATTTAGCAAGTCACAGTTTCATTTTCATTCAGCTCAAAATACTACTTTTCCTTCTGAATTATTTTTTTGACTCACTGGTTATTTAAAGATGTATTTTCTAGTTTCCAAATTTGGGGGCTTCTCTCTGCTCTGACTACGCTGAGGCTGGCTTCTCCTCTACACTGTCCATGGCGCGCCCTCAGACTTGCTTGTCCACACTTCTCCTTCCATGGCAACGCCCAGGGTTCACCTTCTCACTCAGAGTCACCCATGAAAAAGAAATAATCTCCTTCAGTAATGGCAAGTCACAAAATAGAAAGTGAAAATTTTTCCCAAACAGAAAACCTTAATGAGTGTCTACTCAGGTCACACTGCATCAGCCTATTTAGCGTAGTCTGTGCATGAACTAGTTACTGTCGGGGTCATAGGACATATTGATTAGCACGGGCCTGGGACTGAGGATGGCTTCAACTGGATCTAAACCATAGGACTGATAATAATGGTTGAGGCACAAGGAGTTTTGCAAAGATGATTCAGAAGACTAGTAAAAATAAGGAAGGTGAATGGAGACGGGGGAAAAAGAATAACCACTTTGCCTTCCCCTACCACCAACTAATAGTTATTTATAAACCAGAAATTTTAATTCATCACAAAAAAATTGTTGCATTATTGAGAAGAATCAAGTAAAATTGTCAACTCTTAAGTAGCAAACTGATAATTAGTTAGATTTCTAATTGTACTTTTTGTGATGTATTTGTCACTGCTTTTAAAATATAATTATAGGATTTAGATGTATTATGAATTTTTGTCCTGTTGATTTTTCACCACCATGCCTGCTTGTTGAGCCTTTTCAGAATTCCGATTCTGTCAGCTGTCATATTAACTTGCCCCTCGAGACTAGGGTCACCTGAAAGTGTGATAAGCATACCTCCTTCATCTCTCTCCATTGTGGAGATAAAAATGTTTCACAGGACAAGGCCAAATATACGGGTTGAACAGGTTTTTTTCCCCAAATCATGGACAAAAACCTTAATAAGTAACCACTAGAACATGATAAAGTTTTGGTAAAATAAATATTCAGTTTTTCAATTAACATCTGTGTCAGCTTGAGTTAGTTAAGTCAATAGTAAACTAAAATCACAATCATAGGATTATAGTCAGGGTAAGGTAAGGATATAAAAGAAGATTAAGTTCAGGTTTCTCTGCTGTACAGATTTCATGGTTTTAAAAAAGAGGATAATTATTTTGCATTTTGAGGTATCTATTTGGATCATGTCCAAACAAAGGAATTCAATGTCACTGTGTTAAAATGTCAACGTACGTGGTGCCCATCTAGTGGCTCTTGTTCTAGAAAACCACCTACAGTGAGTTACCGGCTACCTACTAACAATCCTTTCTCCCTTCCAAATTGGTCTGGCACTCTGATCGTGCAGTTTTTGAGTTCTAATTCAGCCTTTCGATCATTTATATGACTTTTAATAGCCCTGCTTGTTCTCATCTCTGCCTGCTTAATCTGTCGGTGTGCTCTGTGATCACAAGTTTGGCTGGACATGCTGTGTGAATCATGTAATTTATATACTGATGGTGCATTTATCTGTAGAAGAGAAACATATCAATATCAGAAAAATGCAAGTAGAAGAATTGGGACAGCATGACTTTTGAGTAAAGGCTTCATACAAAATTTTTAAGGGCGTCTTGTGGGTTTTTTTTTGTTGTTCTCATTGCTGTGGTAACACCGAAAGCCAAAGGCAAGACAGGAAATTTCCCTTAGCGCCTCTTTTTGCCAGCTCTGCTTTTGCTGTTATATTTGTGGGAGACCACACTGCATCGCCACCAGGACCCAGTATGCTCAAAATAGGAACACTTTTCCCAGGCAGGAAGACAATATCGACTTAACTTCTTAATCACCTTGACCTTGAATAGGGTTGCTCTTCTAGCCGCAAGTGCTGCTCTTACATACATGATGCCTACCGCATTGTCAGATGGGTAGCAGATCTAAAATGTGCAAAATTAGAATAAGATGGACAGCCAGGTGCCCGGAGTGTGAGGTCAGATCCATTCCCGTTGCGATGCACTGCAAGGATGAAAATGGTGTTAGTCATAAAATACTCCCCCACTGTGGGCTCAGCTACACCTAAATTCAGCCGGTGCATGCAGGCTCCACTTCTTTGCTTGAGGTGAAATTCACATGAACTCAAAATGCTTGATCAGGAATATTTCCCTGGCTTTGTCTGGCCAGAGAGAGCCAGGGAGAGAAAAGCTCTAGGCCAGGGGCATCCTGCTGGCCAAATGTTGCCAGTCTGCAGCTCAGAAATGAGGAACGAAAGAGGACGTGGTTAGGCTGCATGGAAAGTTTAGGCTTTTAGACCTTTTGTTTCCCAGCCTCTCAGTAGCATTGGTTATTGTGTATTCATTGCCTGCCCCCCCCCTCCCCGCCCCAAACCCAAACCAAACCCTCAACAACAAAAATATCATTAAAAACAAACTTTTGGTCTAGAGATAGAGATCTCCTTTCTGTTTTCCATTTAGAAGCCACTGATATTAAATCTCAGGAAATGCTGAGATTGGTCTGATTATGGGTAGTGCCAGGACCATTGGAGTCAGCAGGTTCTTATAAGAAGGGTTACAACCTGGGTTGGAACAGGAAATATAATAAAGAGATAATTGGAGAAAGACTTTGGAGAGACCTGATCAGTTGGAATAGGAGAGGACCATATAGTTGCATGAAGACAGAAGCAGCCAGTGAAACTGACCCTGGCATTTTGGAAGGACTTCCCAATTATAGACAGAATGAATTTTCCTCAAGACCGTACACCGAGATATCACTAAATACAAAGGCTAGTGTTCTTGGATGCCTTTCTTACAAGATGGGAGATAAGTGGTAAAGGGGTGCAGGTCAAACAGAAAGAGAAGGATGGGACAGGACAGGACAAGTGTGACAGTGGCACGCTAGGATAGTAGCTCAGAACGTTTCATTCCTTCAGCTTGTATTTATTGAGCCACTATTTTTTTTTGTATCATGCAAAGAGCTGTGTGTACATAGTATATAAAATCAGACAGAATCCATGGACTCCACTTCATTTTAAAAAATGGAATGCAACACTATAAAATTACAGCCTTGTTATTGCTGGAAATGAGAGCTGGACGGTGAGAGATTATAACAGGGAAACTGTGATGACGTACAGATGGTGCCTCCCTGAGAGAATAAGTTTTAAGCTAAGATGAAAATGAAGCAGTGTGTGAAGAAGAGGGTGGGGGGAAAGGTGTGGGCAAAGAAAACGGGATGTCAAAGACTGTATGCTGGAGGGAGTCTATTACTTGTGAAGGATTAAAAATAGGGAGCAGAAGAATGAAAATGAGCATCGAAAGAGATGAAGACCCAAGTCTGATGATCCAGGGTCTTGGAAGCCCCACTTCAGGGTCAGCAGGGGACTGGCAGTCAGTAAGAGCAGATGTAGGCTGGCTGGTCAGGAGGCTACTTTTAGGGATGGGGTGGGGTTGGACTGGTCCAGAGCAGGATGGAGAAAGAGGGGAGGGGAGGGGATTGGAGGGGAGGGGAGGGGAAAGGAGGGGAGAAAAATGTTTTTAAAGGGTACCAGACAAACTTAAGCAGAATTTCCACAGGTAGAACAGAATATGTAATCACTACAAATTAGATGCTGTTTTCACCCCTCCCTAAATATAGATTTCATTTGCATCATCATCTCATCTGCTAAATGTCATTTTTAAAATGTGAATTTTTAAATGTCAGCTAACAAGGAAGTTTGACTTCTCAGTCTCTCCAGTTATTCTGACTCCACCAGTCTATTATTAAGGACATCTTCAGCGGTTGATTGCTGATATTTCTAATTAAGCATCAGTTGGTGTAAATTGATTAAAGGTGACATAAGTTTTTTAAATCATGCAGTGGAGAATCTGCTGGATAGCGCTTATCCCCATCTTGGCCAAAGTGCATTAAGCAGATTTGCACAAAGAAATATAATTGTAATATAATTGTTGAAACTCCCACTGAGCCGCAAATTACATGCTCTTAAAGACCATTGCTTAGAAGTTTCATAAAAGATATTTCTGCTTCCAATGGATGAATGGATAAGAAACCTAAACAAATCAGAAAACCTTCCAAGTCTCTCTAATTTGCTGCTGTCATTCTCCTCACCCTTCGCCATTTAAGGTGAGCAGATCCGAAGCTCAAGCTCTTAGATACTTTCTCAGAAAGAATCAATTAAGTGCTGCCACCACAGTCACAATCAAATTATCTATCCTGCTACAAACCTGACTCTCTAATTAATGTGGCAGCATATGTGCATTAATCTGTTTGCTCCTCCAGTTCGCTAATGAGACACTAACTCACTACAAGGTCCTCCTTAAGAAATAATCAACTGACCGCCTCAGCATGACACTATCACCTAATTAATAAAATGGTGACAACTTTGAAATTCCTGTGCTGTGATTTTTCTGGAAGGAAAAGGGTTTTGCAGATTGGCAAAAGGACTCAAGAAAGGTTGTCAGTTTATTAGTTAGTAACCTTTGACTACAGAAACAGGGGATTCGATGGAGTCCAGGCTGCTGGAAAGAATTTCCCCCAACCAGTCCAGGAAATCCGGAGAGGCAGGAAAATAGATCTGCCTCAGAGAAAATGGTCTGTTTACAGTGACATCTAGTGGTGTTCATATTCACACTGGCCAGTTCCTCACTGAATTCCCAAGGAGGATAACAAATACAGAAAATGCATTATGTTATTATTTTCATCAATACAAACCTGGAATAGATGTAACATGTAATCGGAGTAACATGAATGAGAATTTCACTATACTAGACATGAATTGGTATCATCTGGTGATTTGAAGAGCCTATATTTGAAAGTGGTATTGGTGAGTGAATTATTGCTGGGATGATGACCGCACCTGGGATGGAGGGAGATTTGTGTGTGTGTGTGTGTGTGTGTGTCTGTACACACACACACATATATACATATATACTTAATGTATATACAGATTATACATAATCAGTATATATTTGTATATACATCTATACACATTATTTATACACACAAACATATAATGGATGCAACATGTAATTGGAGTACCATGAATAAGTATTTCACAAAACTGGGGGCCATTTTTGGTGTTAAAATGTGACCATGGGTTATTTTTAAATCTTTATTTTAGATGAATGAAACCAGCCAATTAGGAGATTCATGGTAGAAATACCCTTGTGAAATGAATCATCCAGTGATAGGTTTATCTTTGACAACACAGAATACCGGCAACCTCTGTTTTCTGGTAGCTTGCACTGGAAGAGTTTGACTCTTTCTGCTAAAAAGGTGTGTATGCAGGATTGCGGCATCGGGGTGGGGCACCGTAGGGGCAGAAGCACAGCGGGATTATCTTTACATTTAGGATGGACCTTTTGTTAACACTTTTTTATAATGGTAGATTAAAAGAAGAGTAACATTTTAAAATAAGAGATAGTACTTTGCAATATTAAGCCAACATTTGTACATGTTGGAAGCTTGTTATAATTAAAGGGCTTTTGGGATTGCTTAGTAATATTCCCTCCCATTGATTCAGAAGAGAAATAATGTTGACCAGAAATGCTTTTTCATAGGAAGGTTTCACTTTGCTCCTAGTTCTGAAGCTTGTCCTTCTGAGACAGCCCAGGGAGGAATCCATTCTCCGCATTCGCCTTCCCGTAGCTTCTGGAACCTTTTAAAGCAGGCCTCATCCATTATGGACAGAGGTGTTCACTCAACAATGCACTCGGCTGATACGTACGGGCACACCTGTGCTGACCACTGGGAATCCGAACCAGTACAAGCTCTTCATCCTTGAAAGTTCATGTCCTCACCTCTTTCCCGAAAAGAGGTCTCACCTGGTATCAGACAGTTTCTGTCTCCAGCACTGCCCAGCCAGCTGTCTTGTAGCGGTTGCCATTAATATTCCATGATACTCAATATCAAGTTTCAGAGAGTCCTTGAAGTGTATGTCTTGTCCACTTGTACCCCCCTGTACTTCAAGGCACATAAAATGACTTTGACCTTGGAGATCCTCTTTTCCCTTCTCAAGATGAATCCCACACAGCCCTACTTAGTAAGCATGACTTCAAAAGCTTTATTCTTTATACTTTAGTCTCCCATGTGATAACTATTTTACCTGGAAGTGTCATGGGTGAATATTTTGAAAGACCAAATGTGACAATAATTCCTCTAGATTCTACTCCGAGTATTCAAAAAAAAAAGTCTCCTTAGAATATATAATAAAGTTAAAGAACTTGACTTTTCAGACAGTAAAATTTATCATTGAAGCATAAATTAATTATACAGTGGCATGATTTAAATACCACTTCTTGCCCACAGTAGAGAATTATGGTAAACAGATTCATAGAATTTCTATCCTAAAAATGTGTCTGGGTGTTGTAGGGCATAGCCACAGGCAGATTTCAGAAGCCTTTTAAATGTAGGAATTGAAAATGCTTCAGACGTGTACCTAAGGATAAGGGGAAAAAATTTACTTTTAACTTCTATCCACAGGCTTGAATTTGACTGACTTACAAAATCTTCCTAAAGGAACAATATTAAGATTCAGTTAAAATATTTAGTGATGCAACATGTCAGACACTCAGTGTACATTTACAACGGTAAGGAGAAGTGCAGGTCCCCTTCCATCACCTTTGGTTTTACCCTGTGCTGAAAAATGTAGCCTCTGCCTGGCAACGTGTCATTTCCCCCAGTTTGAAACAATATATCAGCGAGGTTCTGTTACTTGTGACAGTGTCTAGACTCTGCAGTATTTTGCAAAAGGCGTTGTGATGGGAGCATGCGGTCAAGAATACCGAGCGGTACATATTGAAATGTGCCAGGTATCATTTTAAATATGGAATGGATATGTATGCATTAACAACTGTAATAATTATCACTGATGTGTTTATTGCTTTACTCAGAGAATAATCAACCCGTCTCTCCTTTTTCTCTTACTCTGCTTTTATTTCATGTAGCCGAATACCTCAAGATATAGAAGTCCAATCTAAACCTCAGTCAGTTGATAGTCATCTCTCTAAGGCTGACCAGCTTCAAGTTCAGAGTGGGTGCTATCATCTCCATAGATTCTTTGCTTACTCTGGTCCAGTGGTTCTCAATTCAGCTAACATATTAGAACCACCAGGGGAGCTATAAATATATATCCATATCTTTATTTCAGATGAATGAAACCAACCAATCTGAGGAATTATGGGATAGGTACCTTTGTGAAAATAAGTCAGCTCATGACAGATTTATCTGAAACTAAGATAACTAAAAGGACCATATTCCTGCATTTTATATATATATATATATATATAACATATATACACGTATACACACATACATGTATACATATATAGAATCATATATATGATCACGATGGCAATTCAGACATTCTGTATTCCAGTTTTATGATATGGGGTGAAACTTGGGTAAATGTAGTTTTTTTTAAAAAAAATCCCTGGTGATTCTAATTGCATATAGCCATGGGTGAAAATTCTAGCGTTGTGTTTCTTCTCTACCAGTAATACTCACTTTTCTCTCTTGAGAAAGACAGGGAGGGAACATCAGTGATAAAACCAATGATATAAAATTTCAAAGATAGGATATATATATAGTAAAAAACAAACCTTCCTCTTTACCCTAATTCCTAGCCACTCAGCTGTCCTCTCCAGAGGCAAATACTATTATTAGGATCTCGTCTTCCCTTCAGAGATAATGTATTCACAAACAAACATGATTTTTCCTTCAACAACTCCCTCTGCTTCCCACATACCATTCAAAAGGCGGTACTGTACAAACTCATATGAATATTGCTTTTAAAAATATGTGACAATACATATTGACACCTCTCTATATCAGAACGTGTAACTTTGTTTGACTCTTTTCAGCAATGACACAATATTGCATGCTGCGAATAGGGAATGACCCATGCAGCTGGTCCCTGTGCAATATTTGAATCTATGCTTTTGCCTAGTCAATGCTACGTCCACCTGTGTGAGCATATTTGTGGAATAAATAGTGGAAATGGTTGTGAGACATCTAAGAATCTGGCCTCTCTTACTTTGGTACTTAATCCAGATCACTTCCAGAGATGTTGGGTGACTGACACTTTCACTGACAGTGTGCACATTTTTTTCCTCTTGCAACACAGTGTACTAGCAACATTTTAACAACTACAAGTCTGATAGATTTTTTTAAAAAAGTATTTCATTGTAGTGCTAAATGTCCACCTCTTCT
The DNA here is from genome assembly GCA_004026765.1 of Micronycteris hirsuta. Taxonomy (NCBI): domain Eukaryota; kingdom Metazoa; phylum Chordata; class Mammalia; order Chiroptera; family Phyllostomidae; genus Micronycteris; species Micronycteris hirsuta. The sequence continues at coordinate 323,942 of PVJI01000191.1, forward strand.
AAGGGATAGGATGGGACACCTTTTCTTATGCCTGAGAACCATTTGTATTTCAGCTTTTGTGCACTATTTACTATTCATGCACTTCACCCATTTTCCTATTAGATTGTTAGTTTTTTAGACTATTGGTTTTAAGTCTTATTTGACATAGTAACAGAGGAACTCTTTTGTTATGAGTTACACGTGGTGATTTTTTTCCCACACATGATGTTTTGTTCTACGAGTAAATTTCTTGTTGTTTAAATTGTTTAGGTTTTGAGACATAACAGAAAGGATTTTTGAACACTGAAACTATGTAAATATCGTAAAAGCTTCTAGTATTTTTAATAATTTCATTTTTACATGTAAATATTTGATCAATTTAAAATTTACTCAATGTTTGTAATTAGTGTTTATTAGTATTTGATTGTTTATATTTTAATATTTTCTTTAATTATTTACATATTGCCCCCTATATTGAATTTAAGCTCATATAAGACATTAATGCAATATAATACATAAAATAAGTTAGGAGCAAATGAAAACAAGGAAGAAAAACTTGGTATAAATAGACAGAGAAATATGTGAGTTTAGTGTAAAAATTCCATGCAGTGAAGAAAAATATTTAAAATGGACCACAAGGATGTCTGATAGTGTGAGAATTAAATATGACATAATTATTTATTAAATTTATAATCCCCTCGAGTGCATGTGCGTGCTCTCTTTCTCTCTCTCTCACACACACATCTTTTTTTAATCAAGAAAACTTCCTAACACTGAAAATAATAAAATAAAATTAAGTCAGAATCCACTAGGCTTAATTGCTAATAATTGATCACTGAAAGCATAGAGATAGCACAACAGATAGCTTGAAGCAGTAGAAAGAATACTATGTAATGATTCTGTTTACCTCTCCCTTTTGGAATCTGTCTTTTTTCACAGTGTAGCAACCTTTGAAATAAGGACCAGTGGAAGTCAGGTTGGGGCCAGAAAGTTGGCAATGGATGAACTCATGACCTATGCAAAAAGGCAGTAAGTTACTTTTTAAAACTCAATATACACTATTCTGGATGGTAAAAAAATAGTGACAGTATCAATGGGTAACATTTATCAAACAACGCTCCATGAGGACCACCGTGATGCCTGCTTTCTTTGGTTTACCTTGTTTAACCCTTACAATGAAGTAGAGTGGACTGACTGCTCAAGTGGAGGCCACGTGTTTGTGTCAGTCCATTATTTGTTTATTCCACAATTACTTAAGAGCCTACAGGTTATTAGGCACAGTGTGAGGAGCTAAGGAGCGTGAGGTAGGTGCTTTTTTCTAGGAGCTTACATACCAGTAGCGGGGGAGGGGGAGAAATAGAAGAAAAAAATGTACAGCTTCTGAAAAGGGCTTTGAAGGAGATAAGTAAGGTGATAAGATAAATTGGACTAGGGAGGGCTGGTTAGACAGGACGTCTTCTAAGAAGTGATATTTGAGCCGAGACTTAAAGGGTGAAAGGGTGGAAAGAAGCCAGCTGCAAGCTCACCAGTGCTCCAGTTAAGCAACTCTGTTTGAAGGCCTGGAAATGAGACTGAGCATTATACTCTGTCCGTCTTGTTCCCTGGTAATGCCCCTGGCTCTGAAGTCTGTTACATCTGATATTAATCTGTAGCTACTCCAGCTTTCTTTTGATTAGTGGTTGCATGGAATAATTTTGCAATTCATTTACTTTTAACCCACTTATAGGGTTATCATAGATATTCATAGATGTTAAAAATACATAGATAGTTTTAATCTATCTGACAATCTGTTTTTTAATTGGTGAATTTAAATCACTATATTTAATAAAATCATCTATATGCTTGGATTTAGGGTTACGATTTTGCTGTTTTCTAACTTACTCTCTATTTTTTATTCTTTCGTTTCCTCTTTCTTGCCTCCTTTTGACTTGTTTAAATAATTCTAGTATTTCATTTTAATCTATTGAGTTTTTGATGTTGTCACTTTGCATAGTGTTTCAGTCATTTCTCCATAGGGATTATGGCCCCTATACTTACTTTTTTATATTTTTCAAAGACTTAACATCTTCTCATTTTATATAGTAAACAGAAACCTTTCTCCAATATAGGTTCTTTAACTCTCCTCCTTCTATATTACAGATCTCATATATTACAATTACATATATTGAGTATTTAGAAGATGTCATAATTTTTGCTTTTTATCATCATGCACATTTTAAAGGACCAAAAGAAGAATGTCTGTTATATTTACCCTGATGCTTACCATTTCTATTGCTCTTCCTTTATTCCTTACATTCCAGGTTTCTTATTGGTGATAAATACTCTCTGTTTCCTTTCATCTAAGACTGTTTATTTTACCTTCATTTCTCAAGACGATTTTTACTGGATATAGAATTCTAATATAGAATTTGTGTAGCATATTACAAATGGTTCACTTCCTTCTGGCTGCCATGGGTTCTGATATAAAATATATAGTCATCTGAGTCCGTATTCTCTACATGTAAAAAGTTCCTGGCTGCATTCAAGATTTTTGTATTTGTCTTTTTTTTTTTTTTTTTTAACTTTTCAGTAGTTGCATAATGATGTGTCTGCATGTGGATTTCTTTTAGTTTGTCCTGTTTCTAATTTCCTGAGCCTTCCTCTTGCTTCTGTAAGTTTATTTCTTTTACCAAATCAGGAAAGCTTCCAGTTATTTTTCTTCAGGCATGTTTTCCTGTACCACTTATTTTTCCCCTCTTTCTGTGGTTCAGATTGCACCAATATTAAAACTTTTTGACATTGTCTTACAGGACTCTGAGGTTCTGTTCATTTTTTCAAAAACCCTAAGTTTCTCTCTTTATCAGAATGCTTAATGTTTCATGACTATCTTGAAGTTACCTGTTTTTTAGTCTGTAATTCCATTCTCCTATTCAGAACTTCTATTGAATTTTGGGATCGATTATTGTATTATTCAATCATAAAATTTTTGTTTGATTCATCCTTGTATATTCTAACTCTGCTAAGACTCTTTCATTCTTTCTATTCATTATACAGGTATTTGTATTTGCCTATTAAAACACAGTTATAGCTGTTACAATGTCTTTATCTGATAAATACAACTCTGTCATCTTGTTTTTGATATCTATTGATTTTTTTTTTCCTTTAAGTGTTAAGAAACACTTATCTTACGGTTATCATTTGATTCTTCATATGCCAAGTAATGTTGAATAATATCCTGGACATATTGAATATTGTGTTATGAGATTCTGACTCAGTTGAATCCTAAGAAAGTTGGTGTTCTTTTAGTAGGGATTGACCTATTTCAGTTTAAGGTAAAAGCTCTGATCTACTTTCTTTGTGTTGTTTCCAATATCAGTACAGTTTTTAACGCATTTGTAGTACTGCTTGAACCAATTGGTGCGTCCACTCTCTAGCAGCCATTCTGGACCTAGACAGTGGTCTACATCCTAGCTCAGTTTTCAAACCTTTAATGTCCTGTTCAGTGTCAGACCCCAGCTCAGAGATGAGCACAGGAATCCATTCACAACATCACAGGATTCGTCTTTCTCTCTTGAGCTCCATACTGTCTGCATTCTCCCTGATATTTCTGGCTCCCTGGAGCCTCCTTCCCCATCCTCTAGTCCACAGTGTGGGCTTTCGTTCCATGCACCTCTCCACATGTCTGAGTTATTCAGTCTAGAAAAACATCTTGCGGGACCTTGACTTTGCAACGTCCAGTGGTCTTTCCTCTGTACACATCACTTTGATGGCCCCCGACTACGTGTAATAAATACCTGATCCTTTAACCTTCACTTGGTCTCCTGGTCTCTAATGAATAGCTGTTATTCAGAACATCCACTTAATGAAAAATGCTCACTGCCTGCCAGATCTCTTTATCATCTGAAATGAAGAACTTGAAGACAACCGGAATTTCTACTTGCTAACAAATCATGATGGTCTATCAATAGTTCACTCTGTCAAAATGTTTATCCTAAAGCTGGAAAGATATACACAAATACAACATTCACACACACACACTACACACACATGCTGCTCACATATACACACTGTATACACACATGCACACTATTCATATACTCACTATGTACAAACACATACTGGTAAGCAAGTTGGAGGATTTGGAGTGGTCCCTGTTTTCTCCATTTTATCTGTAGAGTTCTCTCATGGAACAGTAATCACATTTCTCCAGAAAATAAGAGACAGAAGCAGAATGCTATCTAATTAAAATGTTTACAGCGTTTCCCATGAGATATAAGTTACTGACATTTTCCAGAATGCAAGCCAAAAACGCCTTAAGAGGGTACAGATGTACTGCGCAATCCGCAACCACCGTGAATGGAAACATAGCTTAGACACAGTGCTGGAAATACGGATCAGATAACCTTTCCTTAGAACTTATAACTGACAAGTTAGGTCCGGTGAGAACTACGGTAAGTCGAGCAGCTCAGCTCTCCCCAAAGTAACTCAAGAATCCATTTTCTCTGCTTCGTAGGCCATTTTCCTTTTGAATGGTTTCTAACATCTGTATCTGAATCTGCCCAAATCATAGTTGCTTCTTTTTATCTCCTTCTCCCAACTGTTCTTTTTTAATTTTTTAAAGGTTTGTATTCATTGATTCGAGAAAGAGACAGGAGCATCATCTGTTTTTTGACCCATTTACACATCCAGGGGTTGATTCTTGTATGAGCCCTGACCAGGGATCAAACCCATGACCTTGGCGTATTGGGACAACCCTCCAACCCGGGCCCAGCTGCTCTTCTCTCTACCCGAACACACTACTCTTTCCTCGGATTGCTACACTCCGTTTTCCCAGCACAGTAACGTTTCTAAGACATGTACAAGCATGCTGGGTCCTCAATTTCCTCTAACCTTATACCTTCATATATTCAAACGACAAATGTTTATGGAAGACATTACCTTTTCCCAAGCGCCCTCAGAGGGAAAAGGGTATGTCAACAATCAATGTAGATGAAACCCCTGTTCTCATCAAGCTTGTACTGTAGTTCAGAGTGGACAACAAAGAACAAGAAATAAGCAATCGATACTACTCTGTCTAGTGATGAATACCATGATAAAAATAAAACAAACTAAGGGAGCAGAGAGTGATAATGGGGAGAGTGATTTCACCTTTTACATTCAAATCCTCAGAATGCAAATCTTCACTTCCTTTCTCCACGGGTTAGTATTGCTCTAGACTTGGTTCTTTCATGCACGGAGGCCTTCATGAGACCACCAGATCCTCAGCTTATTTCCCACAGTTCTTTTATATTAGTCTAAACTGTTTGTAGGAGAATAATGGAGAATGTACTTTGTCACTTCAAGCTGAATTTCCTATTCGCAATACAGATAGGTCTTTGAATTGTTATGTAGAACATCATCAATTTCCCTTTTCTTACTCTTACCTTCAGATCACGCCCACAGGTCCTCTCCTGACAGAAACATCTATTTTTTCTACTTATAATTTTTCAAAAGAAAATAACCAAAACGACATGTAACCTTTGTGAGGAAAGGAAACATTCCCGTACACTGGAGCCAGAATTGATTCTTATGCAAACCTTTCTTTTACTAGTCATTGTGAGTGGAAAGGTGGCAATATACAAATATTCCTCCCTGGAACAAAGAAATGAATGGCAATGGAAGGGGTGGGGGAACACATTTTATTATTTAAATAGCATCAATTAAAAGACTATTTTAATGCTTTGGAAATGAGGAAAACATTCCCAAGTAAGACTTCTGCTGCACTAGATTTAACCTAGGCAATCCTGTAGATGCATTAGAAGCAAAGCATGAATTTGGGTAAAGAATGGGTGTAGCAAACGATTCTTAACTATTAACCTCCATATCAAAATCTATATGCTAATAAGGACTCTTGAGTGACTATGATTTTTATAAGGAATATTTTCTAACACTGCTTAAACATTTGTATTTTCGACTCCTCTCCAAAAGGGTTCTTTGAGCATTGCTTCTGTTTTCTTACGATAATCACTGTCATTTGATGTGCAATAGATTCTTTGTAGCCTTTCCACATATCCATTGCACATTACGTAATATATATGCATGAAGGCAGGATATAATTGGGATCAACATGATATGCACACCTTTCATAGGTCTAAGTGGAATGCTATACATTTTCTTCAGTATCATCAGTTGCTGGGTGAATATATGGAGCTGGCAGGGGCCATGAGAGATTTCTATATACAGTGGATTATATCAGACAAATGGCCAAATAGGATTACGTATGCGATCTGAATTCAAGGATACCAGAGGATGACAAAGCTTGCAGTTCTAAAACAATGAAAGCTTGTTAGTCTAATTAGACTGTTCTATATAAATTTTAAAAAATGTTCACTGATATGAAGTGGAAATGATAGAGAAATGATTGAAAAATACACTGCAATAGCACTGTTGAAACCTTAGAAAATTTCTTTGCAAAATATATATTTTTATAGAAAGTGTGATATTTTACATTATCTTTGATGACCTGATCCCTTTTTCTTTCATATCAGGCACTGTGTTAGGTTTAATAGTAAGCACAGCAGATAAAGTTTCTGTTCTCACAGTCTGCAATATAATGCATCTTTCCATGTTGATAAATATTCATTATCACATAAGTACCTAAATTTGTATTCCATATATTACTTAACCTTGCCCTATTGCCAGATATTTGGTTTGTTCTCTATCTTTTTCTATTAATCACAATAATTCTCCGCCTGTGAAGAGACCAAATGTCCCTTGCCTCCCATTTAATTCAACTTGACCTCCTACCTTCTCATCTAGTTCAGAGCCAGCTGTTGGACTGATTGGATTAAAGTCATTCACACTATTGAAGGGGACACTTTCTGTGCATATTAGAAGGAAAGTTTAATCCAAAATGTGTACTGGTGTTTGTTGCTGTCCAAGTCAGCCAAGAATCAATTCTTTAAAAGCCAAGTGAGTGAAAATTACCTTGCCACTAAATTTATGGAATGATGAATTTTAGACACCTAGCACTTCCTAATTTCTGATCATTTTATGTAAATGAATGAGATTTCCTTTAAACACAAGTATTTCTCTTTAAGTGTGAGGATGTACACTCAGCCAGCTCACCTTTCTCTGTCCCTGACACTGTCTTCCCATGCCTTTGACCTTGCATTTACACTCAACTCTCTTCCTGCCTTCTAACTGTCTTTGCCCTGCTCAGGCCTCTGGCAATAAATAGCGAAACCAAGTGATCCTAGACTGGCTTTAATGTACTTTTCTCATCGTTTTCTACGAGTTGGTCATTTCATAAATTGGCTTGAGCTGTATTGTTTAATCTTCCTCCAGCCCCCTTCATTAAACCATTGCTGAAAACATGGCTTTTATTTGAAGGTTTCAGGTAGTAATACTTGCTTATTCAAGGTCAAGCCACCTTCCTTTATACCACATGAAGCAGAAAGGTGACTTCACAATATTCACCTTCCTTTCTCCCTGGGGCAGGCAGTGTCCTGCTAGTTTGAAGAAGGAGAATGATACACTCAAACGTTTCTAAATTCATGTCCATGAATAAGAGGACTTCCTAAGTTTGATTTAAATGTGATAACTATACCTGGCATTTTTAGTCTGTTTTTCAAAAAAAATTAATTTTACCTGCAAAACATAGTCTCAACAAACTGAGTCATCATTCTAACTTTTACAAAACCTTCATAGGCTGAATTCAAGAATAGGTACTAGAAGTAGTCTTCAGAAAGTTCTTCCTCATTCGAATGTACTTTGACAGTTGACAGTCACAGCTGGACTTTGGCTGGTTGCGGAGAACCACATCGGCTTGGTGAGCTCCGTGACCCCACCTGGGCATAGATAGGAGTTCCTTGAAAGTGTGAAATTCAGAAATGAAATCCTAATTTCTTATCCTAGAAATATAAATCGGAACTTCTTCGGCATATTGCACTTGTGTGGACGTTGACGGTAAATTTTATTCTTTCTCTAAATTTCATCCCTCTATCTCATCACTCTCCAGCACCTGGGAGATACAGGCAACCTGCTACTGCAGATATTTATGATGTTTTAGAGTAAGAGGAACAAAACACAATCCAATAAAGGACGTTGCACCACATAGAATTCAAATTAAACATTACATAAAGGGGACATCATTCATCATTTGTTTTCACACTTGATAAAATAAATCATGTATCAAACCATAACATAAGATATAGAAGTTTACATTCACCATAGTGGCTTAAATACATTTTCTCTGTAGGAAGTAGTCCTAAGATAATAGAATAATATGAAAAATTGCCTGTGATAAAAATAAAATATGAATATAAAAGATAACTCAGCATCAATGATACCCCAAATATAATATCATAGCAAATATATATGTATATATAAATCTTATTAAGTAATGATCATTATGTAACTTCAGGGTTTCCTATTATAATTTTCTAAAATATTAAACTCAACATTTAATAAGTTCAAAGTCTTTGCCCCACTCCAGTGCCTCAGGTGTTATATTAAAATGCCTTTACATTTTATAATGCCAACATGCAAATAAGCACTAGCCTAGCCATTAAAATACATTAATCAAGTACTGTTTATTCTGTCTGAACTCTTCAAGGTCATGCAGATAATATTAACTCTTTTCTGACTGTATGTGAACTTGAAGCAATGAAGATGATATCAATCAAAATGTTCATATAAGAAACTATCTAGACATCTTTATTGACAAGGTTAATATAGTAGACCCCACTGTTTGCCCAGCTCGGATCTATTTGTTCTTTGTACTTGTTTAGAGAACCCTGTTTTGGTTTACACTGGGTAATGGTTGACATTACTGAACCATAAGAATTCTGTCTCTTGTTTTGACGCTCTGTCTTGCAACTAAAGATGGTCTTGAGGGCCAGTTCAAATTAATGGGCCTAAAGGGAAAGTCTGCTGGGGCAAGTGCAACAGCTTTCCTTGTCAATCCGTTCACACATAGCTGCCCCTGCCCCACCGCCCACTTCCTGCTGTGAACATGGCCACACAGTCTGTGGATTTGCAGACGTGCACAAACATGAGGAAGGAAGCTAGCTTGCTGCTTATAGCAGAGCAAGAAAATATGAAGGAAAACCAATTCCTAACTCACATTTAGCTAGGTTTTATTCTTAAGAGAATAAAAGTTCTCTGACTCACAAGGACATTTGCTAATATTTCTCCCCAAACAATATTCTATGTTTTTAAACCTACACAAAGAGAATACCTTACCAAAACAAATTTTTGGTGGACAGCTCTACCTTGATTCAGGTCTTCAGTGACAAAACTAAATAAATATTCTAATATCATGCAAACTTGGGACAAATTTCAGGAATAAAAATGTAAAACTCTACTCTATCCCAAGTTTGCATGATGTAAGAGCTGTTCATGTAGTATCTTCACTGTCTGTTTATTTCCTTGTCCCAGGTTTTTTTTTTTAAACCTCTTATTCTCTCCCAAATAGAAGCTAAAAATAGCCAAAAGTTTGTGACCCAGGCATCTTGAAAATATTCAAGTAAGACTAAAGTAGAATCTAATTTTCACAACATTTTAAGGATTTCCACATGACCAATTCAATATCTGTAGCCTTTGATTACTTTGTAGTTGTGATAAGCAGACATTCACATCATGTAATATAACACCAGGTGACGAGTGTAAGTAGTTCTTGCACTAATCAGAGATTATCTTCAAGCATCTGATTTCTGATGCCACTCTTGTTGACCAGCTGACCTATTGCACTGAAGGATTGAGAGAATTCCCAGACTATAATGTTGTACAGTGAAGATATTTTTGACAAGAGATACCAGAATATGCAACAGGAAGTGGCTATTGTAATGAGATTTATTAAGTTCACCTAGTAAGTGCAGAGCCTACTGATTCCAGGGTTTCTGCAGTGGCTTACACAAGTACCCAAGGTCATTCCACTTCTAATAAGCACTCAGTGTGTTGGTGATGTCTTGTCCCATGGTTACGAGACATCTGCCACACTTCATAAGACAATTTCTGTAGTGTAACGTTAAGCATGTAGGAAAAATGCGTTTTTTTCACATGTCAATCTCTTTCCTTAAGAGGAAAGCCCATTTCCAGAAGCCTATTAGCAGATTCCCTTTGTGAGTCATTGGCCAGAGCTGGATCACATGGCTTTTTAAGATCAACGAGTAGTAACTTGGAATGGGATTACTATGTCTAGACTGGAGAAGAACCCCAACCGCCTTGTGAATAAAGTCATCCCAATGATGTCTGAATTAAATGGGTGTTCATCTAGTAGAGACTATTAGGTTCTTTAGGATTTTTAAAAAATGCGTTGGGGTAACATTGGGTAATAAGTTAAGGTTTCAAGTGTACACCTCTATGATACATATCCGTATACTGCATTGTGTGCCTACCACCCAGAGTCAAATTGTCTTCCTTCACCATATAGTTTGTTTTCTAATGCTCACCTGAAGATATATTTATTGATTTTAGAGAGAGGAAGGAGGGGGCAGAGAGAGAGAGAAAGAGAGAAACATCAATGTGAGAGGAAACATCAATCAATTGCCTCCTGTATGCGCCCCTACAGAGATTCAAACCCACAACCTTTTAGTGTGTGAGAAGATGCTGCCACCAACTGGGCCACCCAGCCAGGGCCACTATATTTGGCCACTTTTACCTTTACTACTTCCTCACCCCCTTTAAGACTTTTTAAAGCCTTTTTTAAAAAAAGAATTTGTAATAATGGCTATATTAGCTTTCTAGGGCTGGCATGCCAAAGGGCGTTGCTGGCAATACTGGTTTATAGATGAGTCACGCCGACCTCTACCTCTGCCATCTCATGGGGTATTCCCTGTGTTTGTTTGTGTGTCCCTTATAAGGACAGCAGTCATACTGGATTAGGGCCACCCTAAAGACCCCATTTCCACGTAAAGTCACATTGACAGGTGCTGGGGATGAGGAATTAAACGTACTTTTGAAAGACTCAACTCAACCGACAGCCCTGACAGTTGGAAGAACGCCTGAGGGTGTGGAGCGAGGGAAAGGACCCTAAGCACCCAAACAGCTACGCTGGTGAACACTTGTGACAGAAACTAATGTATATTGTTAGAGGTTGCCAGTGAGACAAACTGTTTCCTTATTTTGAGCTCTTCTGTCTCCTTGTTCAAGATGTGAATTTCTACGAGTGATAAGTTGGTGGGCGCCTATTGGCACGACATAGGGAAACCAACAGTACACTTTGCTTTATATCCTACCAAGCCTTCATGCAATTTCAAAGGTTGGGGGGGGGGTGATTACTAGAGGAAAACTAGGGGTGTTTATCAAGAGAAAAGAAAAAAAAAGGAAATTTTTGTGGAAATAAGAGTAAAAAATAAGCACTATGTGATGTAGTCAATCCTTGCCCGTCTGCCCCACTGATTGGCAACTGAGCCCCTGA
>PVJI01000192.1:0-164932 GCA_004026765.1 Micronycteris hirsuta
TGGTGGATCCAAGTGTACGACATTCTGGAAAAGGGAAAACTACAGAGGCTGTAACAGATCAGTGGTTGCCAGGGGCTTGGGGGAGAGAAGGGAGGGAGGGACATGTAGGTGGCGCACAGAGGACTTTTAGCGCAGTGGAAACTATTCTGTATGAAACTCTACTCTGCATGATACCGTAATGCTGGGTATATGGCATTAGATATGTGCCAAAATCCATAAGATGCACAAAACAAAGATTAAACCCTAATGTAAACTATGGACTTAAGTTGATAATAGTGGATCAATATTGGCTCATCAATTATAACAAATGTGTCACACTAACGCAAGACATTAATAAGAGGGGACACAGAGTTGGACGGGAACTCATTGCACTTTCCGCTCATTTTTCTGTACATTTAAACTGCTCTAAAAAAATAAAATATATTAATTTTAAAAAAGTCTATGGGACACTATTACTATGCTTCAGGACCTGCAGGTAAAAACTAAGGACTGGCAGGCAAAGATTTCAGATCCCACTATCTATAATACACTCAAGAGTGGTTAAGCAAACCAGATAGCTAGCTATCCAAACAAGTGGCACATGGACCTCAAATTTTCAAATAAATTTGAGAAGTACCATGAATTCAACAAATGAAAGGAATTCCCACTCTGAAGCTCTAAATCTTTTTTAAGTGATAAAAGATATATACAAATACTAAAACTAAAAAGGGACCAAAAAAGTGTAAGAATTTTAGCCCCCGCAAAATCCCACTTATTTAAGTCCTACCTTCAATTCTGAGATCAGCCACAAAAGAAGTCTCCTAAAATACAAAGTTTAAACAGTTCTATGAGAATAGGAAATTTCTTCCTTGGGCAAATGAATTTTGCTCTCAAAAAGAGAATGAACTAGACAGAGAACAGGCAACTGACCCCTGACCTACTTGATGGCAGCGAACACTGATCCTACTAGCCTTTGGATATTTTCCAGAAATTTTCAAAGTTTATGCAGTTCCAATCAACAGCTCAATAGGATCTTCAAAATAGGAAAAAAAAAAAAAAACCTTGGAAGTTATCCTAATCTTCATCTAAAGGAATGAGCAAATGAAAACAACATGAATATTCTAAAGAGAAATGAAGTAGAGAGCTAACCATACCAGATACTAAAACATTATAAAGCAACAAGAATTAAAAATTGTGGTACTAGTAGGGGATCGAATTGACAAATCCCTTAATGGAACACCTGCCTGTAAACGGATTCTAGGATGTGTAAAACACACGTTAAGACTTGTATCACAAATCAATTGGAAAGGAAGAATCATTCTGTAAGTTGTAATGGGCTGGAGAGCTAGTCATTGGAAGAAAAATCAATTCATACCTTCAACTCACACCATACATAAAAAACAAATTTTAGAATATGTAAAGAGAGGAAAAAGAAAAGTCAAGCTTCAGATAAGCTAAAAGAAACAAGAATTAAGTATTTTTTCAATCCTCTAGAAAAGTATGAATTTCCAAGCTTGAAAACGGTAAAAGAAATAAAAATTTGACAACATACAAACAACCATAATTTTGAAAGTTAAATACAAAGAGCAAACAGCAAACTAGGAAATACTCACTTATAAGAAGAGACTATTACCTCTAAAGAGTTCAGACAAATAACGTATTTTTTAGACCATAAGACACACCTAGATTTTAGAGGAGGAAAATAGGAAAAAAAATTTGAAACAAAAGATGTGGTAAAATATTTAATAACATAAATAACATAATATTTCACCAATGTAAACAGCCAGGTAAGCTATATTCAGACTATAAGACACACCCCCATTTTCCTTCCAAATTTGGGGGGGGGTGCATCTTATAGTCCAAAAAATACGGTAGATATAAAAATAACTAAGAACATACTAAAATCAGCAAAGGACACATTCAGAACATTTACAGAAGAGCTACTATAATTAGTATTTTTTAATTTATTCATTTTTAGAGAGAGGGGAAGGGAGGAAGAAAGAGAGGAAAAGAAACATCAGTGTGTGGCTGCCTCCCACTTGCCTCCCACTAGGGAGTGGCCCACAATCCAGGCATGTGCCCTGACCTGGAACCAAACCAGCAACCCTTTGGTTCACAGGCCAGCACTCAACCCACTGAGCCACACTGGCCAGGGCAATTCGTTTTAAACAAAAATTTTCACCTGCAGTTGTGATTTTAAAACCAAAAAAATATATATTTTTACCTATTAAATTGGCAATAGTAAAGAGTTATGATATTATTAATGTGGAAGGGACAGAAAAATAAATATGCTGTGCATTTCTACTGACACAACCTTTTAAAGTTAAGTAAAAAATTTGATAAAAGAGATCAAGAAGAAAAAAATATCTCATGCCCTTTTACCCAGGGTCCTTATCCTGAAGGTGAAGAAAATGCAAGAAAAAAGCCATGTGCACTAGGATAGTCATAGAATATTATTTATGATTATTAAAGATTGGAGGCAACCAATTATATAACAATAAGGAATTGGCTCAGAACTTGTCAGTGGTGGCTTGAACAAAAACTAATGGATGAATGAAACACATATGGTGGGATATTATTCAGCAAAAAATTAGATCACCACGTAAATCAAATGACCGTGCAGTGCAGCTATTGTTTTGAGTTTTTCCCCTCCTTTGTCCAGCATGCTTACCAATTTCCTTCTGATAACAACATCCCTTTCCTCTGGAGAATCTTTCCCAACGTCGTGTTATCCTGGTGGCCCGACCTCCTCTCTGTTAACTGGTGAGCATGTGACTCAGATCAGACTAGTGACGATGTAACATCCCCCTGGGCATAGAAATTGGTCTAAGAAAGAATAGTCTTTTTTTGCCTGACCAATTTGAGTCTGTTCACAGAGTTTTGCAAAGTGAAAGTAAACAGATGTTTTCTCTTCCTTTTGAATGACCTTGGGCTGTTGGCAGCTGTCCCCCTGCTGGCTGGGCTGAGAAGTGCAGAAGAAGAGGGTGGAGGCAACATACAGGAGAATGAGGAAAGAAAGGCTTGAGGGCATGCTCTGGACCCCTGGATATGGCGCCCCCTAACCTCTCTACTTCCCACTTACAGGAGCCCTCCTGGCACACGGTGTGCAGTGGTTAAGCCAGCACGAGCTGGGAGTCTGTCCTCAGCCCTTGTCCTCACTCACGCAGAAATAATTCCCGAAAGTGTCTTTGGTGACCAGAGTATTCTTAAAAATCTAAATCAGACATCTCACTGCCCTGTTTAAAATCTTGCAATAGCTTCGCATTGCTCTTAGACCAAGAGAAAAATCTTACTATGTCCTGTGAAGTCCCACAGGATTCTCCCCTCCATAACACGCACAGACACTCTCTCTCTCTCTCTCCTTCCCTGAACTCAGTTCCCGCCAGGGTCCTCTTGCTCATTTGCTCTACCACATTGGCCACCTTCTGTTCCCCAAACAAAGGTCATTCCTGTCCTGGAGTCCTGATCCTTGAACTTGTTGTCTCATGTGTGAGGAATGCTCTGGCTGACCTTCACAAGGCTGCTTCTTTCTTGTCAATCAGGTTCCATCTCAGACAGTATTTTTGTGAGGTCTCTCCTGACTACGCACTCTACATTACTCTCCTTTATTTTCTTCATATTACCTATGTCTATCTTAAATTCTCTTATTTATTTCCTTTTGTTTTAGAACAAAGAAAAAAATGAGGAAGAAAACATGGATGTACACTGAGATTCTAGGAAACAATAAGCATATGAGAAAATATATTAGATTTACAACAGCGGGCTGATGGGGATTGATTACACCCGATTTATTTCATCTTTTAAAAATGTTTCATAATTTCTATAATGCATTATATGCTTAATTAATTAAGACAGAGCTAGAAAAATTTATACACTCTTCAGAAACCACAAGCTTCCTGTCACTTTTATGAAGAATTTCAGTTATCCTGGTCTTAATTTTTAGAAACTATAATGTTAGGTTCTGCCAACAACTAGTCTCAGAAAAATGTCTTGGTTAATAAAAAGAAGAAGAAAATTAAAAGGAGCATTTGGTATGACGGTGCTTCAAAGCATAAAGGATAAACTTGTATTAGGTCAGTGTTTAAACTTCCAAAGCACAAAATATAACTGTGATAGCTTTTCTGTACATACCTGTAAGCTCACACCAAGACATATAAAGATCGGACACAATAAAAAAGTTCTTAGAATCATTTGTTCCAATGCCATAGTCAAGTGCATAATGGAAAGGATCCATTATTTATTATCTGCAACATGGGAGTAGTTAACTATGAATAAAAAGGCTAAGGCCTAAAGTAATTCTACAATTTTTATATTTAAAGTGGTATTGACAATTTTTAAAAATTTAACACTTTATAAAAATATCCCCAAAACCTAAGGTGATCACATCTGTGTCTTAAAATCAACAGTGACCTTCCTCTTCCTTGAAATCACATTTCTCTCTTCTCTGTTCTCCCCTGGCTCTTTCACACACATGGACCCTGGCAGCTCTGCCCGCCCAGACAGAGGTCCCTCAAGCCCACAAGTCCCCTCACTAACTTTTTTGAGAGGGTCACTTATTTTTCAACCACCTAGTCTCTTGATGGATAATTTCGTTCATTTTTTTTTTTACAAGTAGTTATGAAGTGTCCTCATGTGGTAGATTTTGGGCAGGAACGAGACATTCTCCCCTATTCAAACTTACAGTTTCCAGAAGAAACAAACGAAAACAAGTGAATGAACAAAATAACTACAAATTTTGGTTAAGTTCTAGGGAGGAAACAAATGAAAAATCCCTACTAAGATGGTCAAGGAAAGTCCCTCTGAAAAGGTACATTGAGATCAGAAGCAGACCTGCAATCAGCTGATTTTCCAAGAAGCCCCGACTCCTTTCATCGGTCGTCCAGGGGGCCACCACCCCATCTCCTAGCCAGTTTCTCCAGCTCCACTCAACTGGCTTTCATTCCATTCTCCATATAAATGCAAAGATGATTTTCAATCACGCCCAGAATTGTGACTGCAAAATACCATTTCCCAATGAAAGGCTCCTTGGAGAAAATAAAAACTCAAGAACAAGTTACACATTTTGGGCAAAGGCTGATAGGGAATATCAATATTATAATAAGGAATATTCTCAGAAAGATTTGAAGTAGGATTTTAAATCACTATTTCAAAATGCCAGTAGCCTAAAATTTAAAGCTATCATATAAACATTGTTTCCAGAAATTCCATACACCTTGTAACCATTTACATTACTTTGTATATCCTTCCACTCCTTGTTGACTAAATCTATAATTTAAGTCACAAGAAATATGTTCATTCTGCTTTATGGCCTGCATTTTTCCATACAGACAGTTTGAAATCTCATCACTTTAAAAGATAACCAATCACGCTAATATAAAATAATTAACCTAATCATTTCCTTATTTGAGGTTGTGTTGTTTCTGATTTTTTTATTATTGCATTTCAGCTAAGACTCTCATTATAAGCAACAAAAAATGATTCCAGTTACTTTAAGATAGAGGGGTGTGTCATGTAGTCAATGGGCAGAAATGCAATTTGTGCATCCGGAAGGAGCCGGAAAGCTGTTGATCTATTTTTTGCATTAGATGTTTTGCAAACATCTTTGTTTGCATTAGATCCATCTCTGGTTGAGCTGTAGTTCAGGAGGTGAGATTATCTGACATCAACATGGCGGCCAGCGCCCCATCCCTGTGAATGGGGCGTGGGATGGCTCATGGGCTGGGCTGACCCCTAAAACAGGTCACTACAATTTGAACGACGCTGCTATGAACAAGTTGGTGGAAAAGTGCCTTTTCCTCTCTGTCCTTGGAGTGTGCTCTTCAGAGTGGGATTGCTGGGTCTCAGAGTAGGAACAGTTCATGACTTACCCTCAGACAGTGTGAGCCAGCCCTGCTGAGGATGGGAGGGGACATAAGGGTGTGGGGAAATACTGGTCTGACAGCTCTGAAGAAACTCTTGCTTATCTCCATGATATGCCTTTGAAATCATTGCTTGTTTTCCCCCTTGGAAAGCACAAATGCACTCTTTATATTCCTTTTTATTTTATTTATTTATTTATTTTTGGTCTTTTGACTGAACAGAGGAAATGAGAGGACAATGCAATCCAATGCTCATATGGTAACATATTCATAGAGTTATGCAGTTGCAAATTAATGTCTTCTCACCAATAAATACCCCACATCCTCTCTTTCTAATTGGTCCCGTTTTCTGACCCTTTTCACAGGTTCTTGGTCTTTGCCTCTCTCTCCACTTTCTCCCCTCAGGCTGAGGATCTGAGCACTTTCTCTCCAGAATACAGCACTAAGAAATACTCAGCAGCTTAAACAATTCATCCCTTCGAGTAAAGGACAACTTTCAAGGATACTGATTATTTAAGCATTTCACATTTTCAACATTTCTAACAAAATTACATTGTTCTTTATTGGTTGGGTCCAGAATTTTAATCTACCTTTGGATTCCTTAATTCATGAATCTAGGAACTGGACAATGTTTAGTACAAGATCGCAGGAGGTGGGGGGAAGGACCGGTTAGGGAGAAGCAGGACGGAAGGAGTCCTAGGTCCGCTTTGCCCTGGCTGACCTAGCTTAGTCGACCATGAAAGAGGCAACGTGCAGAGGAGGGCGAGTGAGGAATCAGCCAATATAAGCTGGGGGTACCTGACTGACCTAGAGGAAATGACCAGGGGTGGCCTCTGAGCTGGCAAACTAGCCACTGAAAATAAGGGTCCTGGTGGGGCAGGAAGACAAAGGTACTTGGAATCCAAGATTAAGTTCCAAGGAGTAGACGAAAAACATGTTCAGCTCAAGGGATCAGAAGGACAGCCAGAGAGAACTAAACAGCATTGAGGGCAGTATTTGCCATGTGTTTCCAATACATTATAATTCCCCTAAATTGCCTTTTTTCTTCACGGTGTTGTAAAGTTCCCATGTTGCTTATTTAAAATGGTACAGTTCACAAAGGCACTGTCAGAGCATGACTCTTGGTTCTAAGTCAAGGTCTCACCCTTTGTTTTATTTCCCAGTGCAAGCAATGAGGGCTGGCACAACCTAGCAGGTGTGTTCTGGTGCACAGCAGGATGGGACTGTGCAGCACCACGGCTGGGCTGCAGCCCAGGCGTGGGGGAGTGTCCCCTGGAGGGTCCCTCAGTTCCCAAAGGAGTTCCTCCACAAGCACAGAGGGGAAGAATGGGGGCCTTTCCTTCTATCATTCATTGTTTTCCTCACACCCACCTAGTTTTAAGGGTATAAGAGAATGGCAGCTGGTTTCTGAGTTTGCAGGAAAAGTGCTAAAAGCAAATATGTAGTCAGGAAATTGTCTTGGAGTTCAGAGTGAACAGGGTATTAATGGGAAAGAGGGGGGCTTAGAACTGTCCTGGGAACACCACCAGTGTGTTAGGGAGATGGTTGGCCACTTCTTTTAAAGAATTCAAAGAATAGCAAAAGCCACTCTGGCAGTTTTGGGGGAAAGCAATGGGCAAGAATTACAGAACAGGACGGGGAGGGCCGACGCACTAAGACCAGTAAGCAGCTGTCTGTTAGGGAACATTTAATTTAAATAAGATTAACAGTTGTACTATAAAACAAATATTTTTGCAGCATTTCCATCCTTCCATCTTTGCCTCTTTACAGTTCTGTTCTCAGGCTTTGCTAGAAGGTAGGATCAAAAAAACACTGTGAAGCTGAGAATATGGCTTGATCGCGTTCATCAGTTTTGGGAGAAGTATTTGGCATATTTTTTTAATGCATTATAATTTCCCCAAATTGCCTCTTTTCTTCACTCTATTGTAATTTCTTCCCATGTTGCTTTGTTTAAAATTGCACAATTCATAGAAGATTCAAACTTGCTCCAATGAATATGCTTAAATTTCTCATTTAACAGGATTGCATGTACTTCTGTCTTTGTTAATGACTAACCCCTCTCTGCGTGCTTAATTCTCAATAAATATTAAGCGATGTATTTGCTTTTGTGTTCTTGGCTAAAAACTCCATGACCGGGCATATGCTCAAATTTTGCACCTTTTTTGGATAATGTGCTTTTTGTAATAGTGAATCAAAATAGACTTATATTCAAATGCTTCCTTGAATTCAAAATAGAGAGAAAGGAATTTTAGGATCTTCAAAACACTAGGGAAATGTGACTCTGCAGTGGAATTGCGTCAAAGGAAACCACCAGAGTAAACTGAAGAATGCTCTTCTCACCATAAACGCTAGAAGTAGAAAAAGAACTATTAAAAAGAAAAATGCCTCAAATTAGATATTTTTTAAAGATTTATTTTCCAGAGAGAGGGGAAGGCAGGGAGAAAGAGAGGGAGAGAAACAGTGACATGTGAGAGAAACATCGATTGGTTGCCTCTTGCAAGTCCCCAACCTGACCCCACAATCCAGGCTGCTGACCTTCCGGTCCACAAGCAGACACTCAATTCACTGAGCCACACCAGCCAGGGCATATTTGTAACAATTATAAAAATTATTTCAATTATGTCAGACAATGTATGATAACCTGAAAAGATCAAAATGAATATAATGGACTCTAATTTAATTAGATGAGACTATAATTTTTCAAAGCAGTTAACTCCAACTTGTGTTCAGCATGATTTAAAAAAAATTTTTTTCTATGCTTCTGACCTAGTTTCAGGTGTGGACTCACAAATCCCAGGCCCTTAGGGGAATAGGAAGAAAAGTTACTTGCGTATATTCTGGAATTTATTACACTAATCTGGAGTGCTACCAGTCTAGGCACAGCATGGGCTGTTCTTGTTTTATAGAAGAGTCTTTTTGTCCGCTGTTGGGGACGTTTCCAGCAATTTAACAATCGACTCTAATAGAATCTTACGAATAAAACTAATGAAAACATGGAGATATGAACTCTAGAGACCAAACATACAGTAGCTTATTGTTCACTCTCCGGAGAATAGAAATACCTTCTCTAACAAGGTACAATGGTGCAAACAGGAACTAGCACTTGGGTTTCAATGAACAAGGCATTTAGAGTCAGGGAAAGGCTCGTATTGCCGACCTTAACCTGGCCAGCAAGAGAGAGCACCATATACAGGTGTAAGTGAAAAGGCAAATGTGCTCTGTCAGACATGTCCAGATGACAGTTGAATTGGTTCTAAGACAGCAACAATGTACTGAACCTAGTGTTTTGTCCTTTGACCCATCTTGATGGAGGTTTTTTTTTTCAGAAGGGGCTCTGTATAAGAACTGTTTTATCTTTCATTAAGGTCTAACCCTAATTTTGCCTGTTCCCTTGGATCTTAGAAGTTTATGGAAAACATGGAAAGAGAGAGTTGGTACAACTGAAATACCCAATGGTTTTTAATGACCAAATTCTTCAATAGATATCAAAACTTTTATTGGAGTTGCAATTACAGAGACACTCAGGACAAATCACTCACTTCCTTGAGGATGTGTTCGCATCTATAAAACGAGGGTCGTGTGTGACTAGTATTTCCCCAAGTGTGCCACCCATGCCCCTGGTAGTACGAGATGACTTTAGTGGTATATGGACCACTGTTTCAAACTGTGTATCTATTTTACTAGCCTATCAAACATGTAATATTTGTAAATATTATTGCTTAGAAATAAAGTGAATATTGTTTTTTTAAAGCTAGTCAACATAAAATATTAAGTAAATCCTATAAGGATATGACAAAATAGTGACATATTGTTTTTGAATGAGTAATATCTGGAAACTCTTAGACTTGATGATCCCTAAAGCATATTTTAGCTCAAAGTCCAAAATGTCTATAATGTTTAAGTCTTTGTACCAAATCTTGCTTGTATTAACCATAATTAAGATGCCAACACTAAATAACACTGACAAAGGTTAATAGCAGAAGTTAAAAAAAAGTAAGCAAAGTGCTTGGATAATTCTTAGACTTGATAATCACTCAAGGATTAAAACTAAATACATTTCCTTTGATTTTGACATAGAATTTTCATGTAACCGTCTAAACAACCTCATGCAACACTTTTCCTAAAAGCCTTTAAAATAAAAACCCATCTTGAATTATAAATTCTGTAAATGTGCCTCAAGCATTCATGTGATGACCAGCACCGGGTTCGGAAAGAGCTGCGGACTCCGGGGCGGTTGGAATGGGAAGAGAGTAGCACACACATGAACTTCATTCATCGAGTGCCCAGCAATGGCCTTGCACTTTATTAACTTTACCTTATGTAATCCTCAAACAGCCTAAAAAAGAGGTATTATTTCCCCCATTTTCAGGTTAAGAAACTGAAGCTTTTTGAGTTTCCTCACTTGCTAACTCTCTTACCCAAGGGCTCACAGTTAGTCTGTGGTAAGCATTCAACAAAAATGTTACCAGGTCTGTCTCCTTTCTAAGCATACATTTGGTTTTTTTTTTCTACAACATAAAAGTTTCATGTTAGAGTTTTAAAGGAACATCTCTCTGTCCCTACAAGTGAACTAAAGTAGCCTTGGGACTTCACCAAGAAAAACTTTGGAAGAACTCAAATTCTTAAAGAGTAGATCAGAGACTTAGGCAAAGGTAGTAACTACAGGGCAGGTCATTTCAAAGAAATACGTGGTTATCCTAGAGAGTGTCATCTCTGTCTTAACAGTTCATGCCACATTCTTGGAGTCCCTGGATGGAGATGCTTCCTCCACCTCTGCAGATGACCACCCTGCCCCTCACCACGCAAGCCCAGGGTGGAAACTGGCATCTTCCATTACTGTTGTAGTTTTCTCCCCACAGCCTCTCTGTCCATATCCCCAGCTAAGGGCCTATTCTCTCACTGACCTCTCCACCAAGTCTTGACTCTCAGCAAAGAGTGACCATGCTATATGCCAAACTCATACAAATCCACCCTTTGACCTTTACTGTTCTTTTGTCACCCAGAGTCTTCTTTGGAATACTCTAAAAACTCTAAGGTAGACCAACTAGTCACTTTCCGTGAGAATTCTGTTACCCAAAACCGCTGTGGAAAGTTAGAATGTGTGAAGTTAGAAATCACGAGCATGTCTGCCAATAAAATTATCAACCCCTTGGTCCTTCTGAAAGGAGAAAAGTTCTTATATATAACTTGATTTTTTTAATAGAGTAAAAAAGCGTGTCTCATCAAGTGGGGAAATGAAGCTGAAAACCTTTTCAGTGTTTGGAACAAGGTCAGTCCTAAAGGTGCTAAGGAGAGAAGGAAGCTCTCCCTAAACATACCTTGTTTGAAACACAATGGCTTCAGTCTCAGACAGCTGACAGGTGCCCAGAGCACTTGCTCAAGGGCAAAGAGACTAGCAAAGACAATGTGAATGTGAACTCTTGGTTTAATCCCACTCCCAATTGTTTCTGTTATCAGCACCTTTCCCACACACTGAGGCCAGTCCTCAGGAGACACCTGCAGGGCGGGGCCAACCCAGCTGTCAGTTTCAGTACAGGAGACTGCCATTTTTGCAATGACATTTCGCAATTTGGTCAAAAATGGCCACATATCAGCAATGCCAACCTGTACACTTCCTTCCCATTGTAGAAGGTGACACATTTGCCTTGAACTTGGTTTCTACCTCATTCCCTTTGAAGGGGCATTGCTTCTAGATTGTTCCTTGACTGTACCAGCCCCTACATCCAGATCCCGTCAGACCTCTGCCTGAACTTCAGCCTGGGCGGGAACTCTGCTGTGTGGCCCCTGCCCCTGCCCTGCCTGCCACAGAGAAGGGTTTCCTGCAGAAAGACCATATCCTGTCAAAAGCAGGGCACAGGAGGTGCCTCGGAGAATCCCCACCACTGAACAGGCTCTGGGCCCCGAGGCCCACTTAGTACTCACCTACACACACCTCAAAGCACAGATGACATGCTCTATTTTAATTGTTTCTATTTCATTAAAAAGTGCCAGTGGGTACCCACTGCATTTATTTTGTGAGCCATGAATGTGTCATGACCTACTCTTTGAAAAATATTTCTCAGAGAAGACCTTCTGGATAAATTCTTTGAACACAAAGGAAAACATAAAATCAGGCCCTCCTGAAGACTTGCCCTCCTGGGTGCCATGACCTGGTTTTCTGGCCGTCTGTTGTTCTGTCTCAGGGTTTCCAGACTGAAGCACCTGTCCTTGCCTTCTTCGGGCCTCCACTCCCCAGCTCCACCCCAGGCTTCCTGTCCAGAGTTTCCTGCCCCTTGAAAATGGGTACAGGGCCATGTTATAAAATTATAGCTTCAGAGATTCATCAGCTTGCCATTTTAATGATTTTATGTTTTAATCAAATTTTGAATATTCAAGATGTATTTGGTACTGTTTATCTTAACAAACAGCACCATACACAAACAACTGAGCCCAAGTACTAACATCAATTATGAAAGAGGTAGACACTGAGAAATGGCAAAATTACACTTCTCAACTATATTTTCCAGTGGCCATTCTAGTCTCCAGTATTTTAAAAATGTCAGAATTTTTCTTCATAGCTTTTAGTATAGATTTTACTATTTATTTGTGGTTACTTGATTAATCACAAGTTCAATGAGATCAGAAACTACAATGCTCAGTATATAGTAGGTTTCAATAAATATTTGCTGAATGAGTAAATGAATGTTGCCTTTAAGAAGACTTTGGTAAGCCCTGGTTGGTATGGCTCATTGGATTGAGCACCGCCTGCGAACCAAAATGTTGGCAGTTCAATTCCCAGTCAGGACACATGCCTGGGTTGCAAACCAGGTCTCCAGTAGGGAGTGCTCAAGGGGCAACCACACATTGATGTTTCTCTCCCTCGCTTTCTCCCTCCCTTCCCCTCTCTCTAAATAAATAAATAAAATATATTTTTTTAAAGAAAGACGGCTTTGGTAAGATTTCTTTTTTCCACAAAAGCTTTGAGCTTTTTCTCATGTCTTATATACTAGAATACTGAACATGAATTTGTCACTGAATTAAAAAATAGATGTACAGCCCTACAGGTAGGGTTATCTTTAGGATTCCAGTTGGGGTATAATCCGTTCAATAGACGTCAGCACCCAGCCCCAAAGGTAGCTTTCTGACACTAATAATTATCATCTATTGCATACCTCACAATACTCTAGGAAGTGGACACTATTATTATACCCCATCACACAGAAGAGGAAATTTAGGCTCCAAAAGACTTAATCTAGGCCTCTAGATTCTATGCCATTTTGCCTTTGTGCTACATTTTTGTGAAACTATATAGAGCAAGAGCAGAGTGGACTTATGGGGCACCTTTGACAATCCATGATGCGGTCACTGTTAGCCATGGATTACATCACATACTATGTCAAGACTGAGGTAATGGGATGTAATGGGAATGCCCTTAAGAGGGGCCCAGAGCCACAAGTCTGGACACTGACAGGGGTGGGCCACCACCCATCCTGAGCTCTGAGAACTGAGACCTCCAACCACACGATACTCAGGCTTCGCTGTGCCTGGGTCACACTGGGAGCCCAACGGGCTTCCACTCCCCTGGACTCACCCCACCGCTGCAGCCTCCTGGCTTGAGACCTAAGCCTGCCTCTCCACCTGGGGACCTGCCAGCGACTGGGACTTTGTGTCTGATGCTCGCTTTGCTCATTTCTAACACATAAGCACCCCCTCTCTGCGTGTAACCTGTGTGTGACTCTATTGGCCAATTGGGAGGTCTCCCCTCATAGACCTGGCATTGTGGAAAGACACAAACATGTGCAAGTGACTACTTTCAGGGACACTCCCTTGCTCACAACAGAAACATCTTATCTTTTTTGTTAACGTATATTTTCTCTCCATACGTATGAGAATCTTTTTTACAAAGGGATCATTAAGAAATGTCACAGAAGAGAAATGAGCTTTAAAATCAAGTTATTTCAAACAAGAATGTGTAATGGCATAATGGAGTGGATCCTTAAAGATGTTTACACATATTTTAAACAAGTCATTAAAAATATTTTTGTCTTCTCCCCGTCAAGATGGTGGTGTAGGCAGACATGGTTCACCTCTTTGCACGACTACAACAGAATTACTTCTAAAATATAGAACAACCATTGCTTAGAACTGACAGAAATCGAGTTGAATGGAAGTCTGACAACTACGGAATTAAAGAAACCACATCCATCCAGACTGGTAGGAGAGGTGCAGGTGCAGAATGGGCTGGTCCTGCTTCCACGCGTGGTAGATAAAAATTTGGGAGGTATATTTCAGGAATGAGGAGTCCCAGCCCCACACCAGGCCCCCAGCCCAAGGTTCCAGTGCCAGGAAGATAAGTCCCCACAAATTCTGGCTACAAAACCTAACGGGGATTGAGTCAGTGGAAGAAACTGCTGGAGCCATAAGCAGTTCCCCTTAAAGAACCCACACACGACTCACCTACTCAGACTCACTTCCTATGGGCTCCAGTGCTTGAGGAGATGACTTGAGAGGCACCAGTGGCCTTCAGGGGGAGGCTGAAGTATCTGGCATCAAGGCGAGCAGTGGCCATTGTCTCTTTTCTGGGCCCTCTCCCCACAGAGCCAGCAGACTGGTGCGGTACCTAAGATTCCATCAACGTGGCTAACACTGTTTGATCTGCCTCGGAGATACCGAGAGACTCCACCCCACCCAGGTTACCGGCCCACCCAAGCTGCTTTTCCACACGAATGGTGGGTGTTGACTCCTACTGCACAACTTCCTAAATCCTCTCAAATAAGCAGCAGGTGGGCTCAGTGAGCCCCAGGCCCAGCACTAGCAGCAGCCTTCCTAGATTCACAGCTCAGCTTGGCCTGGGAATCTCCAAGCCCAGCACAAGTAGTGGCCATCTCAGATTGCTTTATAACTCAGGCAGGGTGGCCTCAGATAAAACACAGGTGGGGGCTGGCCTTGGCCTGCACTACCTGGGAAACCCCAGGGTCAGCCCACCCAGTAGACAGCTACTGACCACATCAAAGCACCACTACCCTGCCCCTCACAGCTCATTCTCCAAGGAGGGTGAAAGTAGGTGGTCAGTGGTCACAGCCAGTCCTTGCAGCTGACTGCTCTGGGGAAATCCCTCCCATTGATCTGCCAACAGCAACCAGGCTCCACTACAAGAGGAGGGTGTGCTCAGCCCACATAAAGGGCACACCTCAAGTACCCAGCTTGGGTGATGGGGAAGGCTGTGCCACTGGACCCTACAGGACACCTACTACATTAGGCCACACTTCCAAAACACGGAGTCAAAGCAGCTCTACCTAATACATAGAAACAAACACAGGGAGGCTGCCAAAATGAGGAGACAAGGAAACATGGCCCAGATGAAAGAACAGATCATCTCCAGAAAAAGAATTAAACAAAAGGGAGATAAGCAATCTATCAGATGAAGAGTTCAAAACACTGGTTATAAGGATGCTCAAGGAACTTAGTGAGGACTTCAACAGCATAAAAAAGATCCAGTCAGAAATGAGGGATACACTAATTGAAATAAAGAACAATTTACAGGGGAACAACAGTAGAGTGGATGAAGCTGAGTATCTAATCAATGATTTGGAATGTAAGGAAGCAAAAAAAAAATCAGAACAAGAAGAAGAAAACAGAATTTAAAAAAACAGGGATAGTATAAGCAGCCTGTGGGACAACTTTAAGCACTCCAACATTCACTTTGTAGGGGTGCCAGAAGGAGAAGAGAAAGAGCAAGAAACTGGAAATCTATTTGAAAAAATAATGAGAGGAAACTTCCCTAATTTGGTAAAGGAAATAGACATGCAAGTCCAGGAAGCACAGAGAGCCCCAAACAAGATGGATGCAAAAAAGCTTATTCCAAGACACATCATAATTAAAATGCCAAAGGTTAAAGATAAAGAGATGGAAGGGGGGGGGGATAATGGGTGAGAGGTGAGGGGATTAATAAGTACAAATAGGTAGTTACAGAATAGCCATAGCGATGTAAATTACAGTATAGGAGATGGAGTAGCCAAAGAATGTATGTGCATGACCCGTGGCCATGAACAAGTGTGGGGGGATTGCCTGAGCGAGTGGGGGGACTGGGCAGAAGGGGAACGTAGGAGGAAAAATCGGGACAACTGTAATAGCACAAGCAATAAAATGTAATTTTTAAAAATCTGTCTTTTCTCAATGCAAGTAAATGACCAAACTTACATCACTACTGCCTGATTTTGGTTTATATTCTTTCAAATAAAAGTGGATGTCACAGTAACTGAGAGAAGGAGGAGATTTAAAAATAAAACAAATTTTGGGCGAAGAGAGCAGAAGGGACTAAATGGTTATGGAAAAACAAACAATAAAGATTAAATCAAAAAATAAAAAATAATTTTAAAAAATTTAAAATAGGAATAAGAAATAATAATTCAAGCATAGTTTTTAAAAAGGTGTTCTAAATAGTTCCTTAAAGTTAAAAGAGGGAGATTTTGTTCAACTATAATCCTATGAATAATTTCTACTTTGGAGCTTAGGAAGGGTCCCTGAGATTTATTTTCGTCTGAAAGCTTTATGCCTCTCACCTTGTCATTTTCCTCTACGTGAGTGGATCGAATGCACAAGATGTGAAAAGGGGCTCCATGGAACATGGTCTGGGTTTTCCGAATGTTACAAAAACAGTGGCAATTTTTATTACTTTTCTCAGAGTTATTTGCATTTCAAAAGCGTCTGGCCAACAGCAAATACAGTGACCACCGAAAGCACTCAGTAAATGCTTAGTCAGTAAAAACTGATGGACGTTAAGACTGACCTCAGCAAGCATGGGGCTGGGGCTGTCCTTGCCAACCCCGAGAGGTCAGTGAGCATCGACTTTGCCTCTTCCACCACCTTCTGCCCTTCTCTTCCTTCACCCAATACTACCTGTGACCTCAGGAACTGGACTGAGATTCTTTCTGCTGGCTCACGTGGGGAGATGCCAATAATTAAGTAACAAACTATTAGCTGACAGCATGAAGGCAGCTGCCCCTTCGATTTCTGTCTGCAGCCAGTACATCTGGGGCTTGGGCAGCTGCCAGGGAAACCATGGTGATCTAGCCACCAGAGAAACAAACCCAGGGAATCGTGTTTAGGTATAAAAAATCAAAGTGGGAAATTATGCAGATAAATAATGCTGCTTTGATGGTCAGCTCTGATCTTGTCGCAAAGAAGTTAGAGAATAAGATTAGATCATGGATTTTAGAGTTACAGGGACTGATTATTTTGTAATACAAAAGAAACAGTGATGAGGAAGACCTGTTACTGGTCCTCCTACTGCCTGGCCAACCACCTTCAATCTCACACAGATGTGATTTCATCTGAGAGAGGACCATAGTCAGAGACCAAGGTTCATCTGAGCTGCTGGCCTGAGTATCCCAGACGGCCAGCTCTGGATAAGCCACAGGCAGACTAATGCAAAGGAAGGCACATGTCACTCAGAGATACTGAAATGGACACAGATGGAGTCCCTCAGATGTTGAGGTGCCTCCTAGTGGGGTTTTATGGGAAAGCTGAGACCTGGTAGGAGCAGCTGACACAGGACCAGCACAATGCCCTCCCAGGCACACTCACTCGCAGCCCCACTTCTCCGAGCTGCTCTGCACTGTCTTTCAGGGAGCCCGGGGCAGACAGCATGGGGCTGAGAGTGGGGAAGATATGCATCCTTTCTGCAGCGCTGGCTACAGAAGCATGACGAGTTCTGGTTACAGCCAGGAAACATTACCCAGAAACTGGACAGTCTCATGTTTACTGAGTGTCACCTATGTGCCTCATGTACCTCCCTGATTTGGACTCAGGTCCCTGATTTAAAAACTGTGCCACCTCTTAGGTTTGCCACCAGCATCCACGTGAACCTGGACCACTAACTATAATGGTCACCAAACCCCTTCATCTGCTTCCATTTTGGACATCCCCTGACCCAACCCCTTCTTCCCACTCTTTCTAAATATCATTAAGGCCCTGGCCTGGTGGCTCAGTTGGTTGGACTATTGTCTCATAGATGGAAAGGTCATGGGTTCGATTCTCAGTCAGAGCATATACCCAGGTAGTAGGTTTGATCTCTGGCCGGGGCACATATGAGAAGGCAATCAATTGATGTATCTCTTTCACATCTCTCTCTCTCTCTCTTTCTCTTTCTCTCTTTCTCTCTCTCCCTGCCCCCCTTCCTCTCTCTCTAAAAGCAATGAAATAAAATGTTCTTGAGTGAGGATTAAAAAATAATAATAAATACTAGTCAGATGATGTCACACTTGCTCATACACCTTCCAATGGCCCCTTATGGCAGAGTCCAGGGGGATGGGCCAGGACACTCTGAACCTGACTCAGCAGAGAGACACTAGGAGAGGGAGATGGGGCTTAAAAAAGCAAAAGGGCAAAGTCAACCAAAGAAGGACCACCCCACCCCCCACCCTGCAGGGGCACATGCTGAAGATGACTTGGCAGGTAGGAGACGAACCCCAGGGCAAACCCTGGGGGCCATGAGCTGAGGACGACAGCTCCACTTTTGGGAAAGAATGTGGGTCCCCTGAGTCACCGCTTCCAGGAACACTGGGTTTGAGTGAGGGCAAACTGGCTCCACAGAAAAGCCATGAACTTGGGAGACCTGCCAGTTGTCTCTGGCTTCTGTTGAATTCTCATAATTGAATCCACGTCTCTTTGTCCATTTAGGGAGACCCTTCAGTCCTCTGTTCCTGCCCAAACATTAACCAAACACAGGACAAGGGTGGGAATCTGGGGAAAGAGAACTCCCTGGGACTTTTGTAGGCAGGGTCAGCCTTCCCTGTGGCAAAAGGAAAACTTGAAACCAAGAGAGTGAGCCTCACAGCAAGAGGGGTAGCTCCCCACTCTGTTCTCCTGTGCAGCAAAGGGGTGTGGCCTGGTGCCACTTTGACCCTCTGGGTTTGCTGTGTGCCCCACACAACTCCAGCCCCTTCTACTCCCCAAAGGTACTGTGCAGGTAATACCACTTCCTGTGTGCGCCGTGAGCAGAGCAGTTAGAGAACACTGTTTCCTAGGCCTTGGACGCCCCCGCCCCCACCAGCCTGCTGAAGGCCATCCACGTGCCGATCTCCTGACAGAAGTCCTAGAGGCCAGCAGCTTGGAAGCAGAGGAAAAGAGAGATGTGGGAAGCATCACCCGTTCTCTCCACTGGAAGCCAATCTGAAAAGTGTCATTTTTGCCACTAGCTTAAAAGTGTACAAAAAAGAAGAAAATATCCAGAAAACCGTGTGAAGAAAATCAAATGAACGACGTGCTTACAGGACAAAGAAACTGTCTCCAAACAAAGCATGCATCTTTATAGTCTGAACGCTCAGCGCTGAGACTCAGAAGCTCTGGCTGCGACTCCAAATGCTGCTGGAATTACACCAAGAGCATGTGAAACAGCCTCCGAGAAAAACAATCAAGGACGAAAGGCACCGCCTGGGAATGGAGAAGAGGTATCACAAGGCGTGTGGAGATATGAACTATAGCCATCAGAAGTGCCGCCTCTACCAGAAGATGGCGGAAGCCATGGGAAAAGAATTGGAGAGAACCATCTTCTCCGGTCCAAAACAAATTCTCTTCTAGGAGAAAAGAGCTCAAGAAAGGTGGATGGCAACTCTGTTGTCTGAGACACAGCTCAACGAGCTAAGAAAGAAAAATGATGACATCAGACAAATCCTGGTGAATGTCCAGTTTAAGTCCAACCCTTTCCCAAGTGAAGATTTTGCTCCTGAAGTCCCATGTGCAGCCCACAGAGGTCCAGAAGTCCCAGGGTATCACCTGGGCCCTTCAGGAAGGAGGGAGGCCAGCCTGGAAGGGCTCAAGGACTGAGGGTCCCATGAGATTGAATTCATCTTTCACAGCAGCTGGGCCTGAACACGCGCCACCATGGCAAGACATAGTCTGCATCTTCTCCCTTTAAGTTAATTTTGATTCATCTCTTTCTGTCTTTCCAGGCTACCTACTTTATTTCAACGGTACTGCAATGGCTCGTATTGAAGTTGAACAGCATGAGAATGCTTAGGTGGTAGTTTTTCAAATGTACATTCATCTAATATAATTCTTAGGAATACATTATTTTCATGTTATTGGACCCTCTAAAAAATAGTATAAGTGTTTTATTTTGATTTTAATAGAAGGTCCACTTTTACCTAAACCAGAAACATTTTTTTAAAATATAAATATCTTAACTCTAACAAAACTTCACTTTTGCATGTTACCTCCCACACATATGGTGCAAATATATTTGTACTAATAGCGTACATTTGGTTTATGCTGAGATATTTAACAGTAAATAAGTTTACCCACTTGAACAAAATCCTGTTCTTTGAGGTATTTACTAAAATTTACTATATATATTGCCAAATCTTTTGTTACAAGTGCTACCTAAGTTCTTTCACCCCCTTTCCTCCCAGGAATATGTCCTGCGGGACCTCAGACATTTTGCTTGACTTCTGGACTTGCGCTCTCAGCGGAATTTTACTTGTAAACTCAACTTTATACACAGTTGGACTAAACAGAGCATTTCAAACCACCGTGACCCTCCATATGGCTTCGGTTCCTGCCGCTCCCTTAAAATTGCTCCTTTTGAAATATGTAACCGTCTCTACCTTCTCCCTGACACAGTCTTTAAATGTTGGAGTTTTCCAGGGTTCCACCTGGAGCCCTAATATTTTCTCTCACAATGTCTTCTCTGTCAGGCAGTTCTCCTGCTCCATGGTTTCAAACACTTCCCCAAGCCTCTTGTCTAAGCTCATACATGCCATGTACCCACCTTACTAATCAAACTGTCTCCTCACCATTTCCCCGCTTCGAACTGAAGACTGAAGGTGGTAGACGTAACCACAGAAGAGTCCTAGAACATGACCAGCCTTAAAAATGTAGAACTTTCCTCACAGGCATCTCAAATTCAACATCTCCAAAATAAAACTCTTGATCCAAACCACTCCCCATCAACAACATTTCCTCCCCTAGTTTTTTTCCTTATCAGTGAGTAGCACCGTCCTCCATGTCTAAGTCCAGTATGCCGCCATACTTCAGGCCTCTCTTCCGCTTTTCTCTCACTTTCAGTGAATGCTGCCATTTCCACTTCCCTGAACATTTCTCACCTTCAACAGTTTCTTCCCAGTCCTAAGCCACTCTCCAGTCTTTCCTGGATCACTGCAGTAGTGGCCTGACTTCCCCGCTCTCCTCTTGCTTCCCACCAAAAGATAGCTAGAGCAATTTTTTTAAACAGAGTTTGAATCATGATACACCACTCTTTGACAAACTTAAAGGCCTGTATGTTCAAGAAAGTCTAACCCTCGTTCATGGCCTACATGATCTGGCCTCTTCCCTTTTTCCTGTCTTGCCCTGCCTGTTCCCTTGCCTTACGCATCTCAGCGACACTGAACACTTTCTCTAGAAGAATATACTAACCCCTTTTCTGCTTTAAAGTCTTGTGCCCACTGGTCCTTCTGCTTGGGACCTTGCTCTCCGCTCCCTTTTCTTGTTCTCCTTCTGCTCATTCTTCAGGCCTCAGCTTCAGTGTGACCGCCTCCGGGGGGGCCTCTCTCTACCTAACTACACACACACACCGAGTTAATGTCCCACCGCAGCTTTTCACTAATAGCATTCAGTGAATATTTTTAATTATGTATTTTTTGTTCATTAACCATCAAATGCTTCTGCCACTTATCTTTCCCCTCCATCCTCAAGAGTTTTTTCTCTTTTTTTGCCATTTATTTTTTCATTAGTTAATAGTTTATTAATATTTGTTGAATAAATAATTTACAAACTATGAACACAAGATAATTGTATTTTAAAGGGGGGAGTATTTAAACTTTCAAAAACTTTTTAAAAAGCCATTTTCATTGCTTTGAAGTTCTGAGGCTTATAATCATTTGATATTATAAGCCAATAAAAAATTTTGAGTAATAGTGCCCTCCACAAACTGGTCTACAAGGAAAGAGAGGTGCTAACCTGCATATTTGTTGGGAATGTTTATCTGAAGGTTGAAGATGCTGATGGAAGTAATCACAGGGCATGATTATCCTTAGGAATTCAGAATATTCCTTCCTGGTGTTTATGGGAAGAATAATGTCAATAGTGGTGTTAGCCAAGGTTGTTCTTTTTCAGGTATCAGTTACAATAAAGAAGTCATATTTCCCTGACTGGTGTGGCTCAGTGGATTGAGTGTCGTTCTGCAAACCAAAAGGTCACTGGTTCAATTCCCAGTCAGGGCACATGCCTGGGTTGCTTGCCAGTTCCCCTGTTAGGGGTATGCAAGAGGCAACCAACTGATGTTTCTCTCCCTCTCTACCTCCCTCCCTTCTCCTCTCTCTAAAAATAAATAAATAAAATCTTCTTTTAAAAAAGAACTCATGTGATCTGACAAAATCAATGACCAGAGGGTTTTATCATCGTGGAACTGGGTCAGATGAAACATTCAAACATCTGGGATTCCCTCAGAGTTTGGGATCCTTTTCTGGTTTACGAAAAATGCATTTTAAAAACATCTGGTTTGGATTCC
Organism: Micronycteris hirsuta; assembly: GCA_004026765.1. Taxonomy (NCBI): domain Eukaryota; kingdom Metazoa; phylum Chordata; class Mammalia; order Chiroptera; family Phyllostomidae; genus Micronycteris; species Micronycteris hirsuta. The sequence continues at coordinate 22,324 of PVJI01000192.1, forward strand.
TCCCATTTGTTAGTTTGGTAAGCAGTTTAAAATATCACATCGTCTGAATCAGACAGTGTATTCAAATGCTTTGGAGAGAAGCAGTCTTCAGTGAGGAACACTATGGAACTAGAGAGCCAGTTAATCTTACACTCTTCTTCTGTTTATGTTTACCTATGAAAATGAGTGTAAATCATTGGCTATCCACCCTGATGGTAGAGTTGGACAGAAATATTTATTGTTTGAGTGAGTTCTGTTTCTTTGGTTATAGCATTGTATTAGCCTGCATCAATTAATCAGGAAAGGAAATTGTTCAGATGCAAAATCAAGGCTAAGGCGAGCAGAGCTGGGAGGCCGCGTGGACCTTCCCAGAGCCTCCCAGCTCATCCTTTAGCAGAATAACCCCCATAGCAGCAGCGACACGTGTGCCAGGTTACCACCCCAGGAGCAAAGACGCCCAGACTGAGAACAGAAGCTGAGCAGAGCCTACACGGAGAAAGCTGAACAGCAAAGAACCACAGTGTTTATATTAGCCATCGGCCTCTAGGCAGGACAGGAGAATTTTTAAAACAGCACTAAAACTAAGAGCTATAAACATCCTCTCTGAGTTTATAGGAACAGCTCCACACAGAGCAAAGAATCAACTGGGGGGGCGGCCTTTCTGGGTAACTGGTGGCCACCGCAGGCCCTTGAGCACGCACACTGATGGAGGAAACACTTGCCTCTGCTTCACAGGCAGTCCTGGCCCACAGCAGCAACACAGTTGATGCAAAGGAGCACTTCTGCTCTTAAAAGGAGCACTTTGGGCAACTGCAAAGGGAGAAAGAAAATTAATGAAAAGCCTTCCTGCAAAGAAATCACCATTTTCATGACGACAAGCATGGGTGAGGAACAGCCTGAAGCCTGGTGAGGATACTTATCCAGGGAAAGAAAAGGGAAAGATCCTGACAGGCTGTCCTCCAGCAAGGCAGTTGTCACTTGCAGCCAAGGTCCCAGCGTGGGCAGACCAGGTCCGCTGCACTCGTTAAGGACGGGAGTGGGAGCAGGTGCGTTCCCACTGAAGTGGGTTAACGCTACACTTGCAGGAATGGATGTTAACGGAATACAAGCGTTTCAGATCCTGAGGTGAGAGGTTGAAGAAATAAGGAAAAAGGACGAATAGTGGGTTCTTACTTGACCATCTCTTTGATTTTTGTCTTTCATCTTCCCAAAGCCTGTGTTTATCCACTAGGCTGCCATCACTCCAAGGCCACCGGTGGCTGCCATCACTAGCGACGCAGCGTCCGAGGTGGCTGCGTGCATTATGACATTCATTGCGGGCAGTTATGAAGGAGCTGCGAGTTAGGAAAGCTGGATTTGAGTTCATGGTCTGTACCAATAAGCAGCTGAGTGACCCTGCTCAAGTCTTCCGGTCCTTTCATGATCTTGTTCTGCTGACAACATTCTCCCCCTCAGACCCAGAACTTTCTCTTGCTTGACTCTACCTGCCTTCACTCTCCATGGCCCATTGATTTTCAAACTCTGCCTTGAAAAGCTCTTGGTGGTTTAGACCCACAAGCTCACCGGGGCTGGGGCCTCTTTCCAAGAAAGCCTCTCTCAGCTTGCAAAGGATCTGAGCCATTTGCTGCCCTACTCAGATCCCCTCTCCCCTCCACCACACCTGCCTAGTAAAGCCCAATGACTTCAAGGCCAAGTCAAATCCTAAATTCACCAAGAAACATCCTCAAAGCCTCTCAAAACGTATTTCCTCTGTCCTCCAGAGTCATTTCCGTATACATCTCTCTCCCCTGCTCCTCCTTGAGTGTGGAGTCCTCAAAGGGGGAATCGACTCTTCCTTGCCACAACCCCTAGCCTTTTGCTTTGTTGAGTCTGTTGAATTGCTTACTGGGATAAGTGTGAAAGAACTTCCATTCAGGTGATTTAGTATACATGTAACACATTCTGTTACTTTGCTGAGCTAGAATTCACACGCTATACAATTCGCCCAGTGTACAATTCAGTGTTTTTAGTATACTCCCAGGGTTGAGCCACCATCACCACAGTCTAATTTTAGAAGAGTCTTGTCTCTCCAAAAGCGAACCCTGCACCCATTAACTCCCATTATCCCACTCACTCCCATTATCCCAGCCTCCCTAAGCTCCTGGCAACTACTAATCTACTTTCTCTTCCCATAGATTTGCCTATTGTGGACAGTTATGTAAATGAAATCATACAATATGTGGTCTTTTGTGATCTAAGCTTCATGCTATTGAAACATTCAGAGACTGTTCTTTTTCAAAGGTTGGCTCCTTTAAATAAATCTCTTGCAAAATCCACTCTACATGGGAGAAATCATTAATCAGGCAGGAAGAACACTGAGTGACCTTTTTCAGGGTATTTGTATTTTAACAATGAATAACAATTCTATCACACGAACAAATGACTCTTATTTAAGGGGGGGGATGCTTTGGGCAAATGTAAAGTGCATCGCAGGGCTGCTGTCTTCTCCGGAGGCTGGTTCTCTCTCTAGCATCTGCTGGAGGTAGCTCACTTTGATGGGAGGAATTACCAAGTTCTTGGTAAAGGCCAAAAATTTGCTATGAACCTTCTCACTAATAGGACAAGGGAGGTGTTTTTTTCAATAACCCTTGAAAAGTGTACCAAGAATTAAATTCATCCTGTTATTACCAACTCTGTGGACTCTAAGATGCACATTTTTTCCACATTTAAATGTTCCTCCAGTTGGGATGCATCTTACAGTCACCGCTGACCTGCGCTGACCTGGTGGCAGTCACAAAGGAGTTGTCATTGCTGGCATGAGTACACACCTGTCATAGCTGCTCATAGGGCATTTCAACTGAGGTGTGTGCCTGGTTGACACCACCTGTGCTGAGTCTCCAGGCCATTTACAATGTCCTCAGAAATCCATGCTATGATTTGACATCGACATTCTACATGCCCACTGCTTCCAATGGCACCAAAGGTGATATTATGTGAAGAAACACAAACATTGTTGACCAAGGGTTAAAAAGGGATTTAGAAGACTCAGACTCTGCACGCGAAAGCATTTTAAGAACAATCTACTCAGACATTTTCCTCTTTACATCTGCACAAGAGTGATATGTGATCTTCAGAAATCTGCGTCGCAATCTAAAGGAGCATTTTCAAACAGATTTTTTTTAAAGCTTGTGTTAAAGTTGAATTAGCAGGTATTGTTTCTTTCTTAGTGGTAATAAAGTGATGATTTGACAATCTCAAATTCTGCATCTTAAATGTGGCCTATTCCCTGTGTATCTCATTCCACCCCCTTTGTGGGTTAGAGAAGGGGCTGAGAAACGGAACTGGATTCTCAGAGACATGAGCCAGCAGGGCTAGAAAAATGAGTCTGATGTAAGGAACTTACGAGGTTACTTCTCATGCCCCGGTGCTTGTACAGAGAACAACAAAAATCATGATAGAGATAAGCAAGTTAGGATACACAGGATCCAAGCGGGATTCAGTTTTCACTGCGCTGGCCAGCAGCCTCGAGACGCTCTATAAGCTCCTGGAATCCTCCAGAGGATTGCAGAACTCCATAAACGATATGCTGACATCATCCCTGTCTGGGCAAAAACAGGACCAGCAGCCACCCAAGAAAGGCCTTTCAGACCCCTGATTAGTTAGTCACCGCAGCCTGCCTTGGCCCAGGAATCCCGCCTCCCGTTTGCCAATCCCTTTACAGTCGCATCTGCCTTTCCTGCCAAGCTCGTCCCTAAAGGAATTTATCACCTTCTGTTCTGCTTTTCTTCCCAAATGTGAATCAGAAACCAACAATACCGTTTAAAAAGGTACTTTCAACCAATCCAGTTACGCTCCCCCAGCCCCCTTCTGTGGAATGAGGGCGCTCTTCGAGTTTCCTTCCGCGGCTTTATTGAGGACGCGGCCCAGGAGCTCGCTGCTCGCTGGCGCTGACGATAACGAGAAACACGTGTTCGTGTGGCAGGCACTGCTCTGAGGCCTTCGTCTGTATGACCTCACCTCATCCTCACTAGGAGGCGAGCACTAGTACTACGCTCATGTTACAGATGAGGAAACTGAGGCAGAGAGAAGTTCAGAAACTGGCCCAAGGTCACACAACTCTAGCCAGAAGAGAGGAAGGCCGAGCTCAGGCAAGCTGGCCCCCAAGTCCACGCTGCTAAGCACCATTGTGCTCAACCATGAAGGAAGGTGTCAGGCTCCCGCTTTGCCTTCTTATGTGAAGGTTAGCTAGTTCTGTGGTTTTCATACCTTTAAAATCAGCCTCACTTAGTACGCGCATATATAAAGAATCCGATCCGAGATGCCCTGTTTGAAATGAGGACAAGCGCCTGAAGGCCTCGTGCCTGTTGGGCCTTCCTCTGGACTCCTGAGGTGGCCACAAGCATTTCCTGGGACCCCATGGGCTTCTGGGAAAGCTCTGCTTAAATGTCTCTTCTTATTGACGAGTTACCCAAGCCCTCAGAGAAGCAGGAGAGCTTGTCAGGGGCAGACTGCAGGCAGAACCCAGCGCTCCTGACCAGCTCCCGGCTCCCTGGCCCAGCCCCAGCACACTGCCTCTGCTTGTCGGCTAGCGCCTGCCACGCTGTACTTAATGAGGACAAACAAATGTGCTCATCGCATTGAGTTCAAGTGTGAATGATGTGATCATTCAGCTCCTGCTTAGCAATCCTTTCTCTGGAAAGATCTAGGGCAGATGCTGCAGAGCTTTCAACATGAACTTCCAGGTAAAAGTAGCACGTTTGGTCCTGACCATCAGGGCCACCAGGGAGCTCTGCTCACAGATTCATCTCAGTTCCATCTTCAAGGAAATTTCTTGTGCAGCTATGACTATTATTTCATCCCAAATAGTGTTGGAAGTTTGTTCTAAGTTATCCCTCATAAGCTGGGAGACAGAAATCCTAAACCACCTGAGAAACTTTAAAGGGTTCATTCAAGTTGGTAATGTCTCTTTTTCTGGGAGCATAAATCAATCCCCAACTTCTTCTGTATGGATCACTTTGTATTTGCAGAGAGCCCACAAAGCATCATTGTTTTTGAAAGCATTGCTGCTTGAAAAAGAATCTGTGTCCTTCCTTGAAAGTGAATCTGTGTCCTCTCCTGCGCAGCAGGCGCTATGCCGACCTTTTCTGAGGGCTCCAACCAGACCGATGGAATAATTGGTCATGAAGTAATAGTAACATACAATTACCACTCTGTATTTTTAAGCTAATAAAGAAATGATTCTTTGATTGCAACACTTTCCTTTGTGTAAACTGAAGGCTGGCTACCTGGCGTGGCAGTTTAACAACTTTTTAAGAACTCTGATCCCACACATAAAAAATCCTAGGCAGCCCTGCCTCCCTTTCTGGTCTTGTTTCATGCAATACTGTGATGCATTTATATAGGGTTTAAGGAAAAAAGAAAGAAAGAAAGAATTAAGTTCTTGACCCATACTGATTAAAAACTATCTATCTTTTTCTAAGTGAATAAGTGTATCATATTTAGAGTCAAACACAACCATAATACTATGTTCTGCACCTCTGGACATCAGCAGATATGCCTGCCTACATCTTTTGTACACTTGGCCAAGTTATATATGTTCACACTTGACTTCTCTCTAGAAATAATGCCATATTAATCATTAGGAAATGTGCATTCCCTCTCAGTCTGGCTCGAGACCAGGGAGTTCTCAGGCATCACTTGGGAAATTGTGAGGAAGGTGAGCCACTCAGTTATGAAAGGCATTATTAATGCAGGAGGATAATCCTTCTGCTTTATGTTAGGGTGGCTGTCTTCATCCATCTCACTCAAATCGCAAGTCAGTAGTCCAGGACAAGAATATGCAGTGGGTAAACATCTTCTTGTCTGAATGCAACTTCGTATAAAAGAAAAAAAGTACTAACAATAAATGCCATTAGAATTGTCTCGTTTTATGCAATTGCTCTTAAGTGGAGCGGTTTCAATACGCAGATGTGCGGTCCCCACCCAAGGCCTACTAGGTCGGGATTGTTTGGGATGTGACCCAAGCAGTGTGCTGAAAGGCTTTGCAAGTTGTTTCGTTGTGCCTCACCTAATTGGTGAAGAAAGACTTCTCTCAATAGTTCATTCATATTTGCATCTTTTTAAAAGAATGTAAAGCACTCTCATTCCACTTTGTAATGTTTCCTTGATTTCACTAAAGGTAAAATTAATTCCCCTGGTTAAAATCTCACAACTCCAGCAGATAATGTGCAGAGTCAACTTAACAGCAAATGACACTGGGAAGAAGGCCGAAGGGATGAAAAGTTTGGAGACTTCACCAAGTTTCAGTTTGAAGGAAGCACAGCCTATGTGGGTTAAACACTTGTACCATCTGCTAACTTTATGCAATGACATGATATCAAGCCAGCAGCAGACAGGTGCCTCTGTGTCACCAAATTCTGACTCAGTTCTTGTCACTAACAGGCAGTCTTAAGCATAGAGGCCCCGCACTGAGCAGCTCCAGCAAGGTCTCTGACCTGTGGAGGTGTCCCTTTTCCTGGGGAGGGCTCCTGAAGCCCTGGGCGAGCATCCAAGGAGCAGGGCTTCCAAAGCCGTTGTTCCCAAGCAATACTCAATTCCTTCTGGAAACACGCCTTCCTGCACACAACTGGCATTGCTGATGAGCAGGTTGCTTGCTGCCCCAGGGTGTAAGTGGTGCAAGGGTGAGGAGCAGTTAAACAAGGTGTCAAGGGTAGGCCAGATTGTGCAAAATTTAGGTTAATATATTGTCCTTCCGTATGCCTATGAACTCATTTCACACAAAGAGCATTTTCTCTTGGGTAAAACAATCCCCTTTCAAAATGGCAAAACATGAAATAAGAAGAGATCACAATAGGTTAAACCTACTCTGAGCTATGGTTTTCTATGTGCAGATGCCTGTCGTGAGTAGCTTGTAAAACCAACCACTGTGACCGTTCGCGCACAAGCTCTGCTGATCTTACAAATGCATAGTAACGCAGCCGCCTCTCCAAGGGCAGCCTCCAGCCTGACGTTTGCACAGCCAGCAGAAATAATTCCTTGCAGGAGATAGAATTTCATCGTTTAGCAATATTCCTTCAAAGGAAGCTGCACCCTCAGCCCCACACACTATTTCAGGGGACGTGGCCCCGCCCCCCGCCCCCGCTTCCCTTCAAATTAATGGCAGCCAGCAGGTAATCAATGCCTTTTATGTAGGACAACAGAGAAGATTCTGCAGGTCTCTATGTGGGGGGTATTTATCATGGGAGGCAGACATGAGGTTTTTAAAACCAACAAGTATTGTTTTTTCTGGACTAGCAAAGCAAATCGTGTTCAATACAAAAATGTTGAAAAAATCTTGAAAAAATTCATTTGTAATTCAATCTTTCAAAAATACACGTTCTAATGTTTTAGCATGCTCTGCAGCCTCTTGCACAATTGGCATCACACTGTACATTCAGTTTGCAGCCTGCTTTCTCACTCAATACACTGTGCAGCTGCACATTTAGTTGCTTTTTTGTATGTGTGATAATAAAGAATGTTTCAGTGAATCTCCTTGAATGTGATTTTTGGTCTACATTTCTCAATATGTCCTTAAGGTAGATTCCTAGAAGTGGGATTTCTAGATGAAAAGATATAAATGAACATCATAGCATTTCAACAAAGATTTTCTAGGTTGACTGGAAAATGCACTGCAATGTTTACTGGTTGTGCACGGCTGTTTCTGGGAAGGAAAAACACCTGCCGCCAGCTTTTCTCACGCCAGCACTTTTTTTTCTTGGTGTGTCTGGTCGTGGGTTTGATGCTTCCTCTGGAGAACAGGTGTTTGAATGAGGGGACCCACACTGTCCAGCTTCCTTTTGTCCCCTCAGAACTCCTTCTCTTCTGCACCCTGCTTTGTGCCCTGCGTGGCCGATTTTCACGTCAGCAGGCTACTTCGCTGTGTGCGTTCTTGTAGGCTCAACCCATAAGAGACTCTGGCCACCATCAGAGAGAGGAAGGACAAAGGAGTTGGATCTTTATCCCCCAAACTGCTCCTTGAAGAACTGCCGTGGGGTTGGTTGCATCCTTTTTTTTTTTTTTTTTGCTCTTATCTGCATTTTTTTTTAAATTGTGGTTATATACACACACACACATATATAACATAACATTTACTATTTCAACCATTTTAGGTGTACAATTTAGTGGTGCTGAGTACATTTACAGTGTGCCACCATTGCCGCTATCTATTTTAAGAACATTCATCATCCCAAACAGAAATTCCACTCCCATTAAACAATATGTCTTTGCTACTCCACCCCATAGCCCCCTGTAACCTCTATTTTACTTTCTGTATCAATGGATGTTGCCCATTCTAGGTACTTCCTAGAACAGGAATCATATAATATTTTTCCTTTGATTGGCTTATTTCACTTAAGAAATGTTTTCAAGGTTCACCCATGTTGTAGCATGTATCAGAATCTCATTCCTTTTTAAGGCTGAATAATATTCCATTGTGTGTATATACCACTTTTTTTATCTATTCATCTGTTGATGGGCACTTGGCTTGTTTCCACCTTTTGGTTATTATGAATAATGCTGCCATGAAATGGCTACACCCTCTTTCAAGGCCATAGATCCTGTCAGGGGTCCTTTTCATAAGGCTACCCTCCCTTTGTTCCAATAACCTCTCCTTTTTCTTGGTCCTTTGGGCTTAGGGTGGTAGCGACTCCCTACCATTGCTAGAGTTGGGGTACTGCACCATCCCTCATGGATTTCCCTACAACCTATCCATGCTTTTGCAACCCTTCTCTTTATTCATCCTTCTCTGAACTACCCGAGTGTGCTACCTGTTCCTTGCTGGGATTTTGACTTCCACCATTTTGCTGTAAACTGTTTCCAATTTACACCTGAAACAACCGACCACTTTGCAAAGAATACCTGAGCACATCACCCATGCATCCCACCAGTAGATACTGACAAGCCTGAAAATTAAAAATGATACTGGTGCCCAGGCTCCATTCCACTTCAATTATAATTCAAAATATCTATCGTGATGACCTGGAGATTCTTCATTTTAAAGAAGCTTCTGGATGGTTCTGGTGCGGCTAGTCCAAGGCCTACCATGAGCCCCTGGCATGGGGACTCCTGCTTGCAGCCTTGAACCAAGGTGCAGTTCTAGGTCTGCTTTCAGAATGAGGCCAACATTTTTGAACCAAAATAACCAAAGTACATTGAAATGAAGGTATTTGAAAATTAATCATATTTCATTTACATACACTTTCTAAATTAACTTCGTTTCATACTGGGTTGACTTCCAAATGATCAGGCTTTTAGGAAGGAAGAAGACAGGATGATTTTTATACCCAGAAATTGTCTTCTAAGCTGCCAACATATTGTCCATTTTTCTCCAGGCACTGTCTTACTGTGTACTCATCTTTTATGTTCAAGATTCTGTAGAAGTAATAAAGGGCCAAGCCTGAGAAGCTGCCAGCATGCAACCTTCAGACTTCTAAAAGTCACTTCCTTAACAGTACCTCTTATAGTAGATTTCCTGAGGTATACAAATACAGCTGTGCTTAAGTGTAATGTCAGAAATCACAGGAGACATGCAGAGACTGCACCACCCATCCCTCCTGGCAAACAATGGCTGCAAATTTAAATGGTTCTCAGAGATGAGTAGGGGGCTGAAAGGGAAGGTAGGAAAACAGGCTTTATCTACCTCAATATTTTGCCAAAGGCAACTATGAATTCAGAATATTAAATAAATTATTATGATACCCTTTGCATATTACCTCATTTTTATTCTCAATCCTGGTAGTTTCCGGCAATTCATTTAGCTTCTCTGATCTTCAACTTCTTCATCTGCAAAACAAGAGAAAGAGAAAAAATATTGTGCTGTATTGAAAAGCATCTAAGCTCTCAACGAATTAAAAATTCAGGAAGGATCAAGTCAAGGAATATGTATAAAGGATCCATGACCAAGGACAAAGTTGAGGGGGAGGATTGAATGTGGGAGGAGGGTGGGCCGGGCAGGGGAGAGCAATGGGGATAAAATGGGAACAACTGTAGTTGAACAACAATAAAATTTTTTTTAATTTTTTAGTTCATGAATTCCACATTACAAATGAGAAAACAAGGAGTCTAAATGACAACTCTACATTCAAACAACTACACAAAGCAGGATTGAGCTTCAAATCCAGACCTTCTTGTTCTTAGCTTAGTAGATAGAAGGTTATGAAAAATTGAATGATCAATAAAACAAAACAAAAAAAAGACAGAGAGAAAGCAAGCAAATAAGAATGGGTGGTGTAAATACTAGACTTTTGCCTTCACTGTTGAAACTGAGCAGGAGTGTGGTTGTTGCGGTTAGCGCAACCAGTCACCCCTGAGGGTTTTTTTAAAAACTGTGAGGCACCTCCAACTTTAAATCAGCTGGATGGGAGTTACGTGCGAGAGGCGCTAACAGCAGCGAAGAGGCCCCTGTTGGGTTCGCTGCGGTGCCCACCGCAGGTCAGCCTTTAAAAATAAGCCGTGGCTCTGCATTTAGCCTGGGCATCCGAGAGGCCAGATGTGAACACTTCACAGGGCTAAAAGGGGTCCCTTCGGGGGCTGATGAAGTTTTGCAAACTTACCCACAAACCTCTTTTGCCTCTTCATCTTTAAAGATAAGTTGAATCACTGTTTCCTTCCTGCTTCTTAATTCAGCAAATCAATAACTTTCATTTTCAAAGCATCCTTTTTAATTCTACCAGAGCCAGCCTTATACTCAACTGCTTTCAGACTAGCCCAGACTTTGAACTCTTTGGTAAATCTGAGCTTTTAATGTTTAATATTTCAACATAATAACATTTGGGAACATCGTATTTGTCTTTGGAAGAACTTGACCCTAAAATGCTACCATAATCACTATAGCAAGTTGCTGCTTTGGATCAGACGTGGTTCAAAAAATAGATAACTTTGTTTTCAGCACATACATAAACTTGTGTTTACTTCAAAATCGGAAATAAGTTTCAACTGAGGCAGAAGTGGAGGGAGGACCTCTCTCTGTCTCGGGCAGTGCTTTAAGAAAGTGCACTGCAACTGTCCCCAAAGCCAAAACCATGCTTTCACTTCTTCGGTGCGCACAGCCTCCAACCAGCAGCACTGAAATGTCACCACATTTGAAATAATTTTCTAACACGCCACGCCCTAGCCTCGAGTTAACAGCTGGAGTCATTGGCAGAGGCAGAAACTAGACGCCAGTCTTTGGCAGTGGGGGACAGATAAAATAAAACACAGAGGCTCAGGGCCACTTCCTGGAAGCCAGGTGTTAACTTCACTGCAGTGTCATTGTCAGGTTCACTGCTAAGTGTTGTAGGTTAATTAGATACCATTGCGAGTCCAATGAGGCCACAGCGTTTTTGCTTTTCCTGTTGCAATGAATACAGTTAACAAGAAACAAATACTCCTTATACTCCTCAGGAAATTCAGTTCCTTTTGTCTGATTCACTTCTTTAATGGCTATAGCAGTGAGTCCCTGGCTAACAGAGATACCAAACTCTCCACTTCATTGTAGAGAGAAAGGGGGCACTCCCCTCTTTTGCTCCTGGGCCTGCAGAGCACAGGGTGTGATACCAGGTTTAATGTGTTGTATTAGGAAGTAGGGGTCTTGTTGAGATCAGAGCGGAAGACCACATCCATGTGGGTAGAGAGAGGAAATTCCCATTTTGGGGGGGGTGTGTGTGTGTGTGTCTATGTGTGTGGTCACTCTCAGGGATGGAGGCTGGACCTCCACAGGGAAGTAGGAGGGCAGAACAGGCAGAGACCCCTTCTCCTCATGGTCTCCTCATGCCCTTGGGCCAAAATTTAGACAAAATTTTCTGACCCTCTCCCTGTGCGGGGAGGGAATAAGATGGCCTCCATTGTGGAGACAGCCCAGGAACAAGGTAAGAGGGCGAGGCACATCCCGGAAGCCAGGTGGATGTTGCGGTATGTTGTCACTCTCTGCAGTCCTTGTTCAGGGTTGCTTTATGAACATCAGCCCCGTTGTGGCTGTGCTGTGGAGAATCAGAGTTGTGAGTCTGCCTAGGTCAGTGAGTGAGAAGAAGGAGCTCCGGTCTCAAGTGGGACAGTCCCAAAGGGAAGGTGAGCACCAGGAAACAGAGGGTGGCACTTGGCTGCCAGCCCTGGTGGTGCTTTTTCCTCTGTTGCCAACTTTAGAGGCAGTTTGCACAGTAGTTGTGCAAAGTAGGTACTCCTGAGCCAGACTTTGTGGGCTTATGTCTCAGTCCTGTCCCTTATTGGTTGTTGACCTTGGGCAAGTCAGCCTCCTGGGGCCTTGATGCCATTGTCTGTGAAAGGGGGGCAGTAACCGGTTGGTTGTGGGGAATAAATGAGCTCATTTGGTAAGGTGTGAATGCTACATGTGTGTTAGCTTTTGTCTTAAGATGAAGGATGGTGTTGGATTTCCTTATAAGATTTTTAGGATCACCAGTGAAACGGGCGAGCAGCTGTGTGTGGAATGGGCAAGGCCAAGGAGAAAAAGAAGGCTGGAAAGAGGATCAGAGAAAAGGACGATGTGGCCACCACATGGCAAAGGGCAAGGGTGAGCTTCAGCTTGGACTCAGGATGCCCTAATGGCAACAAAAGGAGTGGATTCTAATGAATCAACCCCAGCAATGGAATGAAACTGTGTTTTACAATACAGGGACCTAAAGCACAGACTCTAAGGATCTTTGGTGCAGCAACTCACAGAGCTGCTGATGAAAACTTTCAGTGAACAGGAGAGTCTATTTGGCTCTCGTTGGGTGTTTTCTTCCTGTGACACGAAAGGTCAGCTGGTTCCCACTGAATTAGTTTCCTAGGACTGCCGTAACAAATTACCACAAACGGACTGGAGTAAAACAACTGAGATTTATTCTCTCACAGTCCTGGAGGCTGGAAATCTAGAATCAAGGAGTTGTCAGGGTTCCTTCTGCAGGCAACAGTTAGGGGTCACGATGAGCTTTGTGGTTACTCAGACCTCCAGCTGTCAGACCCTCCAGGGACCAACTACGGGGCGGAGCACCTTTGGCCGGCTTTGGGTTTGCACAGAATAGCACCAGGGCAAACGCTGGAGGGAAGGTTGCATAAAGCACAGGGTTCACAGCTGTTTGTGCTGCCCCTTTTCACATCAAACTGCTAAGCCTCAGAGACTTGCCTGGGCTCCTCAGGGCGCAGCTGGCCACAGAGAAGAACAGGGAGCTCGACGTAGGTCCTCTTCCCATAGAAACAGCCTGCACTCCTGACAGCTATCCCAAGGTGCCAGCTCCTATCCTGAAGGATGGCCTGCTATTAGACAGAAGCAAGGATGACACTCCAAGCCACTTTCTTTTCCAATGAGCCAAAGCAAATCAACGGCCCTTGCTTTCATCTGGCCGGGTATTTTCTTCACACAGCGGCACTTAGCAACGGCCTCATCCCTCCTGATTAGTGCTGCCATTAGAGAAATGATTGCTCAGCACAGTGAGTCATCTCCGATCCTGACAACTGTAACCATTCCAGATGGTGAGAACATCAGCGACCATAATGGCCCTTCCTGTCAGTGCTGGCTGCAGATTGTTCTCGGAACCGCAGGGGACAGACACAAGCTTGTAGCCTGAAGAGATTCACAAGGTGTGGCTGCAAAGGAATGACACCGATGCCACAAGCCGCATGTGGGAATCAGTTACTTTCCTTCAGAGTCACCACTTTCACGAGGTGCAGGAGCACAACTGTGAGAAGCAAGGAACAAAAGGACTCACGCGACCCAGCAAAACGCCCAGCAAGAGATAAGGAGTTTAGGTGGTCCCAGGACCATGCTGTCATTGTGAGGCTCATTGGGCTTCTTTCCTACTGTCACCTAGACATACTGTGGGCCCCAGAGCAAAGGACAGGCATCCGATATGCATGTCTTCCAGTGTGAAAGAAAAGAAGCCATCTGCAGTTGCTCATGCAGACAGCAAAAAGGCCCCACTTCCTGGCAGTTCCAATTCTCGGGGAAAAAATATGCTAAGTTAGAGGAGACTGAAGTCAGTGTTTAGAATGTGTGCAGACAACTTTATATGGCTGGTTAAGTTAAGCAGTTTCCCCCCCACGCCTACCCAAATATCCGGTTTCTTTGGAGAGCTGTACTAAGCCCTGCTAATTTTATTTTTACCAACTTTCAAGCTTATGTGATTAAAAAAAAAAATAGTACCAGGCAAAGCCTCATCATCATTATGGCAAAGAGAAGCGCTCATTTCCCAATTGGTTGTTTAACGTTAATAGTAAATCAACTGAGCAACCACTAAAAAGATGATGCATTGACTTAATTCTGTGTTGTTAGAGCTCAGCAGCTGAGTTAAGATATACGTGGCAATGTTGGCAGACACTCCTTTTGGTAATAATATTCATTTTTATGAATGGCTCATTTATTTTTTATATGTTCCTCTTTAGCCCTGCCTGCATTTCTCCCCTCTGCACTGAGCCAGGCTCCTGGGACTCAGAAGGTGGAAGAGGAAGCCGAGCTCTGTATTTTAATGGAGAGAATGAGCAGGCTGCTGCTTACAGACAGCTCCAGAGCAGCGAAAGATGAAGAGGAAAAAAATTAGGAAAACGAATCAGGGGCAGTCACTGGCTTCAGAAGTGCCAGTTGGCTGGTTATTTACTGAGTTTACGCCCTGTGCATCTCCGTAGGTGTGTTTGTTCCAAATCCAGGCAGTGACTCATCACGACAGCGATTCTCTGCCTTCCACTAACCTCCTGCAGGAGGAAACTTTATATGCAGAAGCCGTTTTATCTTTTTCATCTAATCACTTGAAGAATAAGAGGAGCATAGTTCCTTGGGGGGAAAAAAAGTACAACCTTCAAAGGAAAATGCTCTAGACCTTCATCTTGAAAGTTATGGGGCAGGGTGGAGGGGCTCGTGGCAGCCCCTGCTTCTCTGGGAGTGAGCGGTGTGTGGGGTTACGGCAGGGCCCTGGAGGGTCCAGTCTTCACTGCTAAGCCCTTCCTGTGTTTTCTCAGCCCACCAAGCACTCTGCTCTTTGGAGGTTTTTCTAAATATTGACTGTGAGGCTGTCCTCTCTTCCACCCCAGAGCACTCACTCCTCTTCGGTTGGCGGTCCCTCCACACAGCCCACCCCAGCCGAACAAAGAGGCCAATGGGAGGGCTGGGAGGGGGTCGCTTTCTTGGTTGCAGGCTTCAGCCCAGGGAGAGTTGAGCCTCCTCAAAATATACGAAAGGTACTAGGGCCAAGCAGCTAAGAACTTGGGCTGCAGAGTCTGACTGCTCACTAGATACATGACCCTCAGCAACTTACTTAACGTCTTTGCGCCTCAGTTTCCAGGAAATCGGTACCATCAAACACCTCTCTCAGAGGTTTGTTGGGAGGTTTAAATGAGTTAGTGCAGGTAAATTACTTAGGACCTTGCCTGGCACAAAGGAAGTTTTAGCTGTTGACTGTGGTAAGCAGTCCCTGATATAAATGTCAAACCAATTGTACATCACCCCCCTCTAAATTATAAGTCAGAAGACCTGGTCAGGGGAAATTAAGCATCTCCCTCTCCTGCTCTCAGATCCATGATAAAGGGAGGGATCTTTGAAGGTAATTTCACCTGGCGCTGAGGGAGAAATGTTTGAGTTTTCCTCCAGGACTAAGAAGTCTTCCTCCTCCAGGACCCACAGGTGGCTGTCCTGGCTTCCACATCTCCTCCAGTCCTGGGGCCTACCAGGCACTGTGCAGGGGCAGCTAAAAAAACCCAGTAAGTCAAAGAAGACGCTGCCGTAGAAGGACTCCACGCTGCAGGCAATAAGGCACTCATTCCTAGGGAACAGTTAGGCAACACAGGAGGCGGCCTCGGATCAGACGTCCCCAGTGCGTGGTACAGATGGGAGTGCCCAGGGCTTGGGCAGAAGAGGTCAGTGCCCAGAGCCCAGCCCTGGGAACCCAGCGTTTCCCTTCCGACATCTTTTCTCAGGGATAAGAGGGTTTCTTTTATTCCTTCGCTTCCTGTTTCTCCTCCTTCTTTGAGAACTTACTTGCAATATGCTTCAGAGGAAGACTCAGCCTTTGCGGCTGGCTAAGAGTTTGCAGTGGATGTCTAAGTGTGGCCCGGAGACTCCCTGCTTGGAAGTGATCTGAGGTGCACATCAAAACGGCTCGTCCTGTACCAAACTCCTTTAGTGTGGTGACCCAGGGCTTTCAATTGTTAAGAAGCTACACAGGTGCTTTTCCCCACATATTTTTCCATTGTACTTGGTGTGAAAACTGTTGACTTGGAAATGGTTGAATCTAGTGTCTTTATTTTGCAGATGGAGAAACTGAGTCCAGGGAAGTGAAGCAACTTTTCCCAAGTCATCCAGCTGGTTGGGGATAGAAGCAGAACCCCTCAGGAGAGGAAATGCAGGAGTTTTCTTACTGCAGAGAGACCTTCCCAAGCAAGCCAATACCGAGCTTTGCTTCCTCTTCACCTGGTGTCTAATTCTGGCCCTAGTGCCACATTGTACAACAGACATAAACCCTGCATTTCCAAATAAAACTAGCATCCGGCGTATGCCCAATGAAAAGAAATTAATTTTAATGAGGATCTTGCTTATAGTACTTACGGATCTTGCATGTTTCATTGGTAATTTAGTGATATTTCACCTTGAGTATTGATATTAAATTGATGAAAAATTTTTTAAGACAGGAAAGAAAGACCATAAATATAACTATTTCCCAGCCTTTCAAATTCCACAACAATTACTAATAAAACACAAAACTATGCTAAGTAGCAAAGGTTAGATAATGAGAGTTGGGAAAGTGTCAGCGATAAAGGAGGAAGGGAGAAAAAATATTGGCAGACAGAGTACAGCTGTCTGTGTCTTACCTCAAAATAAAGATTGTCTTAGAAAATGTCATTGTGACTCAGACATTTGTCATCACATTGTAAGTAATTCAAGGCCAGAGTTTGCCTATTGTCTTTTTAAACTACTGTACAACACTAAGCTCAGTTTTATGCAAACAATCAAAATATGTTGCCTGACGAATAGGAAAGGAAGTTGAGAAAGTGAACTAATGAGAGAGGGGACATGTGAGGGTGAGAAAGGGAAATGAAATCAAGAAGTAGAGGGAGGTCTAGCTAGTCCTTCATGGGACTGGTGTGGTGACAAGGGGACCAGGTGTCACGGAGGAGTGTGGCGCGGCTTGGCAGACAGGCCACCACGAGTCCAAGGAAACACACTTGCTAGTACGGAAAATGCAAAAAGCTGGAGTGACAGACTTGAAAGCTAGGGCGTATTAAGAAGCTACCTATCCAACTTTATATCTTTTAGCAAACAAACAGCTAAGCCATCTGAGATGGAAAGCTGTCTGTTCTAATTTCATTCATTCGTGTTTTGTTTGTTCACTGGTTCACACAGTAGGAATTCCGAAAATGTTTGTTGTTTTCTAAGAACAGTAATCATAAAGGAGATCTATGGAGTACCTACTTTGTGCCATTACTCCATCACACAGATGAGGAGCTGAGGTTCAGAGAAGCTGGGTAATTTGCCCAAGGTCACACAGCTAGGATGCGAATCCAGGTCTGCTCCATGCCAGCCTGTCCTTTGAATCACCAACATCTTGCATAAAGTCAGCCCTGATTCAGGCAGGTTCAGACGGGCTGATGGAAACTCTTCCACACTGTCCCATCGCTTCATCCAGGAAATCTGCTTCTGCACCCTGCGCTGCCACCCATTTGTTGTGTGACATTGACCATCTCTCTTTTGGGTCAAGTCTCTTCATCAGCAAAATACAGCAAATGGACAAGGCAGTTACTGGGATTCCTTGCGGCTTTAATATTCCACTTACCTGTCGCTGGGTACTCATCCCTCACATTTTGGGGAGCATTAATGAAACTTCACAATTCTCTCATAGCCTCATCTGGGCTGTTGCTTCCTGTGGTAGGATCAGCAATTGCTCACCTGATATACATGATCAGATGTACGAGAATCTTTGACTTTTCTTCAAGGTAGCAATGCACCTTTTGAAAAGGCTACATTTTCTGGCTTTTACTTAAAGCAAGACTCACGCCTTTCCAAGTTTTAGCCAATGACATCAGTGTAAGTGGATCGGGTTTCCATTTCTTCCTTCCTGCTTTCTGCTTCTTTCCTGCCCCTTCTTCCTTCCTGCTTCTAGAAAGACAGGTTTGATGACCAGCCCAGCAGCCATCTGGGGCCAAAGGTGACTCTGAGGAAGAATCCACATGCTAAGAACGGTGGTGCAGATGAACACGGCTCTCAGGTGACAATGGAGCTACCACCCCAGTCCTGGGCTTCCTGCCTCCAAACTTCATTTAGGTGAAAGAGAGGGTGGAGAGGAAGACCTTTCAAATTTAAGCCTGCATGGGTTGTGGTTTTTTTTAATGCTATATTCAGGCAAACCAGTTCTCACTGGTATCAACCTACAAACTCTTCACTCTTTCTTTAGGTGTAATATTTCCCTTGAATTGTAGTGTTAAATTTGCCACAAACTGCTGGACAAATTGATGACCTGCAGGCAACTGCCAATCAGTACAGACAATATATTAGATTCATAATCATCCTGGAAAACCACTTCGCCTGTGTTCCACACCACTTTTCTGTTGCTAGTATTCAAAAGCCTGGTGTTAACTTCCATTCCTCTTATTCCACCAGTTACTATAGGTTCGCCATCCATTGATCTAGTATTTTGAGGGGATGTTACCTCAAAAGGTGCTTGGTGCCGAGGCCACAAGGGTAAGCCAAACAGATGTTTCTCTGTTCTCCTGATGCTTACAGTCGAGGGCAGGCATTTATCTGTTCTCATGATGCTTATAATCAAGATTGGCATTAGCTGAATAATCACATGAACACATGGAAAATTGCCAAGGCAGCAAGTGTGGCAAAGCAAAGGGCCCGAGGACATGCAGTGGGGGCTGGGGAAGGCTTTGACTGAGCTGAAACCTGAAGGATGAGTGGGGCCTAACGTGGCAAAGAGTGGACAGGGGTGTGGGGTGCCAGGGCAGCATTGCAGTGGAAGAAACAGCGTGTGAGAAGCCTGAGGAAGGAAGGGCAGGGTCTGTTCCATGAAAGAAGGCTGTTGGCTAAGGCGCTAGTTTCCGACCTTGCTAAGGACTTTCAGCTTCATTTCAAGATCAATGGAAAGCAATGTGAAGGGTTTTAAGTGGCAATGGGAGGGTGGGCAGTGACCTGATCATATTTGTGGCATCTCCCTAGTTCTTTTCTCTTCCTAATTCCCTTTGCTGTTCTCTCATTTCCTATTACCTGCTTCTGTTCCTGAAACTCACCCTCCACGTACTGGGGATCACTCTTACAAATCCCATTTTCAAAAGTCTTCAAGAGCTCCTCATTTCCTGCTACAGGAAATCCGACTTCCCAAGCCAGAGTTCAAAGCGTCTGGCCTCCTGGACAGCCTTCATCACCAGCCACTCTCCCTCACATACCCTGGGCTCCAGCCATGTTGTACTGCACTGCACTTCCTGGTTTCCATGGCTTTCCTCACGCTCTCCCCTAGGACCTGGAATGCTACCCTCTTGATTGACCACTTGTCAAAAGCCCTTGTCCTTTACGACTCTGCTCCAAGTCCTCTGTCCCTGAGGTCTTGCCCGCTCTCTGCAACCCACTCATCTTTCTTTCTCTGTGTCCCTGGGCCCTACAACTACTCCTCACCAGGAACTTGTTACTCTCTGCATTTGGACACAAGCCTTATCTCCCGAAACAGCTTGATGGGAGGATCCTGACTTCCTATCTGCAGCTGACAGGTCTCCCACCGTACCTTACTTACAGCAAGGGGCTCAATAAGTTTCAACCAAAGGAACAAATAAATGATACTCAAGTATGTGGGCGAATAGCACCCAGGGTCATACTTTTCACAATTTCTTTGTGGTCAGTGAAAATGGCATATCTGCATGCTGGCTCTGGTAACACAAAGGTTGATTTTGGAAACAGATTACCTGGGTTCAAATCCCAGTCCTCCCACATACTACCTGTATGACCACGGTGAGCAAACTACCTTATCTATCTATGCCTGTTTTCTCATTTGTAACATGGGGTAATAATATACCTACATGGAGAGTTAAGTGAGTACTTAGAAAAGTACTTGTTACATAGTAAGTACTCAATAAAAGTCTTTGTCATCACTTGGTCATTCCCACTCAGGACTCTCACCACTTGAGAAGGCACATATAAGCCTCTGTGACCCACTGACCTACAAAATGGCACCTCAGGCCTGAGTCCTGGGCAGGATAATTTCCTACAAGCTGTTTAGCAGAGAGCCTCCCAACAACTCCCTATCTTAACAAAAAGAACCTGGCAGGTCTTTCATCTTGTTCTACAGATCTGCACTTTGTACAGTTTCTGCCTCTGAAGTGTGAACTCCTTAAGGGCAGAGACCATAACCTGGAGCACTATACTGTTGTTACCACGCACGGCTCAGAGCATTCACATGGATCAAAACCACATGTAGTTTTTTCCAGAAATCTTCTGAGAGGTTAGGTACCCTGCCCGCGGGCTCACAGCCAGCGCTCAAACTCAGCCTGTGTGGCTGATGGCTTTGGGCTTTTCTATGCTACCTCCCTCCCTTCATATCTCTAACCCCTGGTGCAGACTAGGCACTCAACAAATGTTTGCTGAATGAATGGATGGATCCCAGTGGCATCTTCAGGGAAGCCTTCTAGTATATTCTTTATTCGGGATTTCTGACTGGCTTCCTCTCCCACTGACCCTTCTAAGCCCTCCAATAGCAGCTGCTAATGCTTCTGCTCTTTCAGGAAACCACGCACCCCCTGTGCTGCTTGAGGAAGTCGCCCTCTGTGACCGCACACTGAGGTCTACTCCCAGCCCTCTTCTCACTTTCCCTTAGAAAGAGTTAGATGGCGGACTTCCGCCAAGATGGCGGCGTAGGTGGACGCACTGCACCGCCGCTCAAAACCAGAGAGTTTAAACAACAAACTCAGTAGCGAAAAATAAACAACCAGAATAGACAGAATCGAACTGAAGGGAAGTCCGACACCCAGGAAGTTGGGGAGGACGTACATCCAGGCCGGAAAGCGGGGCAGAACCGAGCGGAGGAGCAGAGTGAGAGGCAGTTTGCCTGGAGGAACTCACCCCGGGAGCGCCTAAACAAAACACGACCCCGAACAACGGGTGAACCTCGCAGGCCGGCAGCGTAACTGGAGAGGCCAGTGGGAACCAGCAGAGCCGAGACTGGCGAGAAACGCAGTGGGGAACTGGGGAACAGAGGGTGATAGGGAGCGGTGGTGAACGGCAGACGCCATTGCTCCCTCCCAGGCCCTGCCCCCAGAGGAAACGTCACAAAAAAATGACCCAGGTTACCAGGCACCAACAAACACCTAAGACTCCGACAGGTGCGCCGAGATAAAAAAGAATGAAAATGGCCAAAATGAAAGATCAGAACAAATTACAACTAACGGACGAAGAGATAGCCAAATTAACAGATGCCCAATTTAAAACACTGGTAATCAGGATGCTCACAAAACTGGAAGAAAGGTTGACACAAATAATTGAACAAATGAAGAATACGATAAAGATAATGGAGGCCCTGGCTGGTGTAGCTCAGTGGATTGAGCGCAGGCTGGGAACCAAGCGGTCCCGGTTCGATTCCCAGTCAGGGCACATGCCTGGGTTGCAGGCCAGGTCCCCGTGAGGGCCATGTAAGAGGCAACCATACATTGCTGTTTCTCTCACTCTCTTTCTCTCTCCCTTCCCCTCTCTCTAAAAATAAATAAAAATAAAATCTTAAAAAAAAAAAAGATAATGGAGGAAGATTTACAGGGAACCAATAGGGGAAAAAAAGGAAGCTGGGACTCAAACCAATGGGGTGGACCAGAAGGAAGAAACAAGAATTCAAAAAAATGAGGAGGGACTCAGGAACCTCAGAGACATTTGTAAACGACCCAACATCTGGATCATAGGGCTGCCAGAAGGACAAGAGGAACACCAAGAAATTGAACATATTTTTGAACAGATAATGAATGAGAACTTCTCAAATCTGGCAAAGGAAATAGGCTTCCTGGAAATCCAAGAAGCTCAGAGAACCCCAAAGAAGCAGGACCCAAAGAGGAACACACCAAGGCACATCATAATAACATTACCCAAGATCAAGAATAAGGAAAGAATCTTACAAGCAGGAAGAGAAAAGGAGACAGTTACCTACAAAGGAATTCCCATAAGACTGTCAGCGGATTTCTCTTAGGAGACCTTCCAAGCAAGAAGGGGCTGGAGAGAAATATTTCAAATCATGAAAAGCAAGGACCTACAACCAAGAATAATCTATCCAGCAAAACTGTCATTTAGAATGGAAGGGCAGATAAAGTGCTTCTCAGATAAGGTCAAGTTCAAGGAGTACGTCATCACGCAGCCTTTACTATATGAAATGTTAAGGGGTTTTATATAAGGACTCATGAGAGAAGGCACCAAGGCCAGATCAGCTACCGGGGAACTCAGATCAGCCACAGCCAAGACGCTTGTGAGGTAAGCTAGCAAAATACAACCAGAGAAAGAAACTATAACCAGAGACATTGAAATTTAGAACAATCTGGCAGTAACCAGAGGGGAGGGGGAATGGGATAATGGGGACAAGGGTATTCAGGAACTGCTATAAAGGACATATGAACAAAACCAAGGGGGAGGGTAGAAGCAAGGGAGGGAGGTGGGTTTGCCTGGGGTTGGGGGTGGGGGGGTAAATGCAGACAACTGTAAGTGAACAATAAAATAATTTTAAAAAAAATAAAGAGTTAGATGGAGACTCCAAAACACTCTGGAGGGGGATATTTAAATGGACCTATTTTCAATAGTTTTTTACTCATTGAAAGATGTATGTACTAATTGTATAAACTTTGGCAACTACAGAAGTGCATAAGGAAGAGGATTTAAAATAGAGGATTTTTTGCTCTTTATTCAAATTTGTCTTTAATGTTAAGTAACCCTTACAGTACAAAAATAAAAAAACCCAAGTGCTTAGACATTATGCCTTATGGGGAGAGAAGATTTTTCCAATACTGCCTTGTTCTCACTGAGCTTCTCAGAGTCTGGACAACCACCTTAATGCTCTCTGCTCCTGTCCTAAATGGTGACATGACCCACAAGTAAATACAGAGCACCAGAAACTTGCCCTGCTTCTGCCACAGGCCCGGAGCGGAAATGGGAGTAGTGTGCCCGAGTTCGGGGTGGGTCACAGGAAAGTGTGCAGAAAAAATACTGCATATTCTCCACCGCAGAGTAAGTTTTTGAGGGCTTCTTACCTCTCTTTTCAGAACACTTTCTTCTTCCTACAGAAAATGGTCCTGGTCACACACACCTAACTACAGGGTCTGGCAAAAACAGGCCTGCTTGAGTGTGGTTGGTAAGGTAATAACATGGGTATAAGAATTTATAGTTTTAATTTGAACATTTCACCTAAAATGTTATGTGATGTGCTTGAGTGTGATGCTGTGATGTTACAGAATTACATGCTTATGATTTTGTAGCAAAAGATTTTGTAATAAAAAAAAAGGGGGCGTCATTTGTGCTGGACCCTGTATATTCATTCAGCTTTGCAAGTAATTTTCAAAAGACATTTATGCTGCAAGAATATAGACCTAAAATTAGGATTTTTCCCTATGTTTTGGTTCTTAATATTTCTGCTTTGGCTAGTAAAAACATACCCACTCCATTACTTAACATACAGCGCAAAGGTAATACATATTTACTATGGAACATTTAGAAAATATTAAAAATACACAAGAAGGAAATGAAAAGCATAAGTAAATTCACCATCCTGAGAAGCTGGCCCATTCTGGAGCCCTGCCTCTCTGAATGTGGGTAAGCTGAGTGGGAAAGAGGAAAGTTCACAGTGGGGATAATTGTGGACTTGGTCTCCAGCGCCCTGCATCTTGTCATCACACTGATTCCCCTGAAACTGCTCACTGCCCCACCCCCATCCTCTTACCCACAACCAACCAGCCAACCAATCAGCTGATCAAACACCCACCCACCCATCTCGCCAACCAACCACACTCACCCACACACACCTGTGGCCATAGAGACCAATGTCAAACCCCATCAGTCCCCATACTCGTTTTCACAGGGTTAGACATAAAATCCAGACTGTCTAATCTAATTCTTTCTGGGAGACATTTCTTAACTTGATTCAAGGAAAGAGATTTCCTTCTACTCTGATGACAAAGATAGGAAGATGAGCTCCCTGGAGCTGCTAGCTGCAATAGTTATGGAGAAAGGTGGTTTCAGAATGAAGGAAAGAAAAACTGAAGGGGCCCTGTTGCGTTTGAATCCCTGGTCTGGCTGTCCCTGAGGGCAGCAACTTCCTGCCCTTGTCCAGTTTGGTTACATGAGCTCATATGTTTCTTTTGGTCTGAGTTAGTCTGAGTTGGATGTGTTCTCATTGGAACCAGGTCTCTTATTTAAACAAACACACCAATATTACATTTAAGGAGAGAAAATTAGGAGAAACATATTTATTTAGGATATATATATTTTTTTTTAATTTTTTTTTTTTTACTTTTTTAAGGGAAAGTGTGGGACCTTGCCTGGTCCACGCCTCGTATTGCCTCCTGAGGATCTGGCCGGAGGTGGAGGTGGCTCGCCCTCCTCCCCAGATGACCCAATTAGCTGCCCCCAGCCCCACAGCACCAACAGCAGCGGGACCTGTGCCCCAATGCTGTGACAGTGTGAGTCCTAGCCCAGGTTCTCTCTGAGCTGCATTTCCCAACTTAACAGGGAGGATGGACTCTACTCTGACAAAGGGCAGGTATTGGTTATCCAGAGTCCTTCCCCTACTTCCACCTTTAGTCCAGGCGGACCACCATTCCCTGTGCCTCCAATGGCCAGCAAGGCAGGCTTTGGATAGCTCAGCTCCACTGGGGAAATCACCAGATCCCTCCTCACCTCCCTCCCAACGCTCTAGTCGGCTCCTGTCTAGCTCCTGCCTCTACTCTGTATAATATCTCAGATGTTATTCCTCTCCAGCCCTTTGGTCTTCACAACTAATCTTGGTTTCTCCTGTTTTAGCAGAGAACTCCCTACAAACATTTTCTCATATTCTCCCCACTCCCCCTAGACCACTGGGCTTTCCTTGCTCATGCTCCAGCCTCACTGAAAAAACAAATCTTGACATTAATTCATGTGGCTGTGCCCCAAGATCTATCTATCCCTGAAGGCAGAAGGTTGGGTGTTAGGGAGGATGGAGCCCCATCTGGAACAGCCCAGGGTGGGCTGCACCCGGAAAGGCACAGTCACGTGAGATAGGAAGTCAGCAGTCACCACTTCTAAGAAGATGGAGACGCTTCCTGCCCAGAGAAGGAACACTCTGCCGCTTGTGTTGTATCAACACCTTGAACAGATGATTTACACTTTTTATTAATAAAACTTGGATTTATTTTCTCCATGGACTCTCCAAAGAACAAAGAAGGGAAGCTCAGAGCTGAGTCAGAAAGTGCTGCTGGGAGGGTATTTATGGTCGGCTGGGCGGCTTCCCAGGTGTTCCTCGCCCTCCAAATCAGGACCACTTGATCTCCTCCACTTGCTGGTTAGTTCAGCTATGTCGTTCTCTGTGTCCTTCCAGATTGGATTTAAGGTAGCTAAAAATAAAATGCACATACAATAGGACAATTTGAAATAATGATAAAAGATGATATCAGAATCCATTAGCTGGAAGGTGAGAAAAACATAATTAAACCGGGAAGTGGGGAGAAAATGGTGATGGAAAATGAACAATTCTCTATCTGGGTCCTGCTTTCACTGAAAATGAAGACTAACTAGGTACTTGAGTAAGAGTAATACAGCGACCTTAACTGAGCAGGTGATTGGTTTTCCTAGGATTATTGAGCATCTCCTAGTGCCAAACACCGTTCAGGATACAGAGATGCTAAGACTTTTTCATCCCTGTCCTCAAGGTGCTCAGACTCTATCTGGACCTGTTATAACCTTATTTGCTGAGTAGCCGTAGATTTCTATGTGTCTGATGTACCCACAACCTGTTCTGTGCCATGGATCTTACCTCATGTAGTGGGTGAAACCAGTTCTACCACCTACCAAAAATTATTGGACCAGGGATGTGTATCCAAGTCACAGACAGCCACACAGGTGCTGGACTCAAGGGAGGTCAACTATTCCTAAGGACACTTGCTAGGAGACTGCCTAGCATATTTCCTCTGTATTGCATGGGTCACTCCAATTCTGGCAGATTATATTTTCCAGGGAGGCTGATAACATGTCTCCTACCCCACTTGCTCTCCTCACAATGTGACCTGATGCCCCTCCCATTGAACGGTGGGGCTTATGTCTTCTCCCCTTTGAGTTTTGTGACTGTCTCAAATGACAGAGTACACCAGAAGTGATTGTATGTGACATCTGTCTAGCTTACAAAAATGCCATGTACTCCCACTTTGTTCTCTTGAGATACTTGCTCTCAGAACCCAGCTACCATGCTGTGTGGAAGCCCAAGAGGCAGTGGAGAGAGCTGTGTGATAGGAGCTAAGGCCCCTGGCCCATAGCCTTGCTGAGCTCCGAACCAACATCCAGCACCTTGCCGGGCATGTAAGTGAGCCATCTGAAAGTAAACCTTCCCCAGCCCCAACCGAGGCACCCAGCTGACACCATGTGGAAGAGAGATGAGCCATTCCCTCTGGATCCCACCCACATGGCAGACTCATGAGCAAAATTAATGATTGTTGCTGTAGCAAGCTGCTAAATTTTGAGGTGGTTTGCTGGGTAGCAACAGATGACCAAAACACCAGTCCAATCTAATTTTCTTTTTTGGGAAGTATGAATGCATCCAGAGGTGGGCCTCTTGAACTCAGGCTGAATCCCAAACAATGCTGCTTTTCCTCTTGCACACGAGTCCTATGGACGTGCTAGGCTTGGCTATTCTGAAAGGCAGAGTGACTATGGCTGTGAAAGAGCTGATATTTCAGGCTACTTTAAACTATGTACATATGCAAAGTCCAGGGACATAGACGACAATGTGATGAAGGCTAGGGTGGGCATGGGGGGGGGCGCTGAGAGGAGGAGGGCAAAAGGGGGAAGTAGGGGACATCTGTAATTGTGTCACCAATAAAAACCAAATAAAAAAAAATACAAGTTAGCATTCTTAAATTGAAAAAAAATTCTTTCAACTTCTAGCACTAAACACCTGTTCTTGAGTGTATCTGGACATGCCTCTGCACTGTAGAGCACAGCTACTTAAAGAGCACAGCCACTGTCCTGTCGACTTGAGCTCCAGTGAATGGGAATTGTATTTTTTCGTTCAGTAACCAAACTCTTGCCAGCCCCTAGGTCCAGAAACGAGAGTTTTCCATATCTGCCCCATTCCAAGCCCTGGCCTTTTTCTCAGCATGCTGTACCATTCCCACTGTCCTTGGGGTCCAGCCTGCACCACCACCCTGCAGCTGCTTCTACTTCTTATCTCAGGCTCTGCCCACCTTCAGGCCTCCTTGACAGTGACAGGCACCTTCCTGAATATTTTCCTTATCGCTTATTACTGGGGAGGCAGTGCAGCATGGTGATTTAAAAGTATGTGCTTTGGGCCCTGACTGATGTGGCTCAGTGGGTTGGGCATCATCCCACAAACTGAAAGGTCACCAGTTCAATTCCCGGTTGGGGCACCTGCCTGGGTTCATGTTTGGCCCCCCGTTAGGGGTGTGCGACAGGCAACTGATTGATGTTTCACACATCGAAGTTTCTCTCCCTCTCTTCCTCCCTCCCTTCCCCTCTCTCTAAAAAATAAATAAATAAAATTAAAAAAAAAATAATAAATATAAGTGTTTTGGAATTGGGGAGACATGGAACAAGTCTCTAAATCTACTTTCAAAGTATATTCTGAGGGTTAAAATAAAATGACATATGTCAAGTGCTTAGCACCCCTTGGCCACAATTGCTACCTCTTCAGGTACCTAATCATTTTTCACAGCTTTGAGAAACAGAAACTTTACTGTTGGGTGTGATGATGTGCCAAACTAGGGAAACCACAGTTCCTCGCTGCCTTGCAGATAGGCTGGCCAGTGAGATGTAGGCCGAGCTGTTTCATTGGGCGGGTGGCTGACCTAGTTGGGAGACTCACCCCCACGCGGGCTCCCTCTTTCTCCTTCTCATGAATATCACCCTGGAGCCAGAGAGCCATCTTGGATCACGTGGCCACCCTGAAGAAGGCAGCTCTGCACTAATGGAGGCAGGGAGGACGGAGCCGGAGCCCAGGTCCCAGGGACCCCAGAGCTGCCACACCAGCTGACCTCTGTGCTCTTTCGTGTGTGAGAAAAAGCCAGCCTTGTGTACAACAATTGAATTTTGTGTCTCTGGTGTCAGAGGCTGGTACAGCGTCTGGCACACGTAACAAATGCTGATCAATATCACTGTTCCCATTGGCGTCATTCCCCTCACTCCATGGGACTGTCTGCTGTGGGCTCCAGGCTGGTCTGACCCAGCACCTTAGTCACTTAGTTGTTCCAGGGAAAACAGGAAGGGACGTACACACTGCCGAGAACTCAAGAGGTATGTTAATGCCATAATTAACCAGGTTTTTCTTCAGTTGGTACCACGAGGAGCAATCTTTCTGCCCATTGTTTGTCAATGTGCTGACTGGTTTTTGTGACCTGCAAGAATGCATCCTTGTTCAAAGAAGTCTTCATATTATCTGCATGCTGTGCACCTGCTCGAATGGTTATAATGCCAAGGTGTGGAAAATGAAATTAGAACCAAAGGCATGAAGAAAAGTGAGCAATCAGAAAAAAGAGGTTTTATCTCTAAGAATTTCCTATTTTTTACTAAAAGTATTTTTAATTACATTGCCATAGATCATTAAAATTTCATTCCTCAATTTAAAAATATTTTGTAAGGAAGAAAAAAGACAAGAATGTATAATGATATCTTTTAGATACACAGGAAATCTAATTTCTGGTCTGGACAGTTTTGTTATAAAACACGTCCAATTTCATTAAAACTTTTTGAATTGACATTGTTGTGTTTTAAGGAGGCAAATGGGTCAAAGAGGGCAGTTATGAAGGCAACAATCCTTCTTTTTCTTAGTAATAGAGGTTGAAAGAATTTTCCTTTCAAAGGATGCAAAATTCACTCCTTTACTCTTAGCAATCAGCATTTGCCTCTGCAAACAAACTATCTCATAGTGTTTTGCTATTTTAAAAATTGTCCAATTACAGTTGTCCCCATTTTCCCTTACGGCTATTTTTTAATTAAATCTAGAAATATTTTTCAGTCTATCACTACTGAATGAGTAATTTAGTATACAAACATGTATATACTTATTTATTAATTAAAAAGCATGCAACTGTGAACAGAATAATTTACACATATATCTACATGTACACCTGACACTAATAAAGCCCTAACTCATAAAGGAAAAATATCGTTATATATTATTTTCAGCATGCAAGTTAGGAGAAAAAAACCTAAAGCCTTCAATCAATCTTAAAACTTTGATAGTTTTGCAAATCAGTTCTAATCAGTAGCAATGGGACTGTTTCTGAGATAAGGCTTACAAAGTAGAATTTATATGCTGCTGGGACAGAAGCCAAGTGATAAACATGACATCTGGTGACCTTACTGATCTCCTGAGGAAAGACTTTACATTGCTTGTACAATGAGAGAGTCTAATGCAGTGGAGTTTGTTTTTTACGTTATTCTCACTTAACTTTAAAGATTTTATTTATTTATTTTTTAGAGAGAGTGGAAGGGAGGGAGAAAGACAGGGAGCGAAACATCGATGTGCACATCGATCAGTTGCCTCTCTCACATCCCCAGCCGAGAACCCAGCCTGCAACCCAGGCATGTGCCCTGGCAAACTTCCAGTTCACAGATCAGCACTCAGTCCACTGAGCCACACCATCCAGCACTATTCTCACTTTACTTTAAAAGCAAGATGCATACATACAGAATTATTACTGATCTACCAGATTATTTTTTAACTTGTTGATTAACTACAATCCCTACTCCGTCTGAAAGCTGGCATTTGTTACACTTGCAGACTTTTCATATGTTCCTGATGTTATTTATAATTTCAGGGGTCCACCTCAGTCAGAGTGATAGAGTGATCACGCTCACTGGTCTTCACGTGTTGCCCACTGTTTGTAGTGCCCGCATCCCATTCGTTTAGCCCATCGGTGCTGACCAAAGAAGTGGGAAGTGTGAAGAATATGTATTTTTGTAAAACGTCCAACTGCTTATTTATGACGAACCAAAGGCCAACGATGACACTGAGATGTGAACTCAGCAGTTATGATTAACCGAGCCTTCTGTACCTGAAGTTCAATCGCAAAAAGAACACATCCGCCTTTGGATGTCTTAAATAGTTCAACATCACATTTCTAATCTTGTACAGGACTGAAATTAGAGTATTCGTGTGATTGTGAGCACTTTGGTTTAGGAATTTAACTTCTTAAATGATCACTTCAAAAAGAGCTGAAATCTATAGAGTTGGTAAAAAAAATTTATTTTATATAACTGTATGGATTTCTCTCTCATGAAAATTTATTTTATATAACTGTATGGATTTCTTTATAAAAGGTAATATGGCAAAACAAAACAAAACAAAAAAACCCTGCCAGTTATCTACAAATAACCACCCCCAAAAGGAAAATTTTGGTGCTAGACAAGGCAGTATCAAGGCAAGGTCAAAGAGATTATTATTATTAGTTGTTTAGGTTCTGAAATTATTAATAACTGATTTGACTAATTCCACTCCAACAAATATACAGAGACTCCTCTGCTTATTATAAGACAAAAAAATAATCTATGACTGAAGCTGCTCCAGACTGCCTATTGGAGATATTAAATGGAAATCCCAGAATTTATCCTGAGTGTCTTCTGAATGTGAAAAAGTATCATGTGTAAATTTTTAAAATTTTAAATTTCAATCTTTTACCCACACTGAGAATTTTAGCGGTGTCTTCCCAGTGTGCAACCACGTCTTATTGCTTCACCATGTTCAGAATTGGTACTAATTCTGACAGAGATTGAAATTAGCATCTACATTTTATGTTTACTCAGCATAGGGCCTTCTCTCAGAGCTGGTGAAAATGGACTGTTTAAACATACAAAATGAAAAAATAGACAAAGTATTTTTTAAAGAAACTATGTGCATTGCTAGAGCTACAAGGGTGTCCACAGACGCACCTGTCACCCCCCGGTGTCGAGGCCGACCCATGTTGTGTGCTTGTGTTTGGGTGACGGCGGCCTTCCCAGGAAGAGCAGTCACGTCACTGAGTTAAGATAGCTATTTTTACATATTTATTAAAACAAGTTTCCTGAGGACCTCAACTAGGCAATGTTGTTAACCTGGTGTGCTTAAAGTGTACAAAAATGGAACCAAAAATACATCTTTTAAGTATTCTAAAGTCAAATTTTGCTCTGATTGGCTACCTAATTTGGGCAAATTAATGAGAGTTTTTACTAACAATCTGAAACATAAAATTAAGTTTGGGTTTAAAAAATTTTTTTAGTTATCATGAACGTATGATGCCCCCTGACTGGAAGAGTAATAAAACCCCACAGGGCGCTGGAAGTGGCCCTTGGCTGTCCTGACCCACACCAACTTCACATCTTGCCAGAATTACCTATAATTTTAAGAAGAGCCTTGTACAGTGTACAATTATAGAAGTTAGTGTGTTTTTCCGTTATAAACTCAATGACTCGTTGCTGAAGTTTGGCTTCTTCTGGAATCTGAAGTTATTTTAAATACTGAGTAGGAACAATTTTATCATATAAAATATTGCTTCATCAAATGAGATTCCAAGACTCTTAAACTTCTCAGAACTTCTTAAGTCCATTATTTGACTGGGTTGGTGGAGTTTGCAGGTCCAAGTGTTCAGCTAGAATCTTAGCTACCCAGAGAGAGAGAAAGAACTGAGACTCTTCCGAGA
This sequence comes from Micronycteris hirsuta, assembly GCA_004026765.1. NCBI lineage: Eukaryota > Metazoa > Chordata > Mammalia > Chiroptera > Phyllostomidae > Micronycteris > Micronycteris hirsuta. The sequence goes on from PVJI01000192.1 coordinate 54,106, forward strand.
CGCAAACGTTGATGAGGAACGTGCTTAAAGTAACCACATAGGCAGAACGGTGGCTCAGAAAGGGGCAATTTTGGCACAAAGATCTGAGAGTCACCGTGGACCACAAGTTGGATATGAATATGTACAACAGCACTGGAAACAAAAATGGCGTATTAGGATGTCCCAGAGAGAATGTGACAGAGACATCTGTTGAAGTTAGATATCGCGAAAGTGTCTTTAGCCAAAGCTCTGTGCAGTGCAGGATAGCATAACAGCGCAACCGCAGTTCTGCCTTTCGCTGTGTGGAACGACCTCCCTGACTTGGGACCCTGCATTCAAAAGTAGGAGCTTCATTCAGAAGGCAAGTGCAGTTAACTGGATTCAGAAAGGGAGGGGGGGCAGTTTGGGTTATGCATTAAAGGCAGCCTTTCAAACACAAGACCCAAAGTTCAGCAGCAAATTTTGGTAAACCTCCTCTTCCTTCAGTTTATATATGAGGAGTAAAATAAATAAAGCTTTTTATTCTTTGTCTCTTTTCTGGAATACAATATTAGGTGTTATAGAAGACCCGAGGATCTCCCATTTGCTAGATTGCTTTAAAGGTCAGAATCTGAACATCAAGGATTACGTGGAGATTGATTTTGCGTGAGTGGGAGAGAGAAACAGGCCCTTCCAAGTGTTGCGCCATTGCCTCTAGTGCAAGGATGTCAACACAGATCACGTAGAAATCACAGACAATGTCATCCCTGATGGGCTGATAGCAACCTGGAGAGAGAGCCGTGTTGAGGAGGATCTGAGGCTTGCTCCAACTTTGCAAGAAAGACCACTGAGATGGTGAGTGACATCTGCCATGGGCGCAGATATTTCCTATTCCCCTTTTGTTTCAAGTGACCTTAAAGATCTCAGAGACACACAATACAAGGGTGACAGATGACCCCCACCTACGCACACTCCCTACCTGCATACATGCCAGGGAGCTGTCATGACAACAAGAATGAGCTTGGGGGACATGCAAACAAGTAGCTGATTTTAGCTGAGAAAGAAATGTTTGCTCTTTCATTGGAGATTCCTCTTCTTCTGAGAAGTTCCCAAGAGTGACTAGATCTGGCCAAGGAGGGGCTACAAGTCACCCATCAACATCTGGGCTGTGGGCTCCCCCTGTGCCTTCCCAGCTGGCAGAAAGGCCTTTGTCAACCTCTGGCCTGGTGTGTACAGTGAAACACTGGTATTGTTTGACCCTCCTTGAGAAAAGGTCCTGCCAGATGCCGGTGACCTATCAAAGCATTTGACTAATCAGAGGAAATTATCCAAAGCTAATTAAGTAACAATGTGACCCAGAAGGAAACCATAGATAAAATAGCTTCCTGATTTGAACCCTGAGGAATGAAGCAGGAAGGTAACAGGGACGCTGCCTAGAGCAGAGAGCAGGGCCCGGCTGAGTGAGTGCGTCAGCGAGAGCTTGGCCAAGGCCAAGGTATCACAGGGCTCCTCCACCCTCAGCAATGGATGTCAGCCAGGCGTTTTCCTTGGACTTCTCAACAGCACATTCTTCCAAGTACAGGTGATGCCATCATTAGGGAGAGTGGGCGTTGGAAGAAACAGCGGGAGATTCTTGTGTCTATGTTGATTTGAAATTAATTAAATTTGTATCTTCTTCATCCTCTGTTGGCAGGCCCTGAAGGCTCCCTCTGGAGCTGCTTCTCTTGGAAAACATGAGCCCCATTCAGTTTCAGGATTCGTTGTCACTGTGAAAAAACAGAACAAGAGTGTATTTCCAAGAAGCCTCTGAGAGCTGGTCACTCCACTATAGAGGCAAATCAAGAGAACATAAACAGTCAGGAAGCCAGCAGCGTCCAGTTGACAATTTCCAAAACAAAGGTCTGTTTGGACTTTACATTTGATCCCTGAGAAGAAAATCCATGAAGGCCAAGAAATAATCCCTAACTGTTGCTCTGATACCCTCCCCTAGTGCCGACGTGGAGCAAACCAGATGGAGTGGGGATCCCCCCTTTAATTAAATCTAATCCCATTCTCTACAAATAAATGCCAAATTGCCTTCCCCCCCTTTTAAAAAAATTTCCATGTGTTGTCTTCCCTGAAGAGTTTGTGATCCTGGCATGTTTTCAAAAACCCATTTTGTTCATATCCACAGGATCTGGAGATGCCTTCTCAGTGTCATTTAGAATCCAGTCATCAGGCACCCTGGGGTGTGAGCAGACATAAATTATGGATGTGGTATTTGGACATGACCATGCTGGCTGGCTAACCTGTGCTTTTGTTTCTAACTTGGCTAGCTTTGCCACAATCTGGCTCTGCAGCTTTTTCCCAGCTGGACGGTGCCACCACCCAAGTCTCCTGGGAAGGCAGGCCACTCTACCCCTCCTCTGCATCTCCTTTCAGTCTGGGGCCCCTTCGCTCAAATCCCAGCACACCTCTACTGAAGGGACCTCGGTCTCCAAGGAAGGGCCTGAATGACAGTCACCACCACCTGGTATCTCCTAAGCTCATAAGCCTGTCTAGTCCGCAATGGACTCTGTTCTTCTCACCCCTCCGTCAGTGCTCCCCTGCCCAGTGGGACACACGTGTTCCCAAAGAGGACTCTGAAGCAACCGATGGGTGAAAAGCGAGGGAAGCAGCATGTGCGTGTGTGGGTGTCTGTGTCCGTGTTATGGAGAGGAAGAAGAAGCTGTGATAAGGAGGGACAAACAATGGGAAAGAGGAAGACTGACATTGTCAAAAGGACGCCTTAGTAGCAAAATGTATTAAAAATGGAGACTGAATTGAAAACTAAGACATGTTTTTTAATCTGAAGAGTAGATGTAACAATCCACTTCACTTAAGTCACTCCGAGCAACTCTTAAACTGGGCAAGGAGGTGTCATTTCTTGGAAATTGGGTGGTAGCAAGATAATATTTCTAAGACCCAGAGTTCATCTCTACAGAGCATAAGGCTCTGAATTAATTGCATGGTTTACTTTTGTGGTTTTACCTTGAAGTTTCTGCCGCTCTGAGAAGAGCCTATTATAGAGCTGAGTGGGAATGGACTCAGTGTTTCGTCCGCTGCGCTGGTCTGTGTCCAGCAGTTATAACAGAAGTAACTTTTAAAATTAATTAAATAACACCAATCCATATTCATTGTTGAAAAACAGAAAATACAAATAATTGAAACAAGAATACTAACAATCTTGCCCTGGCTGGTGTGGCTCAGGGGTTGAGCATGCCTACAAACCAAAAGATCACAGGTTCGATTCCTGGTCAGGGCACATGCTTGGGTTTTGGGCCAGGTCCCCAGTTGCGGGCTTGGGAGAGGCAACCGATTGATGTTTCTCTCTCATCAATGTTTCTCTCCCTCTCTTTCTCCCTGTCTTCCCTCCTCTCTAAAAAATAAACCTTTTTAAAAATCACTTAAAAAAAGAATGCTAAGAATCTCACTATAGTTAACATTTTGCTAAAGCGCTGTGCCCCAGGCCTGATGTACAGACACAATCTTATTTTGAAGATTCTATACTAGCAAATATTTGTCCATTAAACAGGGGCTCAAATATTGATTCAAATATCCAAAGGCTTTTAAAAAACCATCCTCCGAAACAAACTTTCAATGTCTGAGCACAGTGTACTCAAATGCCCTCTGTTTAAAACGCTCTACAAGCAATTCAGAGGCTCAGTGTGTGACGCTGTCCACCTACCAACCAGAGCTCTGTTGCTTAAAGCACCAGCGAGCAAAGGGGCTCACACCTAGCGCTTCCTGCTACGCTCTGTGGGCCCTGAGCAGCGTGACAGACCGTGCCACCCAGGGGACAGCCCCAGTGTGGGTACGAGCACCGTGTGATTCCTCATGTTGCAATGCACACCCAGACTTTCACTGGTGGTTCGATGGCCTGACGCTGTTAAGTCAGCAGCCTGAAATCCGGCCTGCTCTCTGAGCCCGGAGGCGTTCTCTCTCCCCGCTCACTCCTGTACGTAGTGAGACGTGTTTCCTGCTGTCTCTGTGGCTATTTATCTTCTCTGTGAAAGAATCAAATAAGCCCAGACGTTTTTAACTCCGGCAAATTCTAGAGTTCCCTGTTAAAAATATCTTGGCCAACTGCCACAGAGTTGCAACAAATAAAATAAGTGATCTCGCTTCAAACCTCTACTGCTTGCCTTGATTTTAATTTGTAAGGTCTTAGTTAACTTACTTATGAGAGCAGCATTAGTGAGTAATTTTTCTTGGAGTGTTATATTTTAAGAATATGGGACAGCTTTCCCAAAAGCCTCTGTAGTGACAAGCCTACAAACAGGAAAAAATGAATTGATTAAAAAGCACCACCTTATTATTTTTAAGACAGCACTTAACTGGAATGCCACCAGTTAAATGAGGACAGATGCAACTCTGACATCTTGTTTCATAACAGCCCCTCGGTTTCAGTCAGGGTCAGATAAGCCATCTTCATTCTCTCGACCAGTTTTTATCTTGTAACAATCCTTCTTTATGACCACAGTTAAAGTGGCCTTTCTCCGAAGATGGCAATGAACCTATGCTAAGCCTCTCCTGAGACAGGATGCTCTCTAACTGGGTTTTGGAGGGTGCGATTTTCAGTTTAGCACAAAGTCACATAACAATTAGATCACACTCCCTTTCTCTGCATCCATATAACTTCCCTTCTCCTTCCTGAAAGAGGCCTGGCCCAGGTGAAATTACAGAGGTCACTCATCTGGCTAACATCAGAGTCAGGCCTAGAATTAGTCCAAGGCACATAGATCATGCCCATAGTGAAGACATAATCTGGGCCACTATTCAAGCAACACTGTGGTTTATTAAATTTAGTACATCTTCCCTCCCCGCCCCACACCTGCATTTTAACAATGTTACTTGAAGTTATTATCTTGTAGCATTATAAACTGTTACTTTGTATCCCTCATAATACTTAGCTTAGATTTGAGGGAAGCCAGTTGACACTTAATACACTTAATATTCAATACTTCTCAACTTATTAATGACTTTTGAGGAACTAGAGAAGAGGAAAGAAACTCACAAAGAAAATAATTGGAAGTAGCCACAGAGATTAGTTGAGTGAAGAGGCAGTTAAGACAAAACAGTTAATACAAAACAACCGTTTTCTTGCGATTAATGGTTCAAGTCTTGTCAATGACCGCACCAGATGATGAAGACGTCACCTGCCAAACACTTTCATGCATTCGTCTGATGGTAGCTGAATTTCTACTTTTTTTTTCCTCAAAAATTTCCTTTAATTTATGGAATATCTCTCTTATTTTAACTAATTAAAAAGAACATGAAAAATGCAGTTTTAAAAGAAACTTTTCTCTAGATTAACCTTTATCATAAACTGATTATATAAACTTAGATAAGTTAATTAATTAACCTCTGTGAGTTCCAGGTTTAGTGAGATGAATTATTTCATTTTTCTAACTGGTTGTCTTGGCATAATGTAGACACATAGTAGGTGCTCAATAAATACATATTGAAAACTACATCAACAATTGTAATTTCTCCAAAAACAAACAATTAAAAAGACAAAGAGAAGGGAAGAAATAGGAATAAATTCAAATATACTATATTAAATGAATCTGGATTTTCTGAAAAGTATTGAACTGCTTCATTTTTTTAGAAAGATTTTATTTGTTTATTCTTAGGGAGAGGGGAGGGAAGGAGGAAGAGAGGAGAGGAACACCTATGATCAGCTGCATCCCTCACACGCCCTGACCAGGGACTGAACCCGCACCCCAGTCACGTGCCAGACCCAGAAGCAAACCAGTGACCCTTTGCTTTTGAGGGATGACACCTAACCCGCTGAGCCACATGGGTGAGGGCAGTGATTCATTTTTATCATGTCATTGAGCTCAGATATGAATCAATACAATAAACAATGGAGTTGTTACAAAACCAGAACAGGTATACTGTTACTTACATTCTGACAGATTTCTAGGTAATAGGGCATTGGGCATATAGAAAATGCTATAGAAATGTCTTATTGTTGTTATTACTGTACTTACCAAATTATAAACCCACTTGGATGGAACCTAATCTAATTTCCCCCTGATCTTTCCCAATGCTGTTACTCAATATAAAACCAGCACTGTGGCCAGCACGCATAAAGGGAAAGAAGGTGGGCAATTGGCTAAATTTGCAATTTCTTTTCTGTGGTCCTTCCCCTAAGCTCACAGAGGCAAAACCCACCAAGCCTTCAGGAAACGGACTATAAAGGCCTCAGGAAGAGGCAGAGGCAGGCCTGCCCATACTCAGCACTGCAACAGAAAGGACTCTCTCTGCCCTGCTTTCGTCACTCTCCAGTGACATTCGGGGACGGTGTCCTGAGGGCTAGGGGAGACAAAGAGGGAGTGCGTCCTTTACAGAGAGTTCAAACACGAATTAAACCGACTCAGTGGGCCTGTTTTTTGTTATCACCGTGGGCTGGCAACGCGTGACAATGTCAGTGATGCCGTTCTCGTCCAGTCTGAGGCAGGCAGACCTCTCCCACCGCCCAGCCCTGGCCCTTGGACGCCATTCCACGGACACCGTTCCCAGAACCTCGGGCAACGCCTGCCACGTAACAGGTATAACTTACAGAGAAGGACGTTAATGTGAGAAATGAGAATACGGAACTCCTTCTCCCCTACAATTCCTTTGTCTTTTCCTATTGTTTTTTTTTAAAATATGAAAACCATAACATACAGCTTCCATAATACTTTGTATATCTCTGGCCCTTATTTAAATCCTAGGCAAAATTTTAGATTTCACAGCTCAAGGGGGAAAATGTCCCTTCCCTGAGGATAGGGCTGACCAATGGGATATGTGGGAAAAGTTCTGAGAGGCCCGAGATGATGGCCCCTAACGAGAGAAGTTGGAAGAGTTGAAGCTTCTTTACGCAACGTGGGGCATGAGGTATAGATAGGGTGGTGACCAGATCGACTCCTTTTTTCCCAAAAACACAACAGACTCTGTATAACAGAGCTTCTATATCAGGGTGACTTCCTAGCATCAAGAAGGGTTCCAGAAGTCTTAATCAGCAGGGGGCTGGGGAAGGTCGACTCTGAGGGACTATTACACACTTTCTGGAGCATTAGCGTCACCTGTACACTGCTCACATGGTAGAGGAAGGTGACTCACACGGATAAAAGCCAAAGGGGAACTTTGGGGTAACGGTGTGTCAAAGAGGGTTGACTGATTGTCACAAATGGACTGCTCTGGTGGGGGATGTCACTAGTAAGGGAAAATCTCTGTACTTTCCACTCCATTTTGCTGTGAACCTAAACTGCTCTAAAATATAGTCTCAAAGAACGAAAGAAAAGCCAGTTGGGGAAAGAGGCAAAGCTGTTGCCAGAGCATCGGAGAATTCACTCCATTTGCATGGTGGCTTAAGACCTATAAAGTGGTGTTTTTCTCTCTTATGATCCGTGAAACTGCATGAACAGGCATGTTATTTCCATTTTGCAAGCTGAGGAACCTGAAGCTCAGAGAGTAAAGTGACTTGTCTTCATGTCAGTAACAAATGGCCATCAAGCCAGGTCTTAAAACTGATGTTCTGATTCTAGGCCCAATGACCGATGCACCCTGCACCTGTACCTCTTAGGGTTCACACGCTTTTAGAGAAAAGAACAAATCTTATTCCTGTCCTCGATTAGACATTCAAACTCGGAAAGGCCCAAGACGACGGACCGCAACGAGAGAAGGTGAGTCTTCTTCGCGCACCGGTGGTGCATTCAGGGCTGGGTGGTGGCCACACCCAGTGACCGTTTCACCAACTGTCAACATAATTAAGACAGTAGTAGGAGAAAGAGATGCAAATGAAATCACAACAGAAAGGAAAAAATCATCCGAAGTATAAAATCATCCAAACTATACTGTACTATAAAGGCACATCCTTTGAAAAACTCCATATAACTAAGAGGATTATTCAGAAATTATTGACATGAATGGGCCTATGCTTGTAGCAGAGAGGAATCAAAAGTCTCCAGATCATTCCTAGAAGATGAAACAAATTCCTGATTTCTCAGGATTGGCGAGATTCAAAAAGTTGTTACCGGGGAAACCAGGTGCAAAAATAACGCCCCAGCCAACAATATCCACGTGCCTGGGCCTCAGGGCCCAGCTTCATTGGCCCGAAGGACAGTGAGTTTGTGTACCTCAACTTAAATTTATTAAGAATGATAACCAACACTTACTGAGAATGTATTTTATGCCAGGCTTTGTTCTAACTGTTTTGTACTTCTCTTAGTTTTTACTGAGTAAAAATTAAATTTGTTTTGCAATATTGTAATGTCCTGTGACGTAACCAGCAAGTGCCCACGGTGTCAGACTCGGGGCCTGCCACGCTGGTTCTGCAGCCCGGCGCCAGCCTCACAGAGAAGGAGGGGGGTGAAGGCCTGGCAGCCCCCCTGCGAACTAAAGCCAGGCCGCTGTGGACCCACCGAGGAATGTACACATTCCCTTTAAAAACAGTAACTTAGCCTGAAGCAGCTCTCCAAATAAATTAAGGCTTTTTTTTTTTTTTTTTAGGCAGAAATGAGCTAGAGTTTATATCTAAGACCGATCTCTTAATATTTCAAATATATAATTTCTAAGAAGCTTTCTCCATCATACAATTCTCTAGTGTTACGCTTCTACAATGTTGCCAGTAATTTCAGAAAACAAGAGACAGACAAGCATATGGAAACCATTGACAGTCACATCCTCCGACAGCACCCAGCAGAGATGCAGTAATAAGGTGTTTCTAGGGTTTTGGAGGTGACCTGAGTCCTATCCTGGACATACACAGCAGCTCATTTTTAGGTTAGATAAAAATGCAGGGAAAATATTCCTTCGTAATGTCCTTTGTGATACTTCCTCTAGCAATTTTTTTCTTTTATCTGCTTGTAAACATCTGGTATCTCATTCAAATAAGATAGAATCTTTTCTGAACCAGCAATAAATGTTAACAGGCAAATACCTGGGGAGGTAATAGTATCTGCTGTCTGCAACGAGCTGCAGAGCCCTGCTCAGAGCAGAGGTTTGATCATGGGAGGCTGAAGTGGGGACACATGCAGAATGGTGACTTCTTAGGTGAGGTTTAGGGGAAGAGGCAGAATCAGGATCCAAAAGACAAACATGTGACTGTTCATTCATCAGTCTGTGCCTGCAACGCTCTGACCACAGGGACCCCCGGGGATCAGTGACTGCCCTCGAAGATGATTGGCGCAGGACCTCTGGTTAACGCGAAGGAGGAGAAGGTGGGTGATGTTTATCCTGCCCTGAAAGTTTATTCTGTTTATTCCGACAGAATGTAGTATCTCAGGCATGGGCTCAGTCAAGTTCTCTGCTCGCTGGTCATCTCGAGTCACCTCGTCGACAGTTCGGGGCCTTCCGAACCACAGCCGCTCTGCGGAGCATGTCCCGACTTGCTGAATGGTCAATTCTACTTCCTGTGAGCACCTCCACGTCTTGGCTAAACAATGCTCCATCAAAAACACCCAAACATGGTCATTTCTATCCTCACCAAATGTAATGTAAATAGGATTGTAGAGTGCTAAAAGGCACCCAAGCCCTGATGCACCAAAATGTTCTATCAAGCAGAGCCACCTAGTGGTACAACGGAATGTGTTTTAAATTTCTCATTTAATTTCTCTCATTTAACAGTCCCATCCCCATACGGTTTCCTCCCTCCCTCCCTTCTTTTATGTATTCATTACTCATTCTCATTTACAGCTACCCTCTTTGAGACCATCACCTCCACCTATTTTCCTTACTGAACATCTACTCATCCGAGATAAATAAACCTACAGTTCGTTATAATCAGAAAGTTTTATGATGAATACAGGAGCTGACTGAACAGTCAGTGTCTCTTTGGAAGGGCAAGAAAATGTCAATACTAAATGATTTCTAAAAATAAAGAGTAACTATTTACTTTGTACCTTTCTAGTTTCCATAACTCACACTGCCTTTTCTGCACCCCCTACACACACGCAGCCAAGTAAAATGTCACGTAAAATTTACAGGCGCAGAGAAGGTGAGCAAAAGTGCTCTACCGTGGTCTCCAACCCCGTCCCCCATATGCAGAGAATCTATAGGAGAAATCAGAAGTACCTTGGGCTGTGGTTTGATTCCTTTTCTTCTTTCAAAGTAGGTAAACACTCACTGTCGGCTAGGACAGAATAAAAGCAAACACATGGTGAGTCCTTGAAATTCTGTTTTTCTGTCCACAGAACTGAGACAGGCGCGCATCACATTCCCCCAGTCTGCGTGGTTCCGTGTGCAGACATGGCCTCCTCAGGGAGGCCCAGAGGTTCAAAGGTGAATGGAGGCAAGGCTCTGGACATGGAAAAGGCACTGATCGCACAGCTAGGAGACTTCAGTGTGCTTCTGGCCCTGTTGGAAAGGGGCCCTCCTTCACGGCGTGGTCATTCAGGCCCTGAAGAGCCCCTCTGTGGCTCCAAAAGCTAGAATCTGCACAATTCCAGACAGACACTGGATTGCAGGGGCTGCACCTGAGGTCCTGGTGAGCCGGCAGGACGATTTCCATCGGGACACACGATCAAACAGAAGCGGGTACAGTGGGGAGCAGCTAACCTTGGAGAAGTCGGAGTTCTCCCCTCTCACACCATGACTATTTTTAGGGGACATAAAGAGCAACTGGATCTGTCACCTATGTGTCAAAATAACTTTGCTTCAGTATCAAACAGAAATTTTTTTCCCCATCTGAAGTTTTAATGAGTGTAACAGGATCATGATTTTGTAATGAAATGACCTCAGGAACAAAAGGAAATACACCAAAATTTTAAGAGAGATCATCTTTGGGCAAGGGAATTCTTTTCTTTCTACCTTTTGTTTGAATTTAACGAATTCGAACCTAATTCTACCGTGTATGTATGTTGCTTTCATGAACAAATACAACAAGATGAACTGACCTGAAGGGTCGTCTCAGTGACCCCCACCTTTGCTCAGTGCTGCCCCGGGCCATCCTGCCCTCAGTGTTGGAGGGTGAAAAACTGCTCAGAACTGTGCACGCTAACTGAGTGGTTCCAATCTTTTGGAAAACTCATCCTGACAATGATTCGGATCACAAATCTTTGGATTAGAGAAGCTCCATTGTGGGCTCCTGAATCTGACAGACTCCCAAGGTATTTCTTAAGGTAAATGTTAAAAATATGAATGATGTGACAGTATAAATAGTGGATGTTATTAAATTAATCTGATTATTTAACATAATTTTTATTTTTTAAGAAAGTTTAAAAAGAAAAAACATTTGTCATTATTTTTAAGTCCAAATACAAATTAAATAAGAGGTGAGGGTCGTATGCTACAGTTACCGCCAGGTGTCAGTTGGAAATGAAGCTGCTTGGGGACGTTTCTGTCACTGCCCACATCAGTGCTGCCCAACGGATTTCTCCACGGTGATGCAAATGTTCTAGATTTGCACTGGATAACACAGCAGCCACTACCCACAAGTGGCCACTGAGCACACAAAATGTGGCTAAAGTGACTGAGAAAAGAACATATTTTAAATTTTACTTTTAAAAATTTAATTTGAATAGCCACAGATGGCTAGTGTCTATTGTCATGGGTGGCACCCATCCATGTCAACTACACCTGATACCATACACGGGTTAAAATCATAAATCTCTCAATATAAAGTGCTGCCAGGTGCTAACTTTTCCCAGTGCACTCGGATTTCCTTCCTTGAAAAAAGACTATCTTCTTCTCGAAAAAGGCCATCTGAAAACCTTGTACACAAATACAAACAAGCAGCAACGATGCACTAACGGAACTGAATATTTAAAAACGGTCAGACCCAAGTGTATTATGTGCAGGTACCAGAGCAAATGTGGACCGGGCTCCCACCGTCCCACTCCACGGTTTAGGGGGCTCTTACGAAACTGTCGCAGCCTCCTGTTACTACAGGGGACAGAAACGCCAAGGGCACCACATACCATTTCTGTTCATGTTGTTCATCCATTTATCAAGCTCTTCCACTTCTATTTCCATAACAGACGGTGTGTCTTCCTCAAAAATAGGGCTAGAAAGAGAGCAAAAACCTTTTTGAAAGAAAGTGACAATGTGTGGTGTGCTGAATTTCTGTGGGGGCACCTAGAACGTTGACTGTGAGGAAGATGAACTTGATTCAGGGTCTTATACTCCAGGGTAGACTCAGCATGTGCTCTATTCAAGTGTACCAAACTTTAACAGGAAGAAAAGAAAAAAAAAGAAAAAGAAAAAAAAAACAACCTTCACCTATCACTGATCCAAAAATGGAGGGCGCACAACCCAGGGCGTGGGCTGAAAGGGAAACCAGGAGGCTCTGCCCCTCTGAAGGCTCACAGTTGAGCACACGGCTTCCACCACAGCGGGGCTCCTCCAGGGAGTTGCTGCACTTAGCAACCTTGCCTTGCTTAATTTCACTTCCCTTTCTTTGGGGTTTCTGAACAATGACCCCAAGTCTAGAAGCCACCGGCAACAGACTACTTGCATCACCTCCCCCTTCAATTCTCAGACTTTTCTGTCTTGGAGAAGGAACAGGTGCTTTCAGAGATCCACTGCCCTCGCTTGCCAGGGGTTAAAGAGTTAGAGCGCCCAGTTAGAGGAAAGAAGTCCCCAGTTAATGGAGGTGAGGTTGAGAAGGGAGATCACCAGCTCCAAAGAGCTGTGAAGGTGTTACACCCTGCAGAGGAAGTGAGCAAAGTGCCTGAGCAAGGCTGCTGGGGGTGGGGGCAGCGGGCAGGAAGAGGAGGTGGGCATCGCTCTAGAACACTCTTCCGGTTGAATCTTCTACCACCCCACCTACTTCTCTTGGACCTTTCTTCCTCTCCCCTCTATTCCTCTTCTACCAAAGCTCTTCTCCTTTAATACCAGCCAAAGTATCTTCCCTGGTGATAAAAGTTTTAATCCAAACAAATGAACTGATGTCTTTGAAAAACACCCAGGGTCAGAATATTTAACTAGTATGCCCTTGGAATTGGTTGCAACAGTCAGAAAAAGATTCTTTTCTGAACAGGGGACCCAATCCTCAGCCCAGATCTCCTTCTGGATTGAGGTTTGAGGACAGGGACATCCTTCCAAAGGCTGTAGGCCCCTGGGGGCTGTCTCCTGGGGCCCGGGAAGCAAGAGGTCCCCACCAGGAACAAAAATTCTTGAAAAAGCAGATGCCCGTCTAATCTGCTCCTCTCTCTTATGTCCTCGCCCCCACTGAGCTGGACTGGAGGGAATGGGGGGACTTACAGTTTCAAGTTGTCGCTTCCCAGTTCATCTAGAAGAGAACAAATATAAAGGTCATGTTAACTTTGTTTGTCTGTAACAACTTTTTAGTTCAACAACAGCTGAAATCTGCTTTACGAAGAGGACAAAATGGCGTTAAGTAAATTGCATTTTTGAAGGAGCAACAATTAACCTCTGAGTGGAGCACGTGCGGACTGCCACACCGAAACGAGGTCCCAGTCCGTGTGAGATCTGCTTCCTTTCAGACAAGACGGTGCTCTGAGAGCGCTCGCTTCAGGTCAGATGTTCACCCCTCTTTGTTGTCTCCACACAAAGAGAAAGGCAGTGGTCAGAGGAAGAAGAAAAGGGTCTTGTAAGAGGGCATGCTCTGTGGCCCTGACCTCCAAAATGTCCCGGGTCAAAGCACTGCTTTTCGTCTCCTTGTGACACACGGAACCCGAGCGCTGCGACCATCCCTGCATCCCAGAGCAGGCTGTGGGGCGCGCCACCCGGAGCTGCCCTGGAACTCTCCAAGCACCTGTCTTTGCACGGCTGGATCCCTCACTTCTGTTCTCCCTTACACACTTTCCTCAGGGAGCCCCCCCCACAACTCCCCTACCAGAGAGGGGCCCATCTTTCCTACTGTTCCATGCTTAACACCTTGCTTGCTGCCTGCACAGCATTTGTCACAATTTGTCGTGGATTGATTCATCTGTTTAACTCTCTTTATCTGTCTCTTCCAATAGACCACAGCTCAAAAGGGCAGGGATCATGTCTGTCTTTTTTGCCATAGTGCCGCTCACCTCCCTCCCATCTAGCACAGTGCCTGGTAAACACACAGTGTTCCTTTACTGAACAAATAGACCTAATATGGATTGTCCAGCACCTGGGTTACATTCATGGCCAGTGTTCTGGACTTAGTATTATCACAATAGTGAAACTTCTAACGAGCCTGCTTTTCCCTGCTACTGCTTGAGGTAAGAGTCAGATAACAGTTGGCAAAATGGCTCTAACGCAGATCAGACTCCAAATGAACATGTGGCAAGAATTAGAGCCCGATGTCCCCACTCAGGCTCCGCCGTGTTTGGCAAGGGGATCAATGCACCCGGAAAAATGAGGCAACGATGTCAAGCAAGTGGAGAGCATACGCCTGCTGCACCCCGTGGGATGTGAAAACCATTAAGAAGCAAGCCGCTCTACAGCGGTCCGCCAAATAGTTTGATGTTCCTGATCCTTGGCAATCAGGGACCTCATTTTGTCTGACCTACAGAAATGCAGGTCCCCAGTGAGGGGACATAACCAGCAGGCACCTGGAATGGAGCTCCTGGCAGCAGCCGGGAGCCGCTGTAATTTCCTGTGGGTTGGCAAGCTTGAATGGCATTGCTAATGCAGGAAAGCTGGGCACCGATGTAAACTTCATGCCTCCACTGCTCACCTTCCTGGGGCTGTAGGTTATGTCCTCCCGCCCCTCGCCCCGGCCCTCCCCACTGCCCTCCCCCCTGCCCACCATAGGAATCTGAAGGTTTCTGCAGAGACCTGACTCAAAACTTTGGGAAAGAGGAGTATGTACATCTTATATTTTGTATACATTTTTCATCTAAAATTGACATGCTATTCCCTTAAGGGATTTTACTATAAATAAAGCCCGTGCACAAACTGAACTTCCCCTACAGGTGACCCATAAAAATCCCCCTGGGTTGTCATTCCCTACTCCTCCCTCTCCTCTTTCCCTGCTTAATAACCGCCTGCTAATTTCTCAGGAAGCAAGTGTTCCCACAGCCCCACTGTCCAGGGCATAGATTTTTCTTTATAATCTGAACACCCACAGGCTTCGTGGTGAGCAACAGCTAGCCCCACCTGCAGATGATGGAAAAGTTTAAAATCCCATTACCAAAGTGCTCCAGATGCACCAAATTGGAAGCTCATGTAATCAGTATTCAAACAAAGCAAAAAGCCTTCTGTGGCCTCATCTCCTCTACTCCAGGACCATTACCCCTGCCCCAGCCACCATAGCAACAGGAAAACATCTGGGAGAGTGGCCTGCAGCAGAGCATTAGACCAGGAGGGAGACCAATTACTGCTCGTCCTCAGCAGTCAGGCCCGGTCTGCTCCATTCCACCTGGCCTAGATCTCTTTATTAATAGCCACCTACTCCTCTGCAACCAGGAGGCAAATGTAGCTTTTACGCAGCCCCTCAGCTACACTTGCTTCCATTTTCCCTCTCACAGCTCTTCCATTTCAAAGCCTCTCCCCACTTTGTCCTCCCCTTTCAGTTCCTACATTACACCCACTTGGCCCAGCAATGCCCCCCTCCCAGCTACTTTGGGCACAGGCCGGTGGGACTGCTGGGGGGCCAGGTGGGGTAGTGGGCCCAGCAGGAGCCTGGCTTGTTTATCTTGTGTCCATGCTGAACGGTGAGCAAGGGAGACAGTCTCTTTCTGGAGATTTCCTGAGCAGAGCCAGGTGTCCTGCAGCCACCGCCTGTGTGAAATGATGTTTACCACCAGCTGTTTCCACAGCTCTTTCAGAGAGACACGGCACCCCAAGACACTTAATAAACGTTAAATAATAACAACTGCGGATCTACTGCCCGGGGGTGTAGGAAGAGTGACAATAGAACATCGCGTTATTCTACAGCGCTTCCCTTTTCCAGGACTTGAACCAGACAGGCCCAGAGAAAATCCCAATTCCCGAAAGGATGAAGCGTTCTTCCTAAAAATGTTGGCCAACTGCCCCCCGGCTGTCAAATTTTAAAGACCTTTTCCTCATGTAGAAGAATGTACCAGACTCCATTCACGTGCAGAATGAAACCATATCTAGGTGCCCCCAACTCTGAGAGGACGTCATCCATGCTCCCCCCAAAAACAGTCCTTGGGGGATTTCCCCAGCAAAATGCTGACCCACGATGGCATTTTTATTTTTCCCTCAGAAAAGATGTACTTATATCAGATGTTGTTAATTTAAATATTCTCCTTGTATTGACTTGCTTATCACGTTAAATAGGAATGTGTGGAATTCAGTGGGCCACAGTCATTAACCCTTTAGTATTCGCTTTGTCTGAAGAGGTGTGAAAGTGCTGAGCAGTTAACCACCTGTAGCCATATAAAGAAGTAGATAGTAAAAGAAAATATTCAAACACAGCTCTCTTGATCAAAAACTTTTGTGATAAGCAACTGCCCTGAGATTCTAAGTTTCCTACATTGCGTTTTCTTAAAAGTGAGGCATACTCAAACTAAAAAAAAATGTGCCTATTTGCAGAAAGGATATGTGAAAATTTATTTTTAATCTCTGAGAATAGGTGTTCTTTAAAATAGGTTCTAACATTGTTTCATTTATTCAACAAACACTGAGCAGCTAATCTATGTGCAGGGAGAGGTACTACGTTAGGTAAAACGGACAATTATAACACGTTAACACAATATGTCAGGGATTGTTTTTTTCTAAGTGAGTTCCATAGTTGAACTCATTTCATTCTCCTAACAACTCCATGAGGGAGGTTTGGAATTTCCCCGCATTGCAAATGAGGAGGCCGACAGAGAGCTCACAGAACTAGGAAACGCAAAGACCAAGGAGGCAGTGAGGCTCCAGAGTCTGTCCTCGCGGCCTCCGCACCTCACTGCTAAACAAAATAAATTAAGACAAAGTCTTGCTTCTCTTGGACCTTAAAGAGAACATAACCTAGTAAGAAAGAAAGACCGGAAAAAAAGCCGTGTGGCCAGCTTATGCCCGTGTAACTACTGTGCAGAGCACGCATGACCACGGCCTTCAGAAGCCCGGAGGGGTGATGATTATCTTTGCCTGAAGAGTGGTACTCAGGGCTTCATACAGTCTTTAGAACTGGGCGTTGCAGAGCGGGGCTGCAGCGTGCCCAGCAAAGAAGGCAATCCCAGAGAGAAGAAACAGCGTCAACCTGGCACAGAGGACCGTGGAAGCCCAGCTGGGCCCAGGAACAGCAAACGCCCAAGTATCGCTGCCGTGCTGCAGGGGGCATGCACGGCACAGGTCTGGGGGTGGCTGCCTCTCACTTAGGATGGCTTCTGAACTTTGAGAGTCTCACAACAAAGTTCAGTGAAAAACCCCTTTCTGGATTTAGAGCCTAAGAGCATGACCATTCAACTGAACACTCCCAAGTTCCCCCCAGCCCCATGACCCCATAGGTCAAACCAGCTGTGGGGTGATCTATGGTTTGGGCAGGAAATTCTCACTTTCCCTACTTCAAAAAAAATGGGGTCCAGGCAGCTCTGTTTGCCTTTTGTTTTTCTTTAGCTTACAAAGCAGCTCCCAAGTGATCACTATACTAGGTCACCCTGAAATTTCAAACAGAGGACAAAAGTATATCTCCCACTTCCTTGGAATCTCTTGTATCAGCCCCTGTCATGAAAGGGAATGCACTGCAGTGCTTCTTCCCGGCTCGCATTTGCTTCCCTGAGGAGAGAATGGAGAAGCACCATCTACCAGAGCTCCTGCTGAGAACTCTCCTGGTCTGGGACAACAAGCAAGGCCTGCAGGCTAGGGGCATGACCTCAAAGACAGAGATGCCCTGTTAATGGGTGGAGGGACATACTCTGAGTTTTGTTGCACATATGAATATGTATCTCACTGGAGAAATTCTCATCCCTTGAGTGATTTCTGGAACAACTAAAGGCTTCAACTTAAAAATCTAATTGGAGTCATTTTTCCTGGCACAAGCCAAAAGCACCCAACTCTGCTTTGGACCTAGAATGACCCTAAAGCCTAGTATTTGATGCTCCTAGAACTGGCACTGAATACTCTCAGAGTGAATCTTTGGTCTAGGGGATTCTATATGAGATTTGTTTTTTATGAGATTAATGATAGTAATCTTAAGCTAGTTAAGACTTTGCTTATGAAACTTAGCATTGCTTGCATGGGGATAAGAACACTACTTTCCCCAGGCCTTTTCGAGATCAAATTGGGATGTGGCATGGGGGAGGAAACAACATCTGCGACAGACATAGAGGTGGAAGAATCCCCTCTGGGGAATGCCCACTGCTTCGCCAGCCTCACCCTTTCCTCCAACGGCAGGTACATGCTACACCAACCTATTAGTCAAGGTCATTGGGGTCCTCATCTGGATTTGCTACAGAGCTGGCCGCTGTGTATGTTAAATTTCTATTTAGGCTGAAAACACTCTCTTTTTTAAAAAGAAAGAAATATGGCATTTTTAAACTCTGGAAAATTTATTGAAATATGTCCTTCATGACTTACTATTTTAAATAGTCCCTGTTGCTTAACTTAAAACCTCTCAGTTCCTTCTCCCACCCCATCCCCAGCCCCAGGCAGGCATTAGGATAATACTCACATGTCTGGAAAATACTCTGAGACCCTTGGATGGAAGCTTCTGTGTAGAAGGAAAAAAGAATTTGGCTTTATTGATTGTTCACTGACACAGGAAGCAATTGTCTGGAATTGGGAACATGCAACATATTTACCTTCTTTGGTTTTTTTTCTTTTGTATTTTATCATAATGAATACCACTGACGAGAGTAGGAGTACAAACAAAATCACGGGGATCAACACCGTTAATATAACCTCTAGCTGACGGTCCTCTTCAACCAGGAGGGTGGGATTCACGCTTTCAGTGAATGTTTCCGTGGCCGTTCTTTCAGTGAATGTTTCCGTGGCCGTTGTTGCAGCCGTTGTAGTTACAATAGTAGCATCTTGATCTGTACTTCCCACTTCCTCGGGTGTATCTGCGGGCTCATCTGTTGGCTCATCTGCTGCGTCAGGATACTCTGTGGGGAACACGTACAAAATTGAGGTTGCCATGGAGACAAAGCTAACATGTTATGTTTTCAATGATTTTTAAATTTAGTCAACATGCATCCGGTGATACAGTTGATTCACTCTATCGGGCCTTCCAGGTCACTGTGATTCACGGTATTGATTTAACATGAATGGAGCTCAAGCTGGGACTATATTGAACATGGAATCAGAGTCCAAAGATCTAAATCTCCCAGAAAGGCTGGCAGTTTAGCCTTGACCAATACTTTGGACATGTTTAAGCAAAGGCATTGAGAAGCTCTGCCCTGTCATGGGTGATATTCCAAGACATCTCCTGTAGGGTATCATGGTTCAATAACATTTCTAAGTAAATCTAAATTTACATGTACTGAAAGGTAAATACTTGCCACAAGCACTTTTAGGTATAAAGCAGAGCACTATGCCCTAATTTTTAATAAAAGGTTGCCCTATCTGTCGAAAAGAATTATTTGAAGTTGGAGTGACTGCTTAGATTTCAGGATCAGGTCTCATGTTCAGCAGGGAAGTGAGTCTGCCTCTGAGATTATCTGGCAGAAATCCTCCTGGGTTCTAAGTAAAAATACAATGTGTATTTCATTTTTAAAGTGAAATTCTCAAGGGGAATTTAGAGACTGAAGAAACTGAATCAATATTTACATTTACTTAGTAAAATGCATCTTTAGAACTTTCCCTATTTAAAAGACATAAGCAAGCTACTTCTGTTTGAAGTTCAGATTGTGTTGGAAAACCATCCCAGGACAGGGAAGGACTGCGGTTCAAAAACTCTTTCCTCCCCTGCCTATGCAGCGACCACGGTGAGGTGGGCTGAGGTTTCCATCCTGGCACAGGGTAATGCTGCCTGTCTTCAGATGGGGCCCGTGGAGGAAAATAGGACGTAAGTTTAGGCTACAGAAATCTTATCAGATGAGATCATTTATGTGAAAGCTCTTTGTAAGGTGACAGATGCTATGCAGATGGAAAAGCTGGCTGTTTCACACGATGCCCTGTTCCCACAGGTAAGGCCACTGGTCACAGGATGACCACGCTGGCCACTGCAGAGCCAATTCAGTGCCTCATCCAGATGCACGACTGTGTGACCATGGCGTCCTCTGACTTGACTTATAAAAATATCTGTTTGACCATAGTCTAATTATTTCGATTATATACATAAACATTTCTGTTTTCTCCAAGACCAGGGAATCCACTTGTTAATCACATGGGTAAATGCCAGCCAAAACCATCAGAATCAATTACAAACTGCAGAGTGTAACTAACTGGTGTTCCTCCCCTGTTGTACCAAAAGCAGGATTAAAAAATCTACCATGTATTGACCTCTGCCTTCTGGGTGAAGTGACTTTGTCCTACATTCATGTCTTTGAAACAACATAAGTCAGTACTGTACTCACTCATGTTAAAAGCTTTTATATATCATGTGTCATCCTGGATCAGGAAAGACAGCTGTCTACCAGGACAATGTCCTCATTACAGTCATCCTGCTTGCAGAACTACTAGAACCAAACAGCAGGCTTTACTGAAAGCCCAGCCCACTGAAGATCGGACTTACAAGGGGGGTGGGGAGGGGGCAGCAGGGAGGGGCACCTACGTAAGTGCAGTCGGTGGTAATGACCCTTTTCCTTGAGATCGGTGCTTACGGGCCATTCTCAAACACCCAGACCTCCCTTTTATTTCTTTTGCTTACTTCGGCTATTGCTGTAGCTGCTGCCACCATTTCAAGCTAAACTTAATAGAGAATTTACTAAGAGCCCAGGCCTGTGCTCTGCCTTGTACCTGGATTAACTCATTTCATCCTCCCATTTTTTCAGACAGAAACTGGGGCGAAGGGGTTATACAACTTGCCCACGATCACAGAGCTATCGTGGAGGAGTGAGGGTTTGACCCCAGGAGGGCTGATCATGGACCCTGGAATATACTAATTATAAATCATGAGGAAGAGAACAAGAAAGGGGACCTCATATTCTTGCCCATCAGCTTATAAGGAGGTGGCTTTTTGGCCCAGAGTAGAAGGGAGGGGAAAGTTCTCCCAGAAAGCTCAGGTTTTCTGGGGCTCTTGCTAAGCATCTCAGCCCAGGCGGCTGTCAGCAAAGCTGCCCGGGACACAGGGTCCCCTCGGTGCCTCTCCGGGGAAAGCCTTCAGATTCCCAGTAGAACACTTAGCACTCAGAGTCACCACTTGACCCGTGGCCCCAGAAAAATAGAAAATAGGAAAGGAAATAAGCTAGCAAGGATAATGAGGGCTTATTCTCAATAGGGAATGAAAGAGGAATGGAAGGAAGTGCATGAGATGGCCCCGTGTTGTGTGCATTTATTTTTCAGCATAAGAGAACAGGCTGGTCACGGTGGCCCTCAGTGACCTTTTTGAATAAAAGGGCTGGAAGTTTTCTCTACAATATCCCTCTCACACATAACATATATGTTTTCCATGTAAAACATCATTTATTTAATGAGATTCTCTAGTATCTATTTCAGTAAATGAGAATCAAGTCTCTCTCTCTCTCTCTTATTCTGCAAGCCTTCATTTCCAGACACACCTATGATAACCTTCCTCAGAGCTCTCCCTGCCCCAACCAACTCCAAAATAGCCTCAAAATAATAAACATAAACAACATTAACTGACATGTATCAAATGCTTGGTATGTGCTAGGTACTAGGTTAAACATGCACTACCTGATTTAATCTTCACAACTTTCTCATTCACATTTTACAGATGTAGAAACTGGGTCTCAAATGTCTTGCCCTGGGGCATAACCCTGTCATTTATGGTGTGAGTTCCACTGGCACACAGTGTTTTGAAGTCACATTCCCTCGGGCGTAGGTGCTGAGTGACAGCGACGGGTCTGGTCACAGCTCTGACACTCAGTGGTTGCAGGAATTTAGAAAAATTATTTACCCCTTAATAATGGCTTAATGGTCAGACCTGCACAACAGGAGTGATCCCCAAGGTCTCGTCTATTTCCACATCTTCATGTGGATTCTAAAGCCTAGATCTTCTCTTTTATTAGAATTGTGCAATGGGTGCCATACACGTGGTACCAAGCTCAGCAAGGAAATCTCCCCACCGCCCCTTCCCCATCACTCGCCCTCCCTAGAGATAACCACTGTTTCTGCTGCCTTCCAGAGAAACCCCATGCATACACAAGTACCTTTTCCTGTTTTAGTAACACAAATAGGAGCAAAAAAAGTTAACTATTGTTCTTCCTTTTACTCTTTTCACTTAAAATTTGACTCGAAGATTCTTCCATGTCTGCATACCGAAAGCTGTCTTCCTCCTGTTATTTGGAGGTATCATAACCTATTCCTATTCATGGAGATTTGGGTTACTTCTTTTGTATTTCCAGTGATGCTGCAACAAACACCCCGTACATCCTCTTGTTTGCACGTGTGCCAGTACCTTCTGCAGTGCATCTCAAGAGTGGGGGCAGCAGGGGAGGGGGTGTTGGATGCAGGGGGGAGGAGGATAGCGCCAAACTACTCTTGGTGGTCTGCCCTCACGACTTCTCTAAGACAGCTAGCTCTAGCTCAGTCCTCGCATGATGGGAATCGGCAGAGATGAAGCAGGGGAGGGCTGGCTATGCAGGGAGTCTGTGATGGGAAAAGAGGGGGAAATTGAAAACACTGGGGATCAGCCCCAAGAATTTGTGCCAGGAGCATCAAATGTCATCAAAGGGGAGCTGGAAATCCAGGTAGGCCATAGAATCAAATCAGTAACCAGGAGTAAGGACCAAGGGGACAGGGGTGAGAGTTAGGAAGACAACCAGATGTGGACAAAACCAAGGTGGAAACAAGAGCGAAGCCAGAGCCACGAGAGCAGGGATGGGAGTGGAGCAGACAGAGGGCAGCTGGGGGGCTTTGCACGAAGCATTACCAGTTCCTCCCGTGGCCTGTGGGCTAATAGCAACTCTTCACCCAACGGACATGGGACCCCCTAGCACTGCGCAGCCTCGGACACAAGGAGGGACCCAGCCTTTGCAAGAAACACTCGCTGAGGCCCGTAACAATCAATGGGGATTTCCTGCAGGAGCCATCCTGTGCTTCTTGGGAGGAAGAGATAAGGACAACCTTAGGAGCCCCGCCCGGCCATGGAGGAGCCCAGACTCTCTTGCAGGTAATGAGTTGGCGCATGGCCCCTGCGGGATGGCGGAGCGATTCCCGTGTTGTGGGAGGATCTCGTGGGCCTCTCCATGGCATGGCGAAGAGAAGGATTTGGATTCAGAAGAGCAGGGCTGGAGATTTGATGCTGCCCTCTCTAGCCAGGGGACCTGGGAGAGCCCCTCACTTCTCCAGCCCTTCCTTTCCTAAAGGCCAAGAAAGGGGGCCCGCTGCTCCGCCCACCCCAAGGCGTCTGTATGAAGAGCAAAGGCAATCCTAAACGTGACAAGCCGTACAACCCACAGAGCACCGTGCATGTGCCAGGCGCCGGTAGCTGTGCCATTTCCGCTGTCCTCCAGCCCCTTTTCTGTCCCCACCTCTAGACGTAGCTGTTTCTCTGCTGTTTCCCAGGAGACCAGTCTTCCTGAAGTAACTTCTTCATTTCATCACTGTACCTTCTTATCTAAATTTGGACCCAGTTCAGGGTAAACGGGGCGGGGCCCCAGGGGTAAAAACAGAAGAAGTTGCAGATGATAAAGATGAAGAGGATCACAGCAGAGTGGAGAGCGGGGCGCTGGCGAGCACAGCTATGGACGAGAAGAACGAACGAGGACAACATGCTAAAGGCAGAAGCGCTGTGAGAGGGCCTGCCCGGTGTGGCCGGGACCCTGCGCTGACCCGCCTGAGGAGTCAGCGGTGGATGGGCTCAAGGCGGCAGGGTGGCCACAGTTCTCTTCTCCTCTCAAGGGCCTGTTCATGGCTGTCTCAAGTGACTACGAAGCCTACTCCCCCAGGGACTCTCCCTCCCCTCGTCTCTCCTTTTCTGCTCAGATAATGGAGCAGTATGAAGAGGTAATTGGAGCGGTCCTGTAAATGCTGAAACTGAGCCAAAGTCTTCCACTGACTTTTAATCCCCAAATCCTAAAATACCAGATAATAAGCTGCACAGAGTCCCTTACAAGTGATGATCGACAAGATCCATGCAAACACATCTGGCACTCACCTCTCACAGACCTGGCGTGGACCCTGGGGTGTTTCTGGTTAAGCGGGGGGAAAGGGGAAGTGCGTGAGGGGAGCCTGGCAGTTCCCGCAGCAGAGCGGGCACGCGGCTGCCCTTCTCACCTCTCGGAGCACCGTCACTGAGTGGAAGTGACTCTGCTTCCCGGTGAAGCAAACTAGCTCACTTCTCTCTTTTTTTTTTTTAAATGGAATAAATGTGCAACCAAGCTCTAGTTTTTAAAGTAAAACAAAAGCAAAAACAAACAAAAAAACCCCCAACTGTATTACATACCAACTGAGAGATTGCCACACCGATATCACAGTGTGAAATAAAACAACGATGAGAGGATGTTATTAAATTCAGGATATCATGAAGTGTGTTGGACCACAACCAGTCACCCCGTTCTTTCATTTTTGTAGGCTCCATACACAAATGATTTCAATGATTTCAAAACATGGAGTGTGAAATGAAAGAAAAGGCAAGTCAGGTGACGGGTGTTGAAACTCTGTCCTGCTGCGTGGAGTAACTGGAGTATATGGATTTCAGATGCTCAAGAAACCAAACCCAAGGAATCTGCCTGCGTTTCCTACCCCCACACCCACTTCCATACGCAAAGAGCCAGAGCGTTGGAAGGATGAGATAAAACCAAAACAAGACATCCTCTCGTGGTTCTCAGCCTTGGCTGCACATTAGAACCATCCAGGGACCTTTTAATACTCCTGACACCCAGACCACACTCCAAACCATTAGATCAAAATACCTGGGGGCAAACCCAGACCTTGGCATTTTTAGAGCTCTCCAGGTAACTCTGGTGTGCAGTCAAGGCTCCCAACCACTATGCCAGACGCTCCCTACTCTGGCCTTCCTTGGGGCAACCCCCAGCCACTCTCCCCTCTTTGCTGCTCCTTAGGGAGCTGGAGAAGAAGTGGTGGTCAGGGAGGTGGCTGCCAAGGGCTTGCCTGGCAGCTGCCAACCCTGTCACCAGAGCACAGCAGCACAAGCACGACCCCTGAGGCCCTGGGCCGCTGAGAGGCTCTGGCCAGTGTGGACTGAGAGAGAAGGTGCCAGTCATGCCTTCCCAAGCAGCTCTGGACAGAAATCTAAGGTGGTTTTCTCTGAAAACACTACCTGAATTTTTGAAAAACACTGGGTATGAGAGGACTTGTTGAACGTCAAGTTGTGAAACCCTAATGATGAAACTTTATGTTTCCACTTGTTTTTGTTTATTTATTTTTTTGGCAAGGGGATTCAGTTTTCCATGACTTCCACATGTAGGCCTAAGTGATTTATTCTCCTGGGAGCAAGATGAGTAACAAGGAGAGAGCATTGTTGTCACTGGAAGCTCTGGTGTACGTCACATTTGACAATTTTTGTTAAGTTGATATTCACTTGATAAGCTTTTGTGACATATTCACTTGAAAATGATATGGTCAGAAAAAAATAGCTGGTTGAAGGGACGCAAAGCAAAAGCACAGAAAGTCAACGGCAGATTTTAGGTACTGAAGAACAGTTTAGGTAAAGCAGTGCCCACGCTTTGTACTCCCTTTCAAGTCAGCCCTCAGATGGTGACAATGCTTCACACCGAAAGAATGTTAAAAAATGGTTCTTTTGCTCATTTAGAGGTGGGCCATCTGGTAAACCGCTTTCACACAGTCATCTGCTCTGGGAGTCGACTTGTAAAGCCAGGTTGTATTTTTACCTCATTGCCTTGAGAAATGCACACCTGCCTTTGCAATCACTATCAGATTAAAACACACCCAATGATGGGGGCCCGTGAGGCTTTGATGTCTGTTTCTATTTTATTCTGATGTCTTTTTTAGCGAAAGTTTGCTCATATCGAATCAGACTTGCCCAGACCCTAAGGCTGTCTTGGGTTTGAAGTTAATCAACTGGGGACGCTGCGTTTTTCACCATATGACTATATTTTCGTACACTGGAATCCTATTCGGGTCTGCAGGACCTAGAAGTTGAAAGGAACGTATCTACTTTCATAGGACAGGATGCACACACACTTTGAACTAACACCTTTTCCTACCATCAGTGGGAGAGAAGACACAAAAGTGCTTTAAAAATGAAAAGATAAGGGATTATTAAATGAAGTTATTATCACTACTACCCTGATTACTTTTCTATTTTTTATTTCTGTCTTTTGAAGAGCCAATTTCAGAATTACGGTTTAAAAGAGTGACTTGATAACACGCAAGCCCTGCCCTCTCCCTGGCCTGGCCCGTCAGCCTCCCTCTGTGGAGGGAAGGAAGACACGCTGCCACAGGATAACGTGGGTGGGTTCTTGTGCGCGTCACCCGGACACTCCATCCCAACACAGCACCCTTTCCCAGATCAGCACAAACTCAGGGTTGCCAGAGAGACAACTGTCAGACAGAGACAAACCAAATAATAAGTATGTCTGTGATAAATCAGAGAACAGGAAAGCAAAGAAAGGAGATGTGGGCCACTGTCTCTGTGGCTAACGTACCTTCACCACAAGTTACAGGAAGAACGAGAGAGGGTGCAAGCAGAAGTCCCACACCGCCTGCCTGTGGTGGAGCAGGGAGCCGGGGTTAGTTAGTTGTGGGAAGATTTCTTGGAGGCTCAAGAAGGAGGCAAGTTCCTGAGGTGTCTGAGGGTAGCAAGATGTGGGGTGAGATTTTCTAGGATCATCAATGTCCTTCTTAACGGGTCTCCAAAGCCGGCTTGCTTCTGATCCTAGTTTACCTTGAAAGAGAATCACTCCTGCCCTTCCATCCCAGATAGATAACCAGCCTTGAGTAGCTGGAACTTTAGTATTGCGGCTGGAGTGACTGATGTTGGGCTTTCTCGCTCTCTTATTAACCTCTTTTCAGTATTTATTCATGTAATCCTATGATTTTCTTTCTCATTTAGTTTTTAATGGGATGAATTACATTAATAGATTCTCCAAAATTGGTCCATTCTTGGATTCCTGGTTTTATTCGACTTAATCACTGGTAGTTTTTTTTTTTTTCTTTTTTTCAGAGATGGTTTCTTATTATTTGAATGACTAATCTAGGACTCAGCGTAAATATTCTTCTAACATTTCTTAACTGGTGACGGAGCCAGTATGGCTGTGGTTTTAGTGACGAATGAATGTAGGGGTGGCCATTGCCCAACAAAAGATAATCACAATGATAGAGTTACTGGGTCAAATGCAGGATGCCCTGTTCAACCGACACTTAAGAATTACAATAAATAATGTTTTAGTATGAATGTGTCCCGTGTAGTATTTGTATGTCCTGTATTTAGATTAAATTACATGGGGTATACTTATGCTAAAGAAGTTTTTGGAGGCAGTTAGATTTGAGTCAGGACTTCAGGGGAGTGGGACTGCTTGGGTTTTGACTTTTTAAAAAAACACAAGAAAGGAAGCATTATGCTGCCTCATTTTTTGGAACTGTGATCCATTTCAAGTAAGATTTTGATATGGCATGAAGCTTAAAAGTTGAGATTTGCTTTTATCTTAATGGATATGGCAACTCCTGCAGCATCATTTGTTGAAAAGACTATCTTTTCCACATCAAATGACTTTGACAATTCTGTCAAAACTGATTGACCATAATTTAGAAAACTCAAGAGGAGAAAGTTTATTTAATTTACCCATATGTCTGACTTCTGGTCAGGATGGTGGCATAGGTAAACACGACTCACCTCCTCCCACAACCACATCAAAATTACAACAAATTATAGAAAAACTATCACTCAGAAATAGCAGAAATCAAGTTGAATGGAAGTCTGACAACTACAGAATTAAAGAAACCACATTCATCCACACTGGTCAACTACAAGAGGAGGGTGTACTCAGCCCACATGAAGGGCACACCTCAAGGACCCATCTTGGGTGATGGGGGAGGCTGTGCCACTGGACCCTACAGGACACCTAGTACATTATGCAACGCTACCAAGACAGGAAGTCAAAGCAGCTCTACCGAATACACAGAAACAAGCCCAGGGAGGCTGTCAAAATAAAGAGACAAAGAATCATGGCCCAAATGGAAGAACAGATCAAAACTCCAGAAAAAGAATGAAACAAAATGGAGATAAGCAATCTATCAGATGCAGAATTCAAAACACTGGTTATAAGGATGCTCAAGGAACTTAGTGAGGACCTCAACAGCATAAAAAAGATGCAGTCAGAAACAATGGATACACTAATTGAAATAAAGAACAATGTACAGGGAAACAACAGTTGAGTGGATAGAACCAAGAATTAAATCAATGATTTGGAATAAAGGAAACAAAAAACAATCAATCAAAACAACAAGAAGAAAAAAGAATCCAAAAAAACAAAGACAGTTCAAGCAGCCTCTGGAACAACTTCAAGCAGTCCAGCATTCGCATCATATGGGTACCAGAAGGAGAAGAGAAAGAGCAAGAAATTGGAAATCTATTTGAAAAAATAATGAAAGAAAGCTTTTCTAATTTGGTGAAGGAAAGACATGCAAATCCAGGAAGCACAGACAGTCCCAACCAAGATGGATGCAAAGAGGTTCACTCCAAGACTCATCATAATTAAAATGCAAAAGGTTAAGGATAAAGAGAGAATCTTAAAAGAAGCAAGAGAAAAGCCATTAATTACTTCCAGGGGAGTTCCCATAAGACTGGCAGCTGATTTCTCAAAAGAAACTTTGCAAGCCAGAAGGGACTGGCGAGAAATATTCAGTCATGAAAAGCAGGCACCTACAGCCAAGATGGCTCTACCCAGCAAAGCTATCATTTAGAATCGAAGGGCAGATGAAAAGCTTCCCAGACAAGAAAAAACTAAAGGAGTTCATCATCACCAAATTATTATTATATGAAATGTTAAAGGGACTTATTTAAGAAAAAGAAGAAGATCAAAAACACGAACAATACATACCTGTGAACAATTGAATCTTAAAACAAACTAAGCAAACAAGAAGAATGAGACAGAATCATGGCTATGGAGAACGTTTTGATGGCTGCCAGATGGGAGGAGGTGTGGGGGGATGGGGGAAGAGGTGAGGGGATTAAGATGTACAAATAGGTAGCTACAGAATAGCTGTGGGGAAAGTACAGTATAGGAAATGGAGTAGCCAAAAACTTATACTCATGACCTGTGAACATGAACAATGGTGGGGAGATTGCCTGAGGAAGTGGGGGGTCTTGGGTGGAGGGGGGCAAAGGGGGACAACTGTAACAGCATAACCAATAAAATAGAATTAAAAATTTTTTTTGTTTATTAGAAATTTACATTTAACTGATGTCCTATATTTTTACTTGCTAAGTCTTGTGATCTTAGTCATTAAGAAATAAACACGAACATATTTAGGAAAGAAAAAATGAATTTCTAAATTAATAAACTGTGTTGTCATGGGGGGGAAATGTCATGAAACCCTAGTAACCACTGGGCTCCTCTTTCTGAGACCAACAATGCAGTGGGGAAGTAGGAAATAAAAAATATGGTTTTAATTCACATGAAATAAAGAAACATAGAAATAATGTCAAATTTCAAAACCAAAGTAGATCAATTGATTTTAAGAGAAAGAAATGAAAACATCACCAGCAGCCAGACTGCTCTCTCAGGTAACTTTTTGCTAATCACCTGTCATTTCTCAGGAAATGCTTCTGTGCCGAACTCACTACTGGAAGCAGATTTTTTGTTGTTGTTAGTTTTACGTTACATATTTTTTATTTCTTTTTCAAGTTTTCAAGTCAGCGTTTACTGGCTTGAAATGAGTGTCTATGGAACTTGTACTCCCTTTGTTTTCTTTCCAGAAGTCTCCCCAAAATGTTCATAACTACCTGATCTTTCTGCAAATCACCATGCTGCTCAACACCTACTTTCTGGGTCTAAGCTTGCACCCACATTCTCAGAGGAAGATGGGCAAGAATGCACTCAGCACCGCCTGCAGATGCAGCTATGCGGTGTTCCCAGAGGACAGGGGACCACTCACTGTTGCCTGTCTCGGTCCGAGGAGACGGAAGCGAAGTATTTATGCATAAGAAGATGTGGGATAGTTCACATTTTGGAATAAAGCAAAATTGGTTTAAATAAAAATCACATTTACCCAGGTATGACCACAGTTTCTCTTCAATCTTTAAATGACTATAATCTGTCATGAAAATAAGTAAGTCTGGGGCCATAGGATAAACTTCATGTCATTCAGTCAGTCCATCAGTCTGTGTGGCTCTTACGTGCCAGGCACTATTCTAGTTCCTGGGATACAAAGGCAAAGGAGCCCAGGCCCCTACCTCCCAGGGAAGTGACTGTGAAGTGGGACAATGGCACACGAATCCATACATACAATAAAGTTTAATAAAAACCATGTTACATAATGTGTTTGCACACGAAGTGCCACAGGGACATGGGAGAGGAACGCGTTCATCTGGTAAGGACCCAGAAGATCTTCACAGAGGAGGTGACCATGAACTGAACCGCAGGAATTCACTGGGCACAGACACCAGGGAAAGGCATTACAATGGAAGCACAGAAGAGAGAAAGGGTCGGGGGCTCAGCAGAGCTTGGCACACTCAGTGGTTATATCAGAGGCTGTGGGGTGGGAAGTGTCAAGGGTTAAGTGGGAAAAGAACTTGGCCCAGCTCATGAGGAGCCTTGTAATGATTCCAAGGGGGTCGACTCTATCCCAAGGAAATGAAAAACCGCTGAAGAGGTAAGTGCAGGAAAGAAAAGGTTATATTTTTGTTGTAGAACGCTCACCCTGGAAGTTATGTGAAAATGGATTGGAGATGAGACTAAAGGCAAGGAGACCAGTCAAGAAGTTCCTAAAGGAGCCTTCGGTGAAAGCTAACGAGACCCTCAACTAGCAGGAGGCAAAGAACAGCTTCTGTTTCTCACATGCTGAGCTCGGGGCCCTGCGATGTGTCCACGGAGAACTGATGATGAAAATTCAGGTCTGGGGTGGGGCAGGTAGGTCTGAAGATGATTATTTGTGAATCATCAGCCAAAGAGTAACACAAAAGCAATGAAAGTGGATGTCACTGCCCAAGAATGAAGTAAGAAGGGAAGAAAAGATCAATATTAATATGAAATGGGCAGGTGAAAGAGAAAGATTCATAACCAAAAAATGCAAAGCAGCAGCCAGAGTCACAGGAGACTAAGAATAAAATGGTATCATAAGACCCAAGGAAGAGGCGAGTTTCAATAATTGGTTAATTATGTTAAGTGCTACAGAGAAAAACAAAATACAGACAGAAATGGGTCTCGTGGGTTAAGCTATTAGGAGGCACAGGTACCCCAGATAAATCAAGTGCTGTGGTTGACACAGTAGACAGATTGCAGTGGGTTGGGAAATGATTGGAAAGTGAGAAAATGAAAAATGAAAATGTCTTTCAAAGAGGTTGGACAAATCTCCGGAGAGGAACAATGGAGGAGAGCGAGACAGGAGGAGCGCAGCAGTGCTAGGAAAGAACTCACAGGCTCTCACGTTGGTTTTCATGGTGCACGTCTACCTACTGAAAAGAATAGAGAATATGGTGACAACTAACATGGTATTCTTCACTAATTACATTACATTTCCCCATGTTGACTAGATCAGGGGCTGGCAAACTGTTCCTTGAAGGGTCACAGAGTAAATATTCTAGATCTTGAGGCCAAGAGGGCAGAGTACAGGCTCTTATGTAAGTTCTTATGAAACCATTACAATACACGTGTAATCATTTAAAAATATAAAAACCATTCTTAGTGCAAAGGTCGGTTACTTTGTTTCATTATTTTGAGGCTATTCTGGAGTGCGTGAGGCAGGCAGAGCTGGGAGGAGGTTGTCATAGGAGTATCCAAACATGAAGGCTTGCAGAGTAAAGAACAATAAAAGGGAGAGGAGGAGGGAGAGAGAGAGAAAAAGGGAGAAAAGAAGAACAACAAAAAGCAACTGCAGTAATTTCAGCGAAGATCAAAGTCAAAGTTAGGGGCACTTCCCTAGACTGATCTCACACCATCATCCTGACACTGTGGATCCTGGCCGGCCTCTCCTCTGATTTTGAATTTGGTGTTGTCTATTCCTTTCTGTTTGGCCTTCTTGATTACCTGCTTCTGGTTACCAAGCTGGCTCCACTGCTACCTCTGGTTTGCTGGCTTGCACTTTTAATAAGGCTTTTGCTCCTCCTCATGTGACTCCTGAAGGCTGACCCCAAGGTCTGCCCCCGCCCCATCCCAGGTTGAGGTTCAAGGCTGAGATCCAAGCACGGGCTCTCCTCAAGCCCAGCACACCCCTGTCTGAGTTCTTTCAAATACCGTTTTGTGGTGATCGGACAGGGTTTGCCATGGTTAAACATTTTCAGCCCGGTGATAGGATAAGAAAATCGGGGGTTCTGCTAAATAGGGTGAGTCGTCCTGTGTGCCAGGTTCTGCCTCAGTGCCCCCCAAGATTTGCATCGTGAATGGGAGTTGACAGATATAGCAGGCAACAAGATGAGGTCTACAAAAATGTCAGGTACAAGTTATCAAACAGTAATATGTTCAAAATAAAGACATGAGGAGAAGAAGTAAATAACACAGGAAAATAATAAAACCAAGACATTATACGTGGTATATTATATGAAGGAGTTTTTAGAAATAAAAATAGATTTTCTAGAAATAAAAAATATAAAAACTGACATTAAAAGTCCAACGGATGGGCTAAGCAGCAGGAGAGACTAGGGGTGGCACTAACCCACCCCCACCCCAGCCAGTGGCGCAGAGCCCCTATCCCCCGCTTCTTTGCTAGCATTTGAAGGTGCCGCAAACTACACACAGGTAGGCAAATGGCAGGTTGCACTGTTTCTTTATAGAACTGAGCTCATCCGAGCCGGGATCCTGTCCTCTCCTCGTTTTCTGGCTTGGCCTTTCTGAAACAGAGGGACTTGGAGCCTCAATAAATCCCTCTCTGCTTGTTTTTGTTTTGTTTCATTGTTTGGTTTGGTTTTTAGAGTCTGGTTCTTGGGGCCCGTTCCCAGCAGGGCTCTCCCACAGCAAGGCTGGGCCTTCCCTCCCTGGTTCCCACACCCACAAGCCGCTTACCCAGTGACTCCACAATCCCTTCACCTGCTTCGGGTTTTAACCGTGTTAATCCTCAGATTCTGTTTGGCTCACTCTGTACCTTTCAGTCCCACCCTTCCCCCTCTTAGCCCAAAGTTTAACCCAACTCTCACCACTCCTTTTCTGGTCAGCCCGTCTCTGATCACACCAAATATAGCTCTTTTTTAGGATGCGGTAGGCAACCTTAGAGATCTGAAACTAGACACACAGCCTGAAAACCCAGAGGTAATCTAGTATGTGGTTGGAGCATGGACTACTGAAGCAGAATCTTACTTAGATCTACTACTTAGCTGTGTGACCTTGGGCAAATCGTTTAACCTCTCTGTGCCTCAGTTTTCTCACAGGTAGAACAGGAATAATAGTGCCTCTGTATTAGGTTGTTAGGAGAGTTAAGTGAGTTAGTGTGAGGAAGGTGTTTAGAACAGTGTCTGGCATATAATGAGTGCTGTGTATGTCCCCTGCCATCATGGGTACTACTTCATTGGGACTGTCCCAGAGAATAGCAGGTGGCAGTCACATTCACTGAAACGAGAACAGTGTCAGAAAGTGCCACCTCATCTACGCAACAAGTATTTCCTTCTATTCTTTACCTTCTCCTCAAGGTTCATTAATCAAGAATTGTGTGGTTCTGAAACAGCCCCCAATCTCCCGGTCCTCTCTGTCAAATTCCGCCTTCGGCTCCAGTGGCCGCCCGTCCCACTACAGCCACCTTGTTGCTGCCTGCCGTACGCCCTTGACCCTTCTTTCTGCAAACCGCTCTGCTTGCCACAGCTAACGACCCGCGCTACTGGTGTCTGGAAGTTGTGGTCAGCTTCCTGAGTGCCAAGCAGACACTGACAGGCCCAGGGTGAGGGGTGAGGTAGAGATGCCTCCCTTCGCTCCATGGGCAGCTGTCACCTGAGTCTGAACTTGCTTAGCATCTCAGTCTGGCCAGGATACCTAGGCCTACAACTTTCCTTCACCTATGCTCATCTGTTTGGTCAAAAACCCCAGAAAAGCCACTCTCTCACTTTTCTCCTGGTGACTTCTAAGTGGATTATTCACTTGGGATAGTAATCGATTCTGCGTCTGGCTCTCAATCTGTATAAAGAGAAAGATGCTGGCTCAGAAGTAATGGTGCAGGTGTCTTGGATGACTGCAGGCATTAGACAATGTTGCCTGACTGTGGTTCATAGAGGCTTGGTTTGTGATATACCCCATAATATGCTCGCAAGAGAGAGAGTTGGGCTGTTCAGGAGATTGGATTCTTTCACCAAACATCTCCAGGTTTTGTTTTTTTTTTAAGAATTCAAGGAAATACAAGTGTGGTACCTATATACTAACTCATCTTGAAGTCTTAGGCACCATCAGCTCAAAAGGATATACATTAATTTCAAAAATGTATATTCAGTCTTTAATTTAAAATAGCCTTTCCCTTGACTAATCTTAAAGTAATAAGCTTGATTGCACAGCTTTTTGCAAGTGGCATTTTTGTATTTTCAGAACTTAGGAATCCAGGAAGGGCCCAGTAAATGTGTTGGATTAGCTGGATAATCCCTGTGTTCTACTAAAATGCAGCTTTCTGTCTGTGATTTAAATGCAGCTTTTTATCTTTGACTTCTGACATGCTAATACCTGTTATCTGTAGCTCATCAGTGTTTAGTAATTAGTCTCCTATCCGTTCTAGGATGATTTTAGTATTTATTAACAATTATTGAGCTCCTAATTTATGCTGATTCCTTACCAGGTTTTGGGAAGTCAAGTATGAACTAAAGAGGATTTTCCCTGCAGGTGCTCACAGCCCAGCGGAAGATATGGGCAGAGACACAGTTCAGATTCAAAGCAATGAGCTGAGTTTACATACATTTAGGTCCATGGGCATAAAGGGGTAAAGACAGAGCACCAGGGAGGGCGAAGCAAAGGGAGGTGTCAAGGAGGAGGTGACATTCAGTCTGAGCCTTTTAAGATATCTAGAAATTCACCAGGGAGTAAAAAGAAAACCTGTCACTCAAATGGCAAGAACCACAGAGACATGAACACATGCTCCATTCATGTGTGGGGGCTGTGGCTGGCGAGTGGGGGACACATGATGGAGGGGCCACTGGCAAGGGGATTGACATTAGAGTCCAAGGGGCATAAAGGAGAAGCCACCACAGGTCTTCAAGAGTTGCAAGATCTCAAGAGGGAGAAATTTTATGGATGGGCCTCTTCACATTTCCTTCTGCATCTCCTGAATTGCAAACACTCTGATTCAGTCATTTTCAGAGAGCTCGGGAACATCCTCAGGCGAGGTTCAGATTGCACTCAGGGGCGTGTTTGAGGGGCATGATGGTGGTGGTCATGAGAGTTACAAGAGTGGAAAGGGGATGGTGAGCTCCGTTTTTGGGGCGTGTTGAGGCAAGCTCTGAGGACGAGTCCACAGTGGTGGTGGCAGGGGGCGTGGTTGGTCCCTGGGGCAGAGGAGAACCTTGGAGTCCAGGTCAGAAAAGCTGACTAGCAGTGGGAGTCAGACATCTGAACTTCCTCTGCCTCAGTTTCCTCACCTGTACCCTCGGTGGAGCTGGAGCTGCATAATCTTTAGGCTCTCTCCCAGCTCCAAAATGTTATGCATAAAACAACATATTGTCCCCCAAACTCACTTGGAACACCAACCTTCATTTCAACCAAACATCTTTCCAGCTGGAATGGTTTGCCTTTCACCTTTCATTTCCCACCTCAAAAGCCCGGAGAGGCCATGCGGAGAGCCACAGGGAAAGAGCAGTTGGTGGGCTAGGGGTGGCTGGATGCCGACTGCTAATCTCCAGGAAGCTGTGACACATGTTAGGTCATCAGTGCCTGGTGCCCCTATCTCTTTAAGAACTGTGACTCGAAGCCCTGGCTGGATAGCTCAACTGGTTAGAGCACCATCCTGATACCCCAAGGTTGTGGGTTCAATCTCTGGTCAGGGCACATACAAGAAGCAACCAATGAATGCATAAATAAGTGGAGCAGCAAATTGATGTTTCTTTCTCTCTCTCTCCAAAATCAATAAATTTTTTTAAAAAAGGAGCTTGAGAACTTTCCTTTTGTTTGAAGCACTGCCCTGCACTACAAGCAGGTAGCGACCATGGAGAAACCACAGGCAGCAAGTTTATTTATCCAAGGGCAAGTCGACAAAACCACCGGAAGAGGCATTTGAGGGGGACTAGGCTTGTAGTAACAACTCTCAAGGATATAAACCAATAGCTGCTCTTCCCTCAAAAGAATGAGATTTAATATTTTGTCTTTTCCAAAACTTTTGATATGCTATAATCACATTACTTTTTTAAACAAAGCTTCATCGGTAACAATCAATGCAATGAAAATACCTCTCAAAGTAACAAGATCAAAGAAAAACAGATAAAACCTTTCTTAAAAAGTTACAGTGGATGCCTGGGAACTCCTCAGATAATTTCCTGTTTACATATTTATAAACTTACGGCTTCTTGTTTTCAGTACACTTTCCAGTAGTAAATTTCCATACTCTAGTTTTCCCGGGAGTTTTGAGACCAGTAGCCTTTTCAGCCCACATTATTAAAACCACATTTATTATTATTTCTGTTTCAGCTGAATGAAACGTTCTTTTACATGAACTGCCAAAGACTTTATGGTTTTCTTAATATGCCCATTAAAGCTGGTAAATTACAGGGACCCACATATCTTAGAAGACAAAGATTGCAGGCAGATTACATTAAGTGAGCAAGCTGGAGCGTGATTCGATAGCTTCGGGGGAAGCCAAGTTCACCCCTCCACCCCGGCACCTTAAAAAGACAGTTCTAATTTTCTCCACTTCTTTCACAAAAAAGGATTACATTTTCTGGGTGTTAGCTTCCCTGGCAGAGTTCCGTAGCCTCGGGCACCAAACAAGGCTCCATTCTCCTCCACCTTGGCATGGAGGTAGCTTACCCTGAGCCCGGCCGTAGGGAAGGAGCACGATTATCAGGGCAAAGACGAGGGCAGCGCGGGGAGCCTTCCTGTCCGCTCTCCTGGGCTCTCCCTCCGGCATGATGCTGTGCTGGCTTCAGCCTCCCTGAAACGTGAACATTTCCTGTTTCCTGCTTGTTTGGGTAGGTGCAAACTTGAAGGAGAAGTGTTTGCCTGCTTTTTAGGAAGTGATGTAATTCTGCAGGAGCCTGTCAGACCAGCAAGGATTGCAAAAGAGAAGCTGCTCTTCAATCACTGGTGCAGTCAGCACACCTCTCCAGCCCTCTGCAGGCCTGGCCCAGCTGCGGGCCTCTGTCTTCTGCGACTGTCCCTGTGGAAATGGTGTCCATTGCTCGAGTCATTAGGAATCTGGAACTGGGGGTTATCAGCCACGTGCATTCTTGACTGGTGATTTTACTCAACCTCCAGGGAGTCTCTGTGGCTACCTCGAGTCTAGAGTAGTGCTCATCAGCAGCAGAACTTTCTGAGATGATGACAATGTTCCAAATCTGTGCTGTCCAAGATGGTGGCCATTAGCCACATAGGCTATCCAGCACTTGCAGAGAGGCTAGTGTGAACTGAATATTTAGTTTTCAGTTTAATTTATATGTAACTAACTCCATGGGGCGAGTCCTGCCACGTGGGACCATGCAGAACCAGACAACAGGGGCATCTGTACCACCAGAACATGGCCAGGCCTCATCCCTCTGGACAGGTCCATCCTCCTTCCTGGCCCTGAATGAATGCCCCTCCCTCAGGGCGCATCAAGAGCGGACAGGCCCTGCCACACTTGGCCTGAATGACATGCTGTGCTCCCCAGAGAGAAATGAACTTTTTATGTTTTTTTATTTTGGTTTTGGCTTTTTTCTTTATAAAGACTTCACTTTTTAAGTCTTTAGTTTTAGATTCACAGCAAAATTAGGAAGGTGCAGAGATCTCACGTACACCCCCTGCCCCGCAGGTGCGCGGCCTGCCCTTGGGGAACATCCCCGGGGAGCGGCACACGCGCTACAACTGAGGAACCTGCGCTGATGCATCAGAGTCACCCAAAGCCGCCCTTGGTGGTGGACCTTCTATGGGATTGGGCAGAAGTGTCACGACGACACACATTCTCCTCGTAGTATCACACAGAGTGCACCTGCAGTCCTAAAGATCCTCAGCTCTCCGCCTGCTTATCCCTCCCTCACGCCCCCCGCCAACCCCCGACAACCCCTGATTTTTTACCGTCTCCATAGTTTTCCAGAATGTCATATGTTGGAATCATTCGGTACGTGGCCTTTTCAGATGGGCTTCTTTCACTTAGCAACATGCATTTAAGGTTCCTCCACGTCTTTGCACGACTTGACAGCTCATTTCTGTTTAGCTTTGGATAATATTCTGCATACACCACAGTTATTTCTCCATTCACGTACTGAAAAACATCTTGGTTGCTTCCAAATTTTGGTAATTATAAATAAAGCCGCTGTAAACATCCCCGTGCAGGTATTTGTGTGGATGTACGTTTTCAACTCCTCTGGAAAAATACCAAGGGAACTGCTCGTGGGACCATATGGTAGGAGAGAAACGACCTTTTACAGGGCCTATTTCCAAAGCAGAGTCTGCTCTCAGAGGGGGGAAAAGCTGCATTTCACCTTTCTTCCTCCTTTCATGACAATAAGTTTCTCAGAGGTTGTTAATGACAAACAAAACAGGACTGAGTTGGATTAGAATGAGGGTGGAAATTCTACCCAATTGAAACAAAGCATGAAAGAGGTGTCTGTTTAGGCCAGTATGCAGGGGAGATTAGAGTGTTAGGTTTTGTGTCTAACTGAAGTCCCTCCTTGGGTTTAGCATCGGAGCCTAAGCCCTGGAGAATGCAGTTTCATAACCACGGTGGTTGGGGTGCTACGTGAGACAGACAGAGAGAGAGAGAGAAGCATACGACACTCTCTCTCTCTACCCCCTTCCCTGCGGGTTGCCATGAGTCACTGCCACTTTCCGGTAGGTTTCATCTTCAGCGATCTGGCTGGTGTAAACACTCGAGCTGACTGGAGTTTCTCTGCCCCTGTCATAGCCATTAATTTTTTGCTCAGTGTGTTGCTGCCTTTCAATGTCATTAGTCACTGTTTGTCCCAGTTCTTATGCACAAGAAATACGTGGGCGATTCATGTAATGATCAGTTTGTTAATGGATTTACAGTATGGATTTTAACATTTTCAACTGGCAATTAAGTCAACTCCTGATTTAATATGATTTGCCCTTTAGGTGACAATACAGAACAAATGGTGGAAGAAAACAGACACATTCAAAACTGGATGATTGATTGGAAAACAACAGGGAAAGAACTATTAATCAAACTCTTGCTGAGCAAGTGAATAGACCACGAGCTCTGAGACCCTCTAGCGCTGAGTTTGGTTGGCAGCTATTCCTGTCCCAGCACGATTACTCCAGCTGCTGCCCGTGCACAGGAGAAAAAGCCCAGGGCTTGGGAGTTCTCTTCATTTTGCCACTTAGGGCCTGTTAAAACCACTGGCGGCTCCCAGGCTTGCAGCACATGTGTGGCAAGGGCAAGGTGTAAGCTTTGGTTTCTTAGATTTTAAAACTACAGTTGGACGGAGGCTTTGCAGAGTTGGGCACCTGTGGCCGGGCCAGACCGTCTCATCCTGCAGTCCTCTACACAGGCCCACGGCATGGCCAGGTAGTTCCTACAAGTGCGCTGTGCTTACCTCTGAGCAAGCACAATACTACATCAGCCAGAATGATGTGCAACATAAACCGAGGCCACGGAGACATGTCCACAGCTGTGTAATTTTGTTTTGACCCTGTGCTCTCTTAGACCCTTAGCGTGATTAAGCTGATCATAGGGGGAAGAAAATTACCATCATTGATCAGAAAATTGCAGCACCTTAGTGATCTCTTTACTGCAGTTGAAATCGCAGGGATATTGTGTGGTCAGTAATGGGCTATTTACCTCTGTTTGCTCTAATTTTACCAACCATTAATTTTGGAAAGTGGCTGCCCAGCCTCAGAAGAAATCCTGACACACTTGTGGCAGGAAGGCAGGACCTAGTCTCAACCGGGAGGCACCGGGCACCTCTGGAGCGAGGGGCAGTCACACAGGCGGGGTAACAACACATCGACATGACATATTGCTACCTGCCATTGGCTTTCAGCAATGAAAGGAGGAAGCGAAGTAGTGCAGTATAGTGCCTAGCAAATGCCTGGACTCAGGAGGGTGGGAAGAGAAAGTGCTTGCTGGTTCTGGAGACTCTGTATTACTTCACCCCAACAAATCTGGCTTTCACAATCTCCCCTCTGTACTATGGAAGAGACTCTCACCCAGTTCCCCCTCCCTTCCCTCCTATCTCCTCAGCTCCTCTCCCTCCCATCAGCTCCAAAAGAGAAGGGACACCAAGGGCACAGACCAGAAGTGATAAGATCTTATCGTCAGCACAGGCTCCCCCTAGGTTTTCTCTTACCCGCAACATTGCCAACACCCCCACACACACATAGGCAGGCACACACTCACACACTCACACATGCACACAGAGCCCCCTCTCACACACTCCATGAAGACCAGCCAATGAGAACAAGCGAAGGCTGTTTACTCCAGGCTTGCTACAGCACGGGAGGCGGCTGCCATCACTCATGTTCTGGCTGAGACTCACAGGTAGGCAGAGGGGTGGGCATGCTGTGTAGTGGAAAAGGGAAGACTGCAGGTGTGCCCCGATGGGACACTGTTGGCATGGTGATCTAGATGTGAGCTCTATTTACTGGTTCAGGGCACATATGTGCTTCTTCCGAACTGAAGGCAGGAGGAAAAAATCAGGGCCGACTGCCACAGGGACTGTGGTTCGGCTTCCTGGACTAGTTACTAGGAATGGGGTCTGACTTCCTACAAGCCTGATTTATAACAGGCTGGCTTTCTGGGCTGCGTGCTACAGGTTGGGGGTCCGAGTTCTGTTTCGTATGGTCTAGCCACCGTCCGAAGGTGTTTAGTCTCTCCACGCATATCCACGTGCATGCTCACTCACACACACACACACACACACACACGCTCACACACAAACCTCATGCCCACATGGACATGCCTGCATATGCCTTCTGGGGCTTCTTGTTCTGTCTAATGTTGACTGGTGGTCGCTGGTGGCTCTGCAGTATTTGTCACCAGATGGCCAGGACTCAGACACCAAGAGTAGTACCAGGCGGGTCTGCAGCTCCCTCTGAAGCCTGTTAGGAGGGGGCAGGGAGCATGCTGAGGTTCTGAAGGAGTGCCCAGGGAGATGAGTGGGCCGGGCAGGCGCTGGGGCACGGGGCTTACACGGAACCCCCGAGTAAGCAGGAAAGCCAGAGACCGGAGAAGGGCTGACAGCCGTACTCCTGTGTCTTGTCAGCTCCGGCCGTCACAGCAGACATTTATCTTCGCATAGATCAGGAAGGATGGAAGTCAGAGGCTGGGGGGTCAGCACGGTCAGGCTTCAGTGAGGGCCCTCTTCTTGGGTGGCCACCTTCTCGCTGTGCCCTCAGATGGCAGAGAGAGAGAGTGAGAGGGAGCAAGAGCTCTCTCTCGGGGGTTGAGGCTTCAACATCTGAATTGGGGCAGGGACACAATTTGGTCCATAGCACACGGCCCTTGGAGCTGGGAGCCCACACGCCCAAGTGCACCCCGGCCAGCCCCTCTGCACGTGTCAGAACCTCAGTGGTCTCCATCCTTGCACTCCGGCTGCTGACCCCGGTCACACGCTCTTCAGCTGCTCACTCGGAACGGCTGCTACAGGCTTTGGAGAATCCTAGGGGCTTCCACCCCAGGCCTCAGCCTGGACTTTTTCCATGACAGAGCCCCCAGGGCCTAGGCGAATAGCCTGGTGACCAAAACTGAAACTGGGGAGGGTTGTGGT
Organism: Micronycteris hirsuta; assembly: GCA_004026765.1. Taxonomy (NCBI): domain Eukaryota; kingdom Metazoa; phylum Chordata; class Mammalia; order Chiroptera; family Phyllostomidae; genus Micronycteris; species Micronycteris hirsuta. The sequence continues at coordinate 95,921 of PVJI01000192.1, forward strand.
TAGGAGCTACAGCGGCCTTGGCCTGTGGGACAGGAGCAGAGGTGTGGGGGCCCGTGGGGAGCACCTGGGGAGCAGAGGCAGAAGCTCAGATTCTGTGGTTTCCCCCCGAACTGAGTAGAGTCCCCCCAAGCACTAGGGGCTTCTCTGTCTTGCTCTCCCATCTCTCCACCACACTTAGGACAGTGCTTAATATTTTTTTAAATGAATAACTGAATTTAAACATTTCTTTTATAACAGTGTATTTTTAAGAGGGCTGGAGGGGGCTACCTACATCAGAATTATCTGGGGAATGTGTTAAAATTCTGAATCCTGGGCGCCACCCCAGAACCATTGACTCAGAATCTCTCAAGCTGAGGTCCCATGAGGTTTGGGGTATTTTTATACAGAAAATACTTGAGAATCATTATCCTAGAGTTTCATTTTCTAGCACCCAGAAAGGTATGTCCCTTTTCACAAAGAATAAGAAATAAATAACACATATTCTTTCCTTTTTGCCTTGTTTGCCAGGAAGCCCAGGTTTTCTTATCACTTCTAAGAACATTTCCTTCCCTGGCAAATTCTAACTCACCTTTGAGGACGTGGTTCAGGAGCTACCTCACCAGGGAGCCTGTCCAGAAGCTCCTGGTCTCAGGCTGGACTAAGTGTCTTTCCTCCCACCAGCCCAGGTTTTCTTATCACTTCTAAGAACATTTCCTTCCCTGGCAAATTCTAACTCACCTTTGAGGACGTGGTTCAGGAGCTACCTCACCAGGGAGCCTGTCCAGAAGCTCCTGGTCTCAGGCTGGACTAAGTGTCTTTCCTCCCCCCAGCCCCCAGCCCCTCATGCCCATCAGAATATACCAAGAACATCTCTGGTCACGTCTCCCCAAGACTGACTGCCCCAGGCTTACCCATCAGTGGCCTCCCCAACCTGCTAAAAGAAATCAAACTTCCACTGCTGCTCAGTTTTTTTAATCAAATCTATCTTGATAACTAATTTTTTCAAAGTCTCTTCAGGGAGTTTTGAAGTAGGACATACATCATTAGTAAACATATAGTATCTTCACCAAAGTTCACTCAGAATGGTAAGTGCTGATCAGTGGTCTCGATGCCTTTTCTTTTATTTGTTTTACTGGTTAATTCGACTCTCCAGATTCACAGTGATGGTGTCCTGGCCCACTACACCCTTGACATCAGTGAAACTAGAAACTATTGCAAAGACACAGGTTTGGGGGAAACTGCCAGCTGTGACAGAACTGGGAAAGACACTGGGAGGACAAAACTCCAGTGCCAGAGGATGTGGGAATGCCAAAAATAAGTGAAAGTGGGGAAGATCTGTATCAGGTTGGAGAGAAAGTAGTGGAGGAGAGTAGGTAGGAGGTGGTTGTTTTAAAATTAAAATAACCAATCTTTCTAAGAACTAAAACAGTGCATGTTTATTATGGGAAAATTAAAAATGCATGTAAGTCAAACAAAATCCTTCCATTTTAAAACCCTTCCAGATCATTTTCTATATATATTTTAGCTAGCAGTGTTACACCTACTTTTATTTTCAGTACTAGTAGTTGGTGTTCCTACCCTGCCAACACACTGCAGGTGTAAAATTCACAGGATAAAAGATAACTTACTCTATTTTTCTATTATAGCGTCAGTTTTGAAATTCAGTTCTGGCAGCGGTAAACCGAATACAGTCACAAATACAACCCGTTGGTTTAGTGACTCCCCAGTTATTTAGGGTTAACGTCACTGATCTCAGGGGCCCTCCTCCCCAATCCATTCGATTCCCGTGTTTCTCTGAAAGTGCTTCAGAAATGCCAGAGCTGGTTGGAAGGATGTCTCTAAAACGCAACTCTGGTCCTGGGGGCCTTAGAAGATCAAGAGCTAAGAACTCTTTCTATGTATCTTTGTGTTTTACCTGAGACCTCCTTTTCTCGACCAAAGAGTCTAATTACTGGGTCTGGCAGCCTTGGATGGGTATTTAAACAGAGAGACCCCAGGGGCCCCAAATCCATACATTCACAGAACGGCATCTAGCATCTGGCCACACGTTTGACAATGTTCATGTAACGTAACTACCCCCATACACACACACACACACACACACACACACGCATGCACACCGGGGAAGGGTGACTGGGGTGGGACACTGTGGGTCCAATGCATTGAGAATCAGAAGTGTGAGGCCATGGTCCCAGTTCATTCACCAACTGGATCCTTTAAGCCTCATCTGCTTTATCTGTAACCCGGTAGGACCGACTAGATGACCTCCAAAGCCCCCAGCATTCACTGTCTATGAGCCTACGAGATTCCTTTTGGGGCAGGCTCATAGAAAGATTTTCAGAGGACAGATAGAACTCTGCTTCTAAAGACAGAGCCCAGTCAGGCTCTTGAGCCTTTCCTTCACCAGCAAGATCTAGAAATGCAGGCATGTATTTACAGCAATGCAGCAGCCCTGGGCGGGATGAGAATGGAGGGGCCTTGCGGAACTGACCCACTCCCTGAGTACTGCGGAGTTGAAATGGAGCTGCCATACACAGGGGGGTCAGAGGGGCGTGTCAGTTGTGGAACTGGGGCAGGAGAGAGGACACTGAAAAGAAAGCTGGAGTGGTCCCTTCACTGCTTGTGAAGCAGCACATGCAGAGCTTATCTGAAGCCAGGAACAGAAGTGTTCACATCTGCAGTGATGGTCATTTCAGCTACAGCCACACGGGGCACTGGGCACTGGGGTCAGCCACCACGTTTCAGTTCCCACGGGTCACAACTCCACTGCGTGGGAAAGGGTCACACGCATCTCGCTGTTGGGCTCTCCAGGAAAAGTGACTGTCCCTTACAGTACATTATATCGCTTTCCCCAATACCTTACGCTTCCCCTGAATTCCATGAAATACAGCCATGCCCCTTCTGACGTGACAGTTCCTTCCACTCACCCAGATGTTAATTTCCCCGCCTTATTGATATTCCCAGCCTCACATGACTTGCTGTAGCCAAAGAAATATGACTGAAAGAGACAATATGGGCAGAGTTCTTAAAGAGTTCTTTAAGAATCAGGCTTATCTTCTTGTGTTCCTGTGGTCTTGCACTTCTTTTTGTCAATCGGATTGGGGTGACATGGATTGATAAAATCATATAGGTTTCAGGTGTACAAGTCTACATTACACCACCTGTATGTTGTATTGTGTGTTCACCATCCCAAGTCGAGTCTCCATCCTTCACTGTTTATCCCCTCTATACCCGTTCCTACCTCCCTCCACGCCCCTTTCCTTCCGGTAATCACCGTACTCTTGTCTGCGAGTCTTTGTTTGCTTAATCCCTTCACCTTCTTCACTCAGCCCTACAATCCTCCTCTTCTCTGACAGCTGTTCTTCTGTCCTCTATCCATGAGTCTGTTCCTATTTTGTTAGTTTACTTTGTTCATTAGGTATCACACAGGAGTGAAATCACGTGGTATTTGTCTTTCTCTGACTGGCTTGTCACTTAGCATAATGCTCTCCAGGTCCATCCACGCTGTCACAAAGGATAAAATTTCCTTTCTTTTTACAGCTGAGTAGTATTCCATTGTGTAAATGTCCCACAGCTTTTTTTTATTCACTCATCTGCTGACGGACACTTGGGCTGCTTCCATATCTTGGCGATTGTAAATAATGCTGCCAAGAACGTAAGGGTGCATATATTCTTTCGATTTAGTGTTCTATGTTTCTTTGGATATATTCCCCAGAAGTGGAATCACTGGGCAGTGCCATTTTTAATTTTTTGAGTACACTCCGTACTGCTTTCCTCAGCGGCTACACCAATGTGTGCTCCCACCAGCAGAGCGTTTCTGTGACCCGGGATCATGAGCTCTGTAATGTGAAGCAGACCTGGGTTCCCGTCTAGCTCAACCTGGATCAGCCAAACCTCCACTGACAGACAGACCCATGAATGTGAAAATAAATATTTATGATTGTGAGCTACAGAGAGATTTAGAATGATTTGTTCCATAGCTAACATCTCTCTTAAGTTCTTCACTCACAAGTTGTAAAAGTGAATGGGGAAAGTCAGATATGAAAGTAAGAGCTGCTTTTGACAAAGCCGTGAAGCACTGGGAAATACGGCTGTCACATCTCACTGTAGACAGTAAAGCTGGGGCTTGTAAAGATAGGGCCGTTCACACTTAACTCACTGCTGCCCTCTCCTTCCCTCCTGCAGGGACCACTGTTCAGTCCAGAGCCAGCAAACACCCATATTGCTGAGTCACGCTGTGGTATCACCCCTGACATTCCTGGAGTTTCAAGTCCTGAGCAGTTGTTGAACCCACATCCATGGCGGTGTTCACTGGGGAGCAAGTACTGGGTGGCACCTGCAGCATTTTAGCCGTACCTTTGATCTGTATCACATTATATTTGGACTATATCACTTAGACAATCTCTTTCTGACCTAACTGACGATGCACTTCTGGAAGCAGGAGTCATCCCACTTCCTCAGTGTCTGAGACAACTTTACGCCTTCCTTCTACTCAGAGCTCTGTCCCACAAGAGAGCCTGAAGCCAATTAATACAAGTTGAATGAACAAATGAATTTATTAAAAAAATCTAAAAATGGCCCTTATTTAATTGGGATTTTTAATTGTTAACAGATTTCTTCTTTGCACTTGGCACCTCTTTTTGTGAACCATCACATGTTACCGAGTCGGAAGCAGAATAACCCTAACCATCTCCCTGCCAGGAGTTTAACTCACTAACCTCCACAAGGGAGAACATTCCCTGGAAGGAGCCCCTGGGCATGCACACCCTGCCTCCATTCTCCTATGTCATAGAGCCCTCTTTTCCCCCTTGCACTGAAACGTCTGTCCTCTCTCCTTAGAGTCCTTTGCAAAATACACTGCCTCTTAAAAAAAATAAATCAAACACAATAGAATGAAGGTCTTAACATTTGGGTTTTTGTGTGTGGCTGCCTCAAGGGGTTTGCTTGGGGATGTCTGGAGCCTGTTCAGGCTGCTGGCTATTCGAGCAAACTCGGGGCTGTTCCAGCACACTTGGCGCCTCTGCGGGGCTGTGGCAGCAGGGGGAGTCTATTTTGGATACCTGCTGAGCACTAATACAGCCTCCTCTTTGGCCATCTGTAGGGATGGAGAACTATTCTGGCCAGGGACAGAATCAGAGGAAAATCCTTGTCTCCACATGCAAACGTTAGCATGCTGAAAAGCAGCCAGAAGAAAAACACACTTGCATGTGGATAGAAAATAGGAAGGAAGAGGGTGAGCGTGGAGTGGGACATTGAAAGCCAGGTAGGATGGGAGCAAGGAGAGGGGGAGCAGAAAATGAAGAGGACAGATTTTCTTTAACACATGTTGATATTATTTGGAAAAAATGTAACACCATGTATTGCCTTCATAATATTAAAAACCAACCAAAGAAGACAGGTGAGGGGAGGAGAACTACAATTCAAGAATGACTTTCAGTCCCACAGATGGGCTGGTGATGCCTGTGGGGGAGAGAAGAGATGGCCAGAAAAATGCTTGGATTTTTAAGAGAAATTGTATGTCAAAAGTAGGATTGTCTAGTAAACAAAGATGGAAGGGATGAGTTAGAAAAGAGGAAGTAAGCATAAGTGCTTAAATTCAATGTCCAGGAAATGAAGATCGGTTCCAGGAGAGTCTGTGGACAGGATCCAGAGAAACTGCTAAGTCTGCACGTGGACAACTGCAGAGACATCTTCGTAACGGGTTGGCAGAGAATGGGGGGTGGCCTCCCTCTGTGCAATTTTAATGAGTCTTGTTTATTTGATGACCAAGAAAGACCGCGGATGGGGCAGGGCTAGGAGGGGAAGTTGGAGAGAAGAGATAGAAGGACGACCAGAATAAAATTCTAAAAGCTCTTACTAAAATAGGGCTTCTCACAGGGGCAATTTTCTTCCCAAGGGACATTGATTGGGCAATGTCTAGAGACATTTTTGGTCACCACGAGTTGGTGCTACTGGCATCTAGTGGGTAGACAGTCTGCAACACACAGGCCAACCCCCACTTCCCCGCAACAAAGAATCATCCAGTGCCAAGGTTGAGAAATCTCGTGTTAACTAAAGCGAATAACACGATTTATTGAGATGCAAACACCTCACACTGTGCACATTCTATAGTTTACAAGGTGTTTTCACATCTGTTCCTCATCCCAAACCCTGAGGAAAGCAGGGAAGATATCCTTATTTTCCTATGGCAGCTGAGGAAGAGCAAGTCCAGGGACGGACCCAAGGTCACATACCTCAGAATCCAGGCCTTTGTCCCTAGCTCCATGTTCTACCGACTCTCCGCACGTGACATGCTGAAGTCATCTTTAGATTAAACAGCTGATTGAATACGTGCTGTATACTCCAGAAGGTGACTTGGGGCTAGGGATGGCCACTGAAGCAAAAATAGAAAGGAACCAATTCCAGGATGTAGTGATTGGAAGACATTGATAGAAAATCATTTGTGTCAGTGAAACAGCTGCAGAGTTTTCTCTTCGGTAGTAGCTCATGGTCACATTTTGTCTACACCCACAGGGAGAAGTTTTGATGTACAGAGAAAGTTCTAGGCTTGCTCAGGAAATGGCAGTTCCATGTGGTTAGAGAGTGAGGTGTGTGAAGAGACACAGGGGGCAGTGAAGCCAGAGAGAAAGGCTGGAGGTGTTTACAAGGCCCTGGAGGTCAGGTGACCAATGGGACTGGACTCTCTTGGCCACGCAGAACCCCGGGCGTCTTTAAGGGCAGTTAGCGACATGACTTCACTGGTATTTTAGTAAGCTTACTCGATGAAGAATGTTTCTTTTCAAAAACATTTACTCCTCCTGACCATATTTTAAAATGGGTTTTTCTTTAAAGCATTGCATTTGATGTTGGTGGGTTTTCATCAAGGACTGAGTGCTTTGTTACATTTTAGAGAAACAATTTACTGAGAAGTCGAAGCAGATGAAAATAGCATCGTCCACAGCTGTCCTTTTGGTGCCTATTTAAGTACAGAGTAAGCGAAGTCAGAGCACAAAAGCTCACATGAGTGGCTGTCATCTGACACCAACCCAAATAGGTTTATTACTACAATTCTAAATTCAAAGGACTCAAAGTTGGCTACAGTGTGTTCCCAGGCTGTCTGGTGTCGCTGACATTGGCTGACTCTGGAATGGACATCACCACCTTCAAAGGCCGAGAAAGGAAAGTGCTTATTTAATTACGGCACCGTGCCGGGCACTAAACTGAGTGAGCTTCTCCTCTCTGCGTACAACTTCTGACTCCCCCCAAACTTTGCTGTCCCTCAGTGTCCGCAGGGCATTGGCTCCAGGACTCTCGTCCCCCACTGTGAATACTAAAATCCACGACCACTCAAGTCCCCTATGTAAACCATGTAGATCCATGCACACAGTGGGCCCTCTGTACCCATGGACTCTACACTGCGCATCGAAGACAGAGCAGTTGGAGAAGATCGCATAGAAGTGGACCAGCACAGCTCACACCTACGCTGTGCAAAGGTCATCTGTACATCACTTTGTGTGAGAAGGCCTTCTGTGCCCGTCCTTAAAACGTCCCCCTTCTCCCTTCACACTAAGTTCTTTACATGTTCCTGGTGTTTATTCTTTTAAAGAAATATTTAGCTCTATGTCCTTCTCTACATCAGAAAACAAGAGTTCTTTGGGAGCAGGAAAGAGAAAGCCAGATGCTCACCCATGTGCAGTGCAAGGAAAAAACAAAGCCGCTACCAAATCTGCCCTTGGACTCGAATGTTGTGTGCACGGCAAGAGCACTCTGCAAGGGCCTGCAGGAACACAGCGTATTTAACAATGACCTCTTCAGCATTCTTGGGCTCTGCAGGGTGTGGGTAAGAACGGAATACACCAACTGGTAAATCTAAATGATTTGTAACAGCAGCAAACATACCATAATAAAACCTTACAGAAAGCAATGAACAAAACGTATGTATGTGCAGCAGCACCTAAACAACGCTCAAAAATTAATAGCTGGAAATTGAGGCCCTCCATCAGGTAGTAATTGTAGCAATTCTCTGCCCAAGAGAGTCTGCTTGAGCTTCCAACACAATAGAGACTCACGGCTGCGCAGTTTTGAAGGAAGATTCTGCAGTGTAAAGCACGGCCTCCTGAGAAACAAGCCTCAGGCACGGGTATCTCTCTTCCAGGACAGATTTCTCTCCAGGGAAACAGGAGCCACCAGGCAATGCCCCCCTGGGCTGGGGTGAATCTGCTCAGTCACATCTGTTGCCCTGCATCAAACCGTCCACCCAGGTAAAGGATGGGAGGACTATCCTGTATCCCCCCAAACAGAACCACCTTTGACCTCTAATGCTACTGGAGCCAGAAAGGGAAGGAATGTGTCTCCTTCATGTGAATTTACAGAAAGCATTAGTGCGTGCGTGCGTGTGTGTGTGTGTGTGTGTGTGTGTGTATAATCATTCACTGAGCCCAGAACACTGTTTGAAACTAGAACATCGCTAAGCTTGCAACTAAAAATCTATAAATCTTCGCAATAGAATCAGGAGAGTGAAAGCCATTTCTGGCCCAGGTTCCAATCCCTAAGTACGTCACCAAGACAACCCTCTGAGGAAAACAAAGGAGCCACCCCTCCTCCGGGCCTGCTGGGTCTGGCCTGGAGGCTGGTTGCTTAAATGAATGATTGTTTTCTGAAGAGTTCTCAGGGAGAGCAAAAGTAATGAAACCATTTCTTGTTCACTATCTGGGAGAGTCAGCCTTCGGCATTCTCGGCGCTTCTCCGGAGCCTCCTCCATCTTGTCACCATTAGACATGTGGTGTTGGCACAGGCCATACAGAGAAGAAGCGCTTCCCAGACCCTGTCCTGCAGCTTAGGGAGCAGGGCGACTTATCCTCAGGTGGGCGCCCGGTCGCCACATTTCCCCTGGGAGCTTGTTGAAGACGCTTCCTCTGAGTTATATCCTGGCCCTACTGCTGAACTGACTGTATCCCAGACTTATTTCCTATCTGAAGTGATTTTGGGAATGTGCCTGTGTGCAGGGCTCCTGCTCCCCACCCCAGCGTGCTTCCCTATTGCAAATGAAATCCACCCTTCAGTCCGAGCCTCCTGCAGAGCAGCCGATCACCAGCGACCGTCCATCTCCCGCTCTCAGCACTCAGAGGGTCTGTACACTGAAGCCCCAGAAAGACAGGCCAGCCAGGCAGCACCCCACACACCGAGCCCTGGCTCAGGCAGCATTGAGAACAGTCCTTGAACTATCTAATTTAAGAGCTAAACGCACATTACTTGTCTTAATGCCTCTGCTTCAGCAAAGAAGCAAAACTGTTACCTCATATCCAAAAAGGGGAAGAGAACTTTTAGAAAGATTCAAATGCAATGAGGCAAAGATTTTTTTAAGCCACAGTCTCACATTTAGTTCCACAATTTGTATTTGTAACTTCCAGCCACTCCATATTATCACTGGCCTCCTTCTCCCAGAAGTCCCAAGGCAACAGTGTATCTCTGGAGTGCATCTTCTAGAATAGCAGAATGTTTCTCCTCTCCCGCATGCTACAGGTGGCACACCTTTGAGACTCCTATAATAGAACCACCGTGTCCTTTTCCCTCCCTGTCCTCCGTCCTGAAGATCCACCTGAGAAAACGAACTGTGCCTTTCTCCACTCTAACTCAACCCCCTCCTCTGGGCAGCATTACACTGGTCTCTGTTGCCCTCTCCCCCTCCCACCAGTTTCTCAGGGCCCACTGTTTAACTTTCTAACACAGCAGGTGCAGGTAGGTACCAGAGAAACAGTCCTGCCGTGTGGGGACACTCAACCTCAGCTACTGAAAAGGAAGCTACAGCAAAGCATTGGAGTGGCTCACCTAAAAAGCTCAATGGACAGCAAACAAGCACAGTATCACTCGTCATTAGAGAAATGCAAATTAAAACCACAGGGAAGTACCATCTCCTATTAGAAAGGCTCGAAACACAAGAAAACAAAACTAACAATACCAAGTGCTGATGAGGATGTGAAGCACCTGGAACTCTCGTACACTGCTGGTGGGAATGGACAGCGGTGCAGCCACCCTGGAAAACAGCTTGGCGGTTTCTTATAAAGTTAAACACACGCTTACCATATGGCCCATCCATCCCACTCTTAATTGGAACAAAAACCTACGTTCACAAAACAATGCGCTGTGAGTGTTTATGATAGCTCTATTCAAAATCGTCCAAAGCTGGAAATAACCCAAATGTCTTTCTATGGGGAATGGATAAAAAAACTGCTACATCCATACAATGAAATAACACTCAGCAATGAAAACTGATGAACTACTGATGCATGCTACATCATAGATGAATCTCGAAACATTATGCTAAATGAAAGAAGCCAGACTCAAAAGTTGACATATGTACTGTATGTTTCCATTCATGAGATATTTATGTGATAGTCTTGCAAAGGCAAAACTTCAGGGACAGAAAACAGTGGTTGACGACCCACAGCCGTGGGGGATTCTGGGAGTGACGCAACTGTTCTACATCTTAATTATGGTGGTAGTTACACTTCCGTCCTCAGTTATCGAAACCCACTGAACTATACACTTAGGGTGAACTTTACTATATATAAATCATAGATTAGTTGTTCACATACAGAGTCAAAGTCAGAATCGGTCTCCAAGCAGGCCGTGTACGTGCCCACGATGCCACATCTGCAGCCAGCCTTTCCTGATGGACACGTCACTGCGTCTCTCTTCCCTAATGGACATGTCACTGCGTCTCTCTTCCCTAATGGACATGTCACTGCGTCTCTCTAGATATAGTAGAAAGGTCCCCTCAGCGCTGCTGAGAATGAGCACAGCGCTCCCACAGGCTCCTGGCACTGGAGGACATTGTTATGGCTGCTTAGTGGACAGAGGTGTCGTTAGGAAAGAAAGCCAGCTTGTGTGGCTGGTGCAATCCAACTGGAAGGGGCTCTGGCAGGGTTGCCCCTTATAAACAATGTCATATAGTCAGTGGCCCTGCAGTAAGTGGCTGCCACTGATGTTAGACACAGTTGCCATGAGCTATTTAACACTGAGGATAACCTCCAGGGTCAAAGTGATAGGAGGCAGCCCTGCCTACCATGTGGTGAGCACATGATGAGCCCATGAAGGTTGTCAAAGCCAGGCCTCCCTGCATCCCTCCCCTACCCCCCACACAGTGCCAGGGCCACGGGGCCACTGCCGTGGGGGGCAACAACTCACTCCACCCACAGAAAGCCATCTGACTGTGACTCAGAAAACAGAGAGCCAGGCGTGGCTCAAAATGGACAGGCCCCTGTTGTCCCTTATCTCTCTGATAAGCAAGGTTTATTCAGAGCCGGTTTGGGAGCGTGAGTTCCCTCCGTCACAGAGAGTATGCATTTCTGGGAGCCAGCCTGCCACTGGTTCTGGGAAGGACCTTGGGCCACCTTCCCGCAGTGTGGAGGCCACAGGGGTCAGGATTCACCTTACCTTTGGTTTCTGCCTCGCCCTGGCTCCAGGTGCCTCTCCATTGTTTGTTTCTTCTCACTGTTCTCTCCCAGTTCTTGGTGATCCTGCCTAGCAGCTTCTCTCTTTCTCTCTGCCTTCTGGAGGTATGATTGACATGTGATGAGCTGCGCATTTAAAAGTATACAGTTTAGTAACCTTTGGTGTGTGCATATATCAAGGGAGCCATCACCAGAACCAGGATAAAGAACACATCTATCACCCCTAAAAGTTTCCTTGTGCCTCCATTATTGTCCCTCCCTCCTGCCCTGGCTTGTTCCTCATTTGCAAGAACCACTGACCCGCAATCAGTCACTATAGTCACTACTTTCAGGAAAAAATTACTTTGAGATTTAGCCATGGTGCTTCATGTGTCAATAATTCATTCCTTTTTATTGCTGAGTAGTATTCTTCCAGCATAAGCTACCCCACAGTCTGTTTACCCATTTATTTCTCTGACTGTTTCAATTGTTTCCAGGTTTAGGGCAGCACCTCTCTTAAATCAGCCTGGCTGGCATTTCTTTAGGAAACACCCAGAGCTCCTCACTGCCAAGGCTTCTTGCTCTGACCTCTCCTGACCTACCGCCACCGGAGGGGCAGGGATCATTTCACAGAGCAATGTGGATGTAGTCGTGGGGAAAGCCAGGATGGCGCCTCCATACACCACTGCACTTCCCCTCCCCCCTACCGCCTCATGCCAGCAGTCTCTCAAATCCAAACAGCCCCTGACTTGAGCCAGAAAGGGAGGTGACCACCCAAGAACTGGGAGGAAGGGAGCAGTTCAACAGGGCCGCTTTCTCCCACGGCTGGCCCTTTGAGAAGGTGAGTTTCTGCAGAGCAGTAGGTTGCTGACAGCTTTTACAATACTGGCTCTTGGAACATGTGTTTAAGAGACCAATCTAGGATGTCTATGGCCATGTTTCTTAAACTTGGAAGTGAACTCAAATGATCATAGGCTCACACTAAGATGCAGCTTCTCATTCAGGAGGCCTGGGATGGGGACCTCAGATTCTGGCTTTCTAGCAAGTTCCTCTTGGAAGGGTCAATCACAGGTGTTTAATCATTTAATAATTGCTCTTTAATGAGTGTTTAATCACTACCCATAAAACTCTGCTAAATACAGGCTAACTCCAGTCTTCCTCTCTCCTGGAGATCCCTGCGGCTATCCCGAACTGGCCAGGGCCTCCTACGGATATGAACACCTCCGACGTCTCCTGGAAGCTCGGACTGGCATTCGGGCCAGATGGTGTCAGAATTTGGACTGTTAAGAACAGCACTTCTTCTTGGCAAAATATTTACTGCTTTGCTTATTTTCTGCCTTATGCCTTAGTTTGTGGGAAATATTAAGTTCTGGAACTAGACTTAGACTGCAGAAACGAGTTATGGGATAGGCTAAGAGACTATAAAAAAAAAAAAAGGAAACTCAAGTACGGATAGGAAAGGGAGGAGGAATTCCAAATTATGTTCCCAAGGCCAGCCCAGCTTGAAGCCCAAGGACTGAATGGTGAATCTGAAATCTGAGTTCTAAAACCTAGATCCCCAGGCACATTGAGGGTTGCGAGATGGACGGGGTGGGGGAGAATGATAGGTGAAAAAGGTAAAGGGATTAAGAAGTACAAACTGCCAGTTAAAAGATCAGTCACAGGGACGTAAAGTGCAGCCTAGGGAATATAGTCAGTAATATTATAATAACTATGTATGGTATTAGATGGGCCCTGAACTCATTGGGGTTATCACTTTATAAGTTATATAAACGTGTAATCACTATATTATATACCTGAAACTGATATAATGTAGAATACCTAAATTAAAAAAAGAAAACAAAACCCACCTAGATTTCCCAGGAAAACTTTCCAAATAGGCCCCACCTAGTCCACTGGCCCCATCGAATGCCCCTCCCCTTCCTTTCCTTGGCCCTCAGTCACTCCCATGCATGAGGAACAGCTCTCTGTACCTGGCTCGTATACTTTGCCCAGAGCCTAACTCTAATGAAATCTTTTTTCCACAAGACCAACTGTCACATACTTACCTAGGGTGGCAATGAGCTGGTAATGGTAACTGGAAATCACAGATGGCTGGGTGCAAAGTTTTGATAACGTGATTCATTCGATCATGCAAATGAATGCTTATCATGTGTAACAAGCAAAGCACTGTGGACACAGTGCCTTCCCTAAAGGGAAGACGGAACATAAATGGATATATTGATCCTTGTTCACGTTGGGAGAAACAAACTAAATATTTCAGGAGATCAGAGAAGACAAGAGTCACCTCTAACTAAGGTAATCAGGACAGCAGCTGGGAGCAGATGGCACTAGGAGCTAGTTACGAGGAAAGGTAGAGAGACAGTATTCCAAGAGAAAGGCGCAAAGGTAGGGATGCCCACTGTCTGGGGAAAGGCTGTCGCCCAGTCTTTGCACAGGGAGAAATGGAACAGGAAGTAGTGAAGGGAGGCCCCTGGTCCTACCCAAACTATATTTGCCGGCTAATTAAGGATACAGAAATGACAGAACCAAAATGGTGCTTTCAAGTTGATTTTGGCCCTAATGTGATTTGATGGGTATGAGTGGGCGAGTTGGGAGACCCCTGTATTGGTCCAGGCGGGAGGGCCTTGGCTAGCATGGGGTTCTGGGAACAGACAGAGTGGGTTGGATGAGGGGGAAGGAAGGCACCCCAGGATCGAGTGGCTGTACGTCAGGGTGACGGAGAGAAGGAAATGATCATGCTATAAATTTGAGTCTTTCTGGGAGAACAACATTTCCAAACCATGAGTTTGGTTTTAGTAAAACTGAGACAGGTATGTGAACTGTCCACAGCAGGTAGAAAAATCATTCTGCAGCTTTGAAAGCAAGGGCTCCCTGGAGACAGACATTTCGGTCACCCACACTGAGGTCTTTCTACCAGCAAGCAGACTAAAGTACAACAGTCTCTAGGATGCCACTCACCGGGGCTACAAAAGGGAGGAAGACGGAGCCCTTCCCTAGTGCAGGTCTCAGATTAGGAGAGCCGGCAGGCCCTGCAGTAACAGATTCCAGGGCCCATGGGCAGTCTGCCACAGAGGTGCATGTGGGGTGCTGCGGGAGCTCAGCTGCTGGTGCAGGGAGCCCTCGGGTGGATGAGAGGACTGAGGAGGTGGCAGCAGGGAGGGCACAGGCTCTCTTCTGGTGGGCTTCCATTTTCTCAGTACCGACCATGTGCCTGTGCACACTGCCCCACGAAGTGACAGCAAGCAGGAGAGAGGGCATAGTTGGAGAAGGAAATGGAGGGGCAATGGTCTCAGGGCTTGGAATTCCAGGCACTGAGATGCCCCTGAAGTCAAAAAGAAAACAATTTCAAGTGATAGCAATGGTCATCAGTGTCAAATGCTACCAAAAAGTCAAGAGGATCACGACTGAGTGGAAATGACTGATTTGGGGGACTTAAAAGTCACGGTGACCTTTGGTAGCAATTTCAATTACGAAGCCTCAGAGAAAGTTACAGTCTAAAGGACGAAGGAATGAGAATTTTGATAGTGAAAGGAAAATGATGCTAGTAGCTCAAGGTGAGTATTTTTAAAAAACATTTTTAAAAAAATTTTTTAAGAGATGAGAGCCTGGCCCTGGCTGGTGTAGCTCAGTGGATTGAGCACGGGCTGGAAACCAGAGGGTCCCGGTTCGATTCCCCGTCGGGGCATATGCCTGGGTTGTGGGCTGGGTCCCCGGTGGGAGCCATGTGGGAGGCAACCATACATTGCTGTTTCTCTCTCTCTCTGTCTCCCTCCCTTCCCCTCTCTAAAATGAATGAATAAAATCTTTAAAAAAAAAAAAAAGAGATGAGAGCCTGGAGCATGTTGGTATTCAGTGAAGAAGGAATTAATGGGGTGGGAATGTTCAAAAATTAAGGGGATAATTAATGAACCAGATTCCAGAAGGGGGATGTAAAGTTTTCCTTGGCTGCTCTCCTGGGGTTGCAGCCCTTGGTGGGGAAAATGGGGCCCTCAGTCAGCAGCACTCTGGTCGGGCCCTGAGTTTTCCTGGAGCTGCAATACCCTGACCAGTGGTTTCTCCTTATACTCTATTTCCCTCCGTGAATCAGTTGCCTGAAGCCCAGGTTCCTAGTCTTCACACCTGTATGTAAACTCTTGACCAGACCCAAAGGCCTCAGCAAACTGGTTTTCCTTGTCCTGAACACCAGGATCCCCTGATACTCAGCAACAGCTCTGTTAACTGCATTTGTCCACCTAGATTTCTGTGAACCCCAGATTTTGAGACCAGGAGTGGGGACTTGCTTTGGAAAGTTTGCTAGCTCTGTTCTCCCAAGAGACTTCACATGGAAAATACCTTTTAAACTCACAGCTCTCAAATAACCTGCCTTATTCACAACAAATAACAAGTGTTCAGCATTCTCCAGTTTAGCTTTGTCTGCTGCTGCCTCAGCTTCAGAGTTGAGAGCAGGAGAAATTGTGATAAAGAGGTGAGTAGGGGTGCACTCTCCCTTCCAGGAGGTTGAAAGGAGGAGAAAGATTAGGGAGTTTTAGCAGATCCTCCTCAAGCTCCATTCCAGCCCATCAGCCACCCACCTGCCCATTCATTTATTTATCCTCTCAATCACTCATTTATCTGTTTACCAGTTCACAAAATCTGTGAAGCACAAATATGTCAGGCTCCAGAAACAAGAGACAAAAACACCGAGAAAGCCTCAGGAAAGACAGAAACTAGCCTGTCAGTGACTCAGACACCTAGACGCACCCAAATTCTCTCTTGCTTTCAGCCTGGGAGAAAGGGAAAAACCTGTTTTAGTCACACATCTCTGTGGGGCTTCCCTGAACCAATTAGAATCTCAGGCCTCTCTTGCTTCCAGTTCTCCTGCAGGAAGTGTGAGCAAAGTCATCATTTGGAAATGCTGGGCAATAAGGCAAGCCTAGGATGCCAACTCATTTAAGGACCTTAACTGGATTGCCACGTCGGAGGTGGAATGAACGCTACCTGCCTAATAAGTCTCCCTAGTCATCAAGGCAACAGGAAAATGAGTATTTGTTAACATTTGAAACCCAAATCTACGAGCCCTCCTATGGCAGAAGCCCCATCACCCAGGGCTCCTCAACCTTCCACTGCTCAGCTGTCCATCCCAGTCCCACCCCAGAGATGTCTGCTTCTGGTTCCACTTCTTTCCCAAACAAGATTCCCAGGACTCAGAATCCCACCAGCTTCATCTGCTCCTCTGTGACCAGAGCAGAGCCCAGCCTTAGGCCAAGGAGAGAAGGAGGCAGCAATATCCACCATGAGGTAGAATAAAACCCAAGTCCAACAGACGAGCAGGGAGTGCGTTCCATCTCAGTCTGCCACTGTCAGACAGGGGACTGTGCCATAGACCAGAGTCCAAGTGAAGTACATTTAAAAATAGGGTTGTATTTTTAAAATTTCTGATTAAAAGCAAAAATATTGTCATGGTGGAAATTTTGTAAAATATTGAGAAGAAACAAAAGTCACCCAGAAATAAACACTGTTAACCTTTGGTCTGTTGCTGCTCTTTTTTCCTCTGCTTCTTTTTGTACATAATTATGTATTTACAAAGTTTTATGAGTATTACAGATACTCTTTTGTACTCTGCTTTTCCCCCCACTTTATATCTTATGTCCATTTCCTGTTTTTAGATATTCTTCTCCAACATACTTAATGGCCATCTTGTATGCACAGAAAAAATAGTAGTAATAACAGCAGCTAGAATAATAGTAATAATAACAGCATAAACAATACTTAGAATAGAGCAGGCACTTTACATAGAGTAACTCACTTAATCTCACAATAACTTAATGAGGCAGATGTTGTAAATTTATCCTTCTTTTGCAGCTGAGAAAACTGAAGCACAGGAGACACACACATGGAGAGCCGGAACTTGAAGTCAGGCAGTCTCAGTGGGCATGCTCATAACCGCTTACCCATAACCACTTACTCATAACTGCGCACTTATAATTTCCTGAGCCTATTCCCTACTGATGGACAGCATTCCAATTCACAGGCTTTCTAACAATACTAATTGTTAAAAAAAATAAACAATACTAATAAACAATACTAATTTGAGCATTCTTGATACACACTTTTATGCACATGCTTAATTATTTCTGTATAGTAATTCCTATGCCAAAGGGAAAACTTACTTTTAAGGCCTTTGATATATTTTGTCAAATTTCAGAAACATACCAAATGATATTCTACATACATGGAGGTACTACTTCTTATGACTGCTTAATGATATTGGTTACTTTTTCTTTGCAATTTATTTGGTGAAAAGACTTCCTTGTGATTGTTTTAATGTGCATTTCCTTGTTTGCTAGTTTTATAGAAATTTTTTTCATAAAATTATTCACTATCTATATTTTCATTCTATAAATAGCCATTTTGTTTACATATTTTCTATTATTCTCTTTTATTTATGAGTTTCTTATAGCTCGGTATATTAAGATTTTAAATCTCATGCCTGCTATGTATATTGGAAACATTATTCAAGGTTGCCATTTGTCTTTTAATGTTTTTTTATAGTGGTTTTTAAAAAAATATACAGAAACTTTTAGTTTCTACTCTGTCAAATTCACTGATCTTTCCTATGTTCTACCTTTAATGCCACAGTCAGAAAGTATCTCCCTACCTCAAGAGAAGATGAATACTCATTTACATGTTCTTGTCATTCTTTCCAAACAACATCATTTAATGACTTCATGATCCTGTGAGAAAAACTGCAGAAAAATCAGAACAACTTATGCAATGACGTGATGGATTCCCCAGCTCGCTATCAGCTTTGTGCCATTTAAAACTTGTCTCTTCTGGGGGAAGGCAGGACTTAGCGCCATTTGTGGGTTTCCTGGGAGTCACCTATCATTCTGATCAGGGACTTTCATCCCCACATTCACCAGAGGCCACATTTCTTAGCTCAGAGGTTGTCTGCTTGAGTCAAGGTCATTTCTTTGCTGCTGTTGGTGAGAAGTGAGGGTTTGCCCTCTGTGCACACTTGGACCACTTGTCTTTCCTCTCCCAGGCTTCTCCAAAAACAAACGCCTAGAAACACTGAAAACTGGTCCAAGGGCTCCAACATTTCCTTTCTTTAAGAAAAGATAATTGCCTTTGTAGATGCCCAATAAACCTTGTCCCTGCAGGGACAGCCCCACCCAGGGGACCACTCTCTACCTGCCTGTGATCCCAACAGTAAGATTGCTTTCCAAGCCCTGCCGGGTGCTCTTGTTGAGTGACAGGAAGAATCAGGGTATCGAGCTGCATTCTCTCAGCAGCTACTGGAAGTCAGAAAAAGATACCAAGTGCATGAGAGTCACACACTGGTGGCACAGGGTATCTTTCTAGATAAACTTCAGCAGGTGGGGAATGAACAAGACACATCTTCCATGCCTGAGCAAGAAGCTGACAGCCAAAAAAACTGAACCACTGGTGAGTAAAGAGCCTAAGAATTCACTGTTACTTTCACCCATTTTGAGTAAAAGTAAAAAAAAAAGAAAATGTTTTCTCTGCATCATTTATCTTCTTCCCCTAACCTCACTATCTTTTCCCCCTGTATTACAGTTACTACCAAAGTCTGTCCAGAGAGCGCTCCAAGACAAGTGTTTGCTCCCTATAATTACAAAGGTATAAATGAGAGGAGCTTCTACTGAGACAGGGGAGGAGGGACTAGGCCCAAACTGCTTGAGTTCTTAAAAAACAACATTATTGTGTTGCGCAGTTTTCTCCTCGCCCCCTCCCACCTCACCCCTGGAAGACGCAGGCCTGCCAATCAATGCATCGGCAACCCTGGTGGGAACTAGTAGTAAGCATGACGTTAGCCGGCTTCAAGCTGAGAAGAAGAGGGATGTTTATGAAATATCGGCTTTCAGTCACTTTCAGTCTCTCCTCTGCCGAACACATGTAATGCCCACCAGCCAGCTGTGCCACTGGTACCATGATAACTGGGCAGGTTCGGAGTCCCCACAGAATCCAGGTTCTAAGTAGTTTGCATAGACCTCAATCTCCTGTTTCTATTAATTTTTAAATATTTTTGAGGTTCTTCATAAGTAGCTGCTTATTAAAAACTAAACATTTCTTAACTATTAACATTCCTGTGCCCTGCGATGGGAACCAGCTACGTTATAGGTATGAAGCCTAGGTATGAAGTTATGGGGTCTCTTGTTCAATCTTAAGAATCTCAAGACGGCCACAGCAGAGCGTTACCCCAGGCACCGGGCCCTTGTACACAGGACCCTGTGTGAGTGCAGGGTTGCAAAGCAGTCCTGTCTGTGAGACTCCTTAGGAGTCCCTTGGGGAGGCGGACTCAGTCTCTCCTCCCCTTACACAGGCTGAAGGAAAGGCATTTCTAATGACCCCAGAACTCACTGTGTTCTCTGTGGAGCACCATGGTTCACTGCCACATTACGGTCCCTCCTCGCCTGGCTCGTGGAGACCAGAGGCAGCGTGGCAAAGGCCTGGCTTTGCATCTCTGGAACTATTTCATGCTGGTGACACTGTGTGTCACCAGGGGAGTTCCGGCTGCAAGAGCCCTATCTCCAGCATTGTGGTCATGTAGGAAATTGTTCTTGCTCTTAGGAGACACACGCTTAAGTATTGTGGGGCAAAGCACCAAAATGCCTGCAGCTTCTTCTCAGATGGTTCAGGATACATATGTATGTGTGCACACACACATATCCTACATATATATGTAGTGGTAAGGGAAGGCCTCTCTAAGAGTGCGCCATGGGGAAATAATGGGGAAAGAACATTCCAGAACAGGGAAGCACAGAAGCAAAGCCTTGCAGGGTACCTTAGCCAGGCAGCCAGCATGGCAGAGCTAAAAACCTAAGTTTGGGGTTCCGAAACAAGAGGGGAATCCCTTACAGACCCCACTTTCTGCTATCAAAGCGTTTACCACTACAGGAGCTTAGCCAGCTCTGCCATTTGTCTCTCTCCCCTCTAGAATGTTTTTCTCATTCACCCCATGTTGCTGCGTTCCAGTACCCAGAGCACTGCTGCAGCACTGGGCATTTAATCAGCCTTTGCTCATTCAGTGGCAATGTATGAATAAGTGGCCGAAATGATCGTTTAACTCAAGAATGCCTGCAGGGCCCATTTCTCCCTTGCTCTCCAGCACACTGCTGGCCCAAGGGGAGGGGAGGAATCAGTGATGTCCATCACATGGACTGTTCAGGCCCTGCAAAGCACAGAAAACAAAGGGAGAAGATGGTACTATTGCTAGAATGGCAAACATCCATGGAAGAGACGGTTGGGGTGGGCAGAAGTATAGCACTACAGAGGAACCTGCCTGCTTTTCAACTCATTCCATATAGTCAGAGTTTGGGCCCCACCCTCCCTTTCCTTTGCGGCCCCTCCAAAATGTGTGTGCGTGGAGGGTAGAGGAGGGACGCTGGGTGTTATGCCATCTTTGCTCAGCAGCCCTCTCTTATCTGAAACAGGATTTCAAAGATCTGAGGGTTAAAATACCACTCAGACCCCTCCCCAGGCTCCCTAGTGGGCTTCACAACCTTTTAGAATAGATCTCATAAGGTTTAGGAATTACCCCCCACCCGGACTGATTTTATTATTTTAATTTTTTTCAACCTGTAAATACACAGTAGCAGGCTGGATTTAAAGGGAGATTTACAATGATCTGTTGAGAATGTTGATGATCTGGGAGAATTCAGTGAGAGCCATGCTACATTTTTTTTCTTTTTAGCAGACAGGCCTATTCTTGTGCCAAGAAAAAAAGAAAACACCTGTCTTGGAGATCAAACAAAATGATAATTCCGGACTTTAAAAATCAGAGTTGGATAAGTGCCACAGGCTCAGCGCTCTTGTCGAACATGTTTTAAGGACAGCGGGTTTTTAAGTGCGGCACCGCACGTGGTGTGGGCAGACCTGTGGGCTGCTCCCCCTCCCTGCAAGAACGTGTGCACTCTCTCATCTAAATCACCCAGAGACTGCCAAACAGTAAGAAATGAAAGTAGGACTGGGCATGCCACAGAAATAAGATTTATGGACCAAATATGACTTGTCTGTCATCTTTAGCTCCTTCTACCTAGCATGGAAGGAGCTAAAAGCTTAAAAAATCTGAAGGGGTTTTTAGATCCTTCCTCAAAGCCAAGAAAACAAAATAAAAATGATGCCAACTTATTTCAACGTTTCTCTCTGCTAGGGAGTTTTAAATCTTTTTATGGAATAGTCCATCTGTCTCAAGGAAAGCACAACAGTGGCTTGGCCTTGACACAGGTGAAACTTCTTACGAGACTTGGCCCTTTGCCTGAGATAAAAGCTAGACACGCCAAGTCTGCAGACACAACAGAAATGGAGGTGATTCCCCTCCAGGAAGAAATCTCAGCCTAGCCACTTGTCAGGTGAATAGGTAAGTGTCCTGTTGGCAGACAGATAAAACTGAAGCAAACAGACAGCTTGAAAGTTCCTGTAGCTTCTCTCACAATCAAAGAAGCAGGTGGTTGTATCAACCAGTCCACTACGGAGTAGAAAAAGCGACGTGAAATTTTCAACTGTAGCAGAGCTCATACCAATGACTAATCTAACCAACCTTAACATATAGGACCATAAGTAGACATCTGCTTTAGGAGAATCAACATCTAAATTTTCTTCTTAAGTCATCCTATGTTTTAAGAGCAAAGTTAAAAGTACTAGCAAGGTTGAGCAAATTCCTTTAGATGGTAAGCAAAGATCTAACAATGGCCTGGGAAATGTAAGGAAAGGCTGCATTTGTCTTATGTTTCTTTGGTCTTTATTCTGTTTCGGTCCTGCCGAGGCCAGTGCTTTTTTAGGACCTAGCTGATGTCTTAGAAACTAAACAGGTTAGAACACATCTCGGGACACATGCTGTCAAGATAGCCTCCAAAACACATGACTTATAGGGTAACAGTATTTTTTTTTTAAGATTTTATTTATTTATTTTTACAGAGAGGGGAAGGGAGAGAGAAAGAGAGGGAGAGAAACAGCAATGTATGGTTGCCTCTCACATGGCCCTCACTGGGGACCTGGCCTGCAACCCAGGCATGTGCCCTGACTGGGAATCGAACCGGGACCCTTTGGTTCCCAGCCCGCGCTCAATCCACTGAGCTACACCAGCCAGGGCTGGGTAACAGTATTTTTAAAAATATTTTGCAATCTGAAACTATTTTCTAAGACTTATGTATAAATATCAAATAGCTTTTCCTGAATTCACTTGAGGAAAAAATGTTACATATGAATGCTGGAAACAAAACACCTCCTTTAATTTTTAACCTTCTTCTTTATTCATATAAATGAAATAATAATTTCTATCTCATCATTGCTGCTGGATAGAAAAAAATGCCCCCACACTGAGACCCTCAGCAAAGAGCACTGATCATGCATTCAGCCCTGGCCTCTCTTGCCTATAATATGCACCATTCGTCCTCTATCGTTCGCTTGACGGGTCACTTAACCTATCTTCACTATCTTCACCTATAAGATGAGGGGCCTCTAGACCAGTGGTTCTTAACCTTGGGCCCATGACCTCCAAGGTGTTCAAGGATCATTTCCGGGGTATATAAATTTGTATGGGGGAAAACTGCATTTTACTTCCACTAACCTCTGACTGAAAATGGCCATTTCCTTCCATTGTGAATATAGGTGACAAGCTACAGTAGTATCACCTACGTGTTACCTGTGTTTTGTCACCAACGGAAATCACATATATCTTCATATTGTATGGCAATTGTTGCAGATAACTTGAAATATTGTTTCAGCTCATTATTACCTAGAAATTACGGAAGTTATTAGACCTGCTCCTAGGGTTTTTTTTTTTTTAACAAATATGTTAATAAAAAGCTTACATATACAATATAGTACAAATTTGTTTTTTAAACATTGAAAACTCTGTCTCATACCCATTAGGATGGCTATTATTTAAAAAGAAAAAAGAAAAAAGAAAAGGACAAGGGTTGGTGAGGATGTGGAGAAACTGGAACCACTGTGCATTGTGTGTAGGTCTGTAAACTGGTGCAGCCACGGTGGAAGACAGTACAGTGGGTCTTCAAAAAATGAAACATAGAATTACCATATGGTCTAGCAATTCCACTTCTGGGAGTACACAGAAAAGCACTGGCAGGGACTCAAACAGATATTTGTACACCCATGTTTAAAGCGGCATTACTCACAATAGCCAAGAAGCGAAAACAACCGAAATGCTCATCAGTGGGTGAATGAATGAATAAAACGTGGTACAGACATGTAAGGAATACTATTCAGTCAGGAAAAGGAAGGGAACTACAACACGTGCCACCACAGGTGCTGAGCGAGGGAAAGCAGCCACAAAGTTGCAGCAGTCCTCACTGATCTGAGGGGCATGTGGTCTAAGGCCAAAGTGAAAGCTAAACCTCAAATAGTACTAAACCCTGTATGCACTGTTTTTTACCTGTACCTACATACCTATGGTAAAGTTTAATGTACACATTACACACAGTAAGGGATTAATAACTAATAGTAGAACAATTGTAACAATATGCTGTGATAAAATTTATGTCAGTGTGCTCTCTCTTAAAGTACCTTACTGTACTGAATTCAGGCTGCTGCTTCTCGCGATGACGGGAGATGATAAAATTCCATATCCATCCCTGAATCTGTGTAATCAGTCCTCACTCGCAGTAAAAGGCTGGGAGTCCCTTGTTTTAGGGTCTCCCTTGCTGAAGTCTTCATAGAGGCGCCATACCTCTATGCGTCTAGTAGTGATGGCCATTTTCAGTCAGAGGTTAGTGGAAGTAAAATGCAGTTTTCCCCCATACAAATTTATATACCCCAGAAATGATCCTTGAACACCTTGGAGGTCATGGACCTATGCGTAGTAGTAGAGACGCAACATGTTTCCATGAGTCAGAACACAATTTCAGTTCATGTCCGCCCCCCGACAACTTCTGGGTCTTCTGCGCCTTAACTTAGCATGCACTGTGACCCTGTGATCGTAACTTTTGCAACAATAAAACCAGCATGAATTTCTTTGCTCTTACCGTAGATCTTAGCAACCTCAGCACACAATTTCTTCTTTCCTTATTAGGCCGAGAACTTTCACCTTTTCACTTTAAAAAAGCACTTTGTGGCTTCTCTTTGGCATATCTGAATTGCCAGCATCATTACTCTTGTGCTTTGGGGCCATTATTGAGTAAAATAAGGATGACACGAACCCAAGCACCGCTATGCGGATGCTAAGTGCTTACCGCTGTGGGAGCGTCTACAACGTGGAGACGCTGAATAAAGGGGCGAGTCCCGTTCCTCACAGGTGGGACCGAGCAGACCTCGCGAGATTTCATCACTACTCAGAATGGTGTGTAATTGAAAACTTTTGTGTTGTTTATTTCTGGAAATTTGTGTTTCATATTTTTGGACCAGAGTTGATCGCAGGTAACTGAAACGTGGGAAGAGGAAGGATGGATAGAGGGAACTTAAGAGTAGTCAGATTTGTAGCGACAGAAAGTAGAACGGTGGATGCCAGGGGCTGGAGTCGGGGTGGGGAAGGAAGAATGCTGAGTTAGATTAGGTGGACACAGAGTCCCCGTTTTGCAAGACGAATAGACTCTGGAGATGGCTGCTGGTGGTTGCACAACCATGTGCGTGTGCTCAGTGACACTGAACGGTGCACTTAGAAGTGGTTAGGATGGCAAATTTTGTTACATGTATTTTATCATAATTTTTAAAAATAATCAAAAATATATATTGATCATTGTACTTCAACGTGATTCAACTTATGGAATGGTGTGCATTTTATTGTATGTATTTAAAAATACTATTCTGAAAGGGGTCACAATAATGCCAAAGGGGTCCGTGATGCAAAAAGACTGAAAGCGTCTTAAAGGCCTCGAAAGTGGTTTTCAGTTTAGAAATTCTATTAATTCTCTGAAATGGAAAAGAAAGCAAGAGAAAATAGTTGTTTTATTAAATGGTTGAATGCCTCTATACGTAAGATTATTTAAACCTTCTCTATAAATTAATATCTTTCTTCCTAATAAAAGTTTTAAGCTGGATTCAGAAATATTGAAAATGTTCTTTAAATCCCAATCTTTAAAATGTTCACCTTAGAAGTCTAGTCAGAGTGCTCTATGAATTATTTTAATTATTGATTATAACTAAGCAAACCAGGTTTTTTATTTTTTTCAACATTTACCAAGATACTGTATCGGGCTAAGAACAAGCACTTTTACATCATTTTGCCTGTAGGAAAAAAAATAGAAAAGATCTTCTTTTTATATCTTGGCTTCAAATGGGAAAAGGGGCGTATTTCCAGGCTGTAAAGCAGTTCCTCCGTTCTGACGCTCCTGGATGTGGGAGCGGGTGTGCCCCGCCTCCCACGGCCTGCTAGACCCGGTTGGCCCGCCGCAGGAGGCTGAGGCAGTTTAGATAAAAGGTCAAAAGGAGCTTTTCCTCAAGGAGAAGCAAAGACCTCTTTATCAATTCTATCTCCCCTACCTGATCCTCAAGGTTTTGTCTAATTACCTAGGCTGCAAGTAGGTCATTTTCGGTTGTAAAGGGTTTTTATAGAAACTGCTAAATAATTTTCGTACAAGTTGCCTGTCCTACAGAAGGCCTTCATCTCCCTTCTCTCTGTCGTCCTTCCCCAGGGCGGCTCTGTCCTGCAGGGGACATTTGGCAAAGTCTGGAGACAGGTTTGGTTTTCAGGACCGGGGGCTGGGGTTGTGCTCCCGGCATTTAGTGAATAGAAGCCAGGGATGCTGCTAAACATGCTTCAGTCACAGGACGACCCCGACAGCAAGAACTTATCTGGCTCAAAGTGTCAATATTGCCTGGCTAAGAAACCTGTTTAATCTGATCTTGTTAAAGAGGAAGTGATTCTCAGATGTCTCTTGAGAGCCATCTTGGTAGCGGGAGTGGACCCGGGAGGAGAACATAGAATCTTATTGAGCACTTTAGGCTTCACTTATTAATACCTTTAATGCCCACTGCAACCACGCGTTTTAGTTATTTTCTCCATTCATACAAGTGAATAAATAGGCTCCATGAACAGGTCCTTTGTTTGGGTTGTGCAGTGACTGAACTAGAGTGAACCTGGGTCAGTCTGGCCCTGACGCCTATGTGCTGTCTACTGTTTGTGCTGTAAGAACTGAAAATTCAGCTGAGTGTAATAGCACGTGTCTCAAAAACATGAGTTCCTAGTCTTTGTTAAGCCCTGCTATGCCATGGACGGATTTACACAGTATCCCATCTAGGCTAATTCTGTTGTTAAAACGACACACAAAAGAAGTATTAGATTGTTCTAGAGGCACAGAAATAAATAGAGGAAAAAAATGAATCTGTACAAAACTACTAAATAATATCACAATATATTGTAGCCTAGAATACTAAATTGAAATAATAGTGCAGTATGTTGACAGGTGCTGAAGTACTCAACATCAACAGGGATGCTGTGGGAGTTGAGAACGGGACCCTTTAGTGTTTGTGGGAGCAGACAGGAAGGCCTCCTGAAGGAAGTGAGAACTGAGCTTTCAGAGAGCACAGAATTTGAGGACAGAGTTACATTCAGGAGGGTAAGGCAATCTATTCCTGTGATTAGTATGGGGTGTTCTGGAGTCAGATTTCCTACCTTTAAATCCTACTTCTAGCACTTAATAAGTGGTAAGACCTTGGGCAAAGTATTTAACCTTTTTGTGTTTGGTTTCTGTGTGTGCATAGAATCCAGATGCTACATTTTCTGTTAGGTTTTTATGTGAATTAAATAAGATAATGCATGTAAGGCCTTAGCATAGTTCTCACCTTATATTAAATGCTCACTGAATGTTAGCTTTGTAAAAAAAGGCAGGGTGTGTGTGGTGCGCATGTGCATGTAAGGGGTGAGGGAGGAGGCGAAACCAAGGCTATGTCTCAGGGGTTTTGGCTGAACATCTGGAAAAAAAGGGAATTGCCCTTTACTAATATGGGGAAGAGTATAGGAGGAGCAATTTATTTTTGCAGGGAGATGGATATCAGGAGTTCCGTTATCCATCTGTTTGGGACCCGTTCAGTTAGAGATGTCAAGTTGGCAGTTGGAGATACTGGCCTGGACTTTGGGGGAGTGGTCTGCATTGCAGATAAAAATGTAGAAATGACCAGCGTACAGGTGATGTTTAAAGCTATGAGACTAGATGAGATGAAGTCGGGGGTGAGGAAAAGGAGGGCGATAGAGGATTAGTCCCTGGGCATTATGACATTCAGAGGCTGAGAAGCTGAGGAGGAAGAAACTATTACAGGAATGAAGAGAGAGCTTCCAGAGAGCTGGGAGGAAACTCAGGCAAGTGTGCTGTCCTGGAAGCCAGGTGAAAAAGCATTCAAGGGGAGAGTTGAGCATCTGTAAACTGCAGCTGATGGATCAAGTTAGATGAGGATTGGGAAATCATTGCTGGATTTACCAATAGGGGTCCCTGGTACCCTGTTAAGAGCAGTTTCTGAGTGGAGATTCAAAAGATAATTGGAGGAGAGGTCCTGGCCAGTGTGGCTCAGTTGGTTGGTGTGTCGTCCTGTAACTAAAGTGTTACAGGTTCAATTCCCTGTCAAGGCACATACATACGTTGTGGGTTCCAATCCCCAGTCCAGGTGCATGTGGGAGGCAACCTATTGGTGTTTCTCTCTTGCATCAATGTTTCTCTATTTCCCTTTCTCTCTCTCTCTTTAAAAGGTGATGAAAAAGATGTCCTTGGCTGAAGAAAAAATATATATATAATAAGAGGAATGAAATTGGGATCCGAGTACAGATCGTTCTTTCAGGGAGTTTTGCTCTGGAGGGAATGAAGGGAATTCAGCAGTGCCAGGTGGGAAAATGGGGTCCAAAGAGGCTTTTCTTAAGATGGGAGAAAGAATGGTAGCATGTTTGTAGGTAGATGGAAATGGCCTTGTAGAAACTGTAGGAAAAGACTGGTGAAGAAAGGAGGGAGGATTTCATTAGCAGGGCGAGGGGGCGAGTTCACCACCAGGAGCTAAGTTCATCTGCAGACACAGGCAGCGCAAAGAGAATACAAGCGCAGATAGATGCTTTACGTTTAAAGCAATTACACATGACGTGAAGCTGAAAGTCCTGTTCCTCAGCCTCGCTAGTCACACTTCAAGTGCCGAGTAACCACGTATGACTGGGGCGACCCTATCAGACAGCTCCATAACATTTCTGTCGTCGCGGAAAGCCTTTTTGGACAGCGCTGCCTAGACACGACCATGGGAATACTGTCTCTTGCCATATAATGTGCATCCATGGTGTTTGTGCGCATTATACACAGACTGTTATACCCACGCTATGTATTCATTATACCCATATATAATGCACATCCTGACTTTTCCCTCAAAAATTTGGGGAAAATATGGTAAGTTGCTGAGGTCAGGTAGAGGTCAAGATCATAGGAGGAGAGACCTGGGTGTTGGAAAGCTCATCTGTGTGTAATGTGAAATTACTAGACTCAAGACATGAATAATATTGGAGAGAGGTAAGGTAAGGCAGGTATTGAAATCATCAAAAAGTTATAAAAATGGCTGGAGACTAAGTTTTGTAGTGTGATGATTAAATCACCGCAGCTGAGCAAGCATGGGCAAGGCAGTCAGGAAGAGCAAGGGGAGCCCCAGCCCACATCCTGGGCCTGTGGGAAAGACTGCAGCCCTGGCTGCCTCGGGCTGTGGGGGAAGAGGTGTCCCTCGTGGGAGGAGTTACGTTCCAGTGAGGCAGGTGGAGGGAACGCTCAGAGAAAAGGCAGAGGGGAAAGGAGAATTTTGCTGGCAATTAACCCAAGTTCCAGAGAGCAGGCGAGAGGGTTTCAGGAGATGGGAAGAGCTTCCAGGTGAGGTCAGAAAAGGGGGTGAACAGAGTTGTGTGGGGATTAGACTCCTGCCCAAGAGACGACCTGACAGCCCTGGGTCTAGTAGAGAGGGGCATCAGCAGAGATGAGGGACCCGACGGGCTTCGTCCCGGTGGTCACAAGGCAGATAGAGAGGGACCTGGGGATCTCAACAGGAGCTGCGCAGGTTCTGGGGATCCCCCTCCATGGGGGAGCTGTGGAGTTCCCACAGGGGTGGTCTTACAGTGGGCAGGGCCCTCTGTTGGACACTGCCTAATGGTGGCCTTATTTCAGCACTACACTATGACGGGAGTGCTGTTGTCATTGTGACTTCACAGAAGAAGATACATTCAAAAACCAGCTAGGACACAAAATCAACGCAACTTGGTGAACGAGGCCTTAAATTGCAGGTTGAATCTGGTCTTAATCACCAGTAAGGAAGTCGATTTGGGTGTGGAAATGGAAGGGAAGAATGGACTAATCAGTGGGTTCTTGTTTAACAGGTTTTGAGTTGAAGGTGCCGGCGGGGACGGGAGGGACTGACACGTGTAGTGGGTTGAAGACAGTCAGAAATGCAGACGTGGGCTTGGCTTCTGTGTCAGACCTGGAGAGGCTGATGCAGAAGTCAGCTGTCGAAGCCAGAGCAGACGTTTCAGTCCCGAATCCTCCCCAGGTAGACGTCCTGCGATGTCTACAGACATACAGGGAGAATAGAATTGTTTTCTAGGGGTGAGAAACAAGAAAAGATTTGAAATGGATTTCAATTTAGGAACTTGATAAAACCCCAGCTGTTGCCCTCAGACTCCCCTGTATGATATCTTTTCACTCATCCGTGTCCTGAAGGATTCTTTCTCAACTTTAACGTTGTTGTAAGGCTTCTGCTTTTGAAAAATTGCTTTAACAGTGACCTCTAGTGTTGTAAAGAGATCTTGGCTCACTGCTGAGGCAGTCTGAAAACGAAAATTCCCTCAGCGAAGTCACTGCATGCATTCATATTGCCAGAAGGCACCTTAATAAATGATTCAGTTCATCTCTCTATCTTCAAGGAGCACATCACTCGAACAATTCCCGTCGCTTCCCTTCAAGGCAGGTGCAATGGAGCTTGAGAAAATTCAGAGAATGACAGCTAGAGTAAACAAGAAGGAGACATATTTTCCGTGAGTATGGGTTTATTTTTAAATGAAGAAGAATACACTGCAGACTCGGTCGTTGACACATAAAACACTGAACTTAAAGAACAAACAAACCTCCAAGGGTGAGATTTGCCAGGCGCCTCCTTGACACATGAAGGGGTTCTTTTAGTCTAATACTGGCTACCACTTTCGAGCATTTTTTTCGTGTCAGGTATGCTTACAATCACCTCTAATGGTGATCGTAATAACGTAATAACCATTACATTGCCTATAATAATGTAAGAACCATTATTATATCCATTTACAAGTAAGGAAACCAAGGTGTAGCAACCGATCAATTAGCCAGGGTGACAGACACAGCACAAAGGGGGCAAAAGCAGGGACCCCAGGCCTTTTGACTCTGAAGTCTGTGCTCCTAACTTCTAGATGCAACAACCCTTTAATAAATGGGAATGCTAATTAGATGTAGAATGCATATAAATCGGGAACTTGTCAAAGTCTGAAAACATAAATTTCCTCAAGAAAAGTGTGAATGTAGACATGGTAGTTCGAGAAAGTCTGGGATGTTTCACCCGGAGTTCCTCAGTCCCAGCAAACCCTTAATCTGACCCCATATACTAGTTCTCATGTCCTTATTAATGTCAAGTCTATGGATCTTCAGAGAAGAAACCCCATGCAGACTGAGTCCTGCATTTCAATTTTGAAAAATCCTCACCAGCAGAAAAATTCTTCATGTCTAATCTAAGTCCCTCCGGCCAATGCCCATTTCTCTGTACTCTGTCATCAGTGAAGGTGGAAGTAGCCCGGCAGCACCCTAACACGTTCTGGGTGTGAACGCTGGCCTTCAGCCTCCCTCCAGCCCCGCGCATGCTCCTGAAACCTGCCCGTCTGTCCTGAGGCTTCACTGTGTCGTACGGGACGTTTCCGATCCTAAAAAGAAGTTTGTGCTTATGTAATTAATAAACCATAAAAATGTCTCCCTGCATAATGTTTGCACACTATTTCTCATTTTCAATGGGCTTCCATGCACTTCCTCGTGCCTGGATCTCCGGTGTTTGTTCCCCTGAACTGAAGAGAAGTGGGGCTCTGGGCAGTGAAGCCGTTGGCCCAAGTTCCCATAAGGGAGTAATGAAAAAGTAACCAGTTGTCAAGAAAAAGGGGGTGCATGGTGTTTGATGACGCAGAAAATCAGAGAGAATTTTTTAGAAGGCATGACAGGGTTAAAAATTAATCCTTTTTTGTTTTTTTCTGTTTCATTTGGTAGCTATTAACATCTGGTTATATAAATATCTAGCAAACAAAACTAAAGTACAGCCTCCCTTTCTGGCCATCCTCCGGGCTTTCATTTTCATAACCGCAGCCCAGAGCCTCTCCTTCAGCCGATAGGGCTCAGGCAGCTGCCAGCGCGGCGGCCCCTGGTTACTGTATGGCACCAGGCACTGCTCAACCGCCCGACACCCATCAGCTCCTGAGGCCTTCACGGCAACCCTGTGGGGTGGGCACTTTCTTTTTTCCTCTCATTTTACAGGAGTGGAAAGAAGCACAGATACTTTGAATAATTTGCTTGAGATTATACAGTAGTCCTGATAAATATAAAGTTTACATAAAAGCCATTGAAATTCTGCTATTAAGCAGTGAATGTTCATTACAGACTATGACCCATTATAATGCTGTAACGTAAGCAGGACAATTATGAGTCCTTGGGTGCATGAGGGATGTGGGTCTCAACAAGGTGAAGTCATTCAGTGTTGGTCACAGAGGGAGGCAGGGCTGCTGTTGGTTGGCACCCACCAGGGTGGCTGAAATGGTGAATTTTTGTGTGTAGGCTGGCAATGACAAGGGGGGCTTGAACTTCCCAAGAACCCCCATCACTCCTGCCCCCTAGTCCCCTCCCCCACAAGCCTGCCAGGTCTCTCTATAGCCCAGAAGCTCCAAAGGCCCTGGCAGGCTCCCTTCGGGAAGTGGCATTGGGGAGACAGGCACGGGGTGCAGGGGTGAGGCAGGGAGCTGAAGGGAAGGGGACAGCCCAGGACAGGAGGCTTTGAAGGGTGTCTGCTGCATAGTTGGTTTCACTTCTCCTCTGCATTATCACCCAAAAGACAAAAACAGGGTTCAGAAACAGCAGAGAATGCGTTTTCTCTTCTGTTTTTACATTAACTGGAGAAACTCTAGGTGTCTGTCTACAGAAGGAAACAGCCCTGTCCATGGTATGGGGGGACTTGAAAGAGAGAAGACCAGCAGTGGGGGAGAGCCAGGGGGCTGGCAATGAAGACTGAGGGATTTCCTTCATTCTGTTTGGTGGATGCAGGATGATACACACTCGTGAAACCCTCCGATACAGGGCCAGGCCCTTACCTGCTGCTTAATAAATACCTGTGTGCTTTCTTTGTACTAAATTTCTGTGTACTAAGTTATGATGTAAGCTATTTTAAAGAGAGCAGTAGGAGTCTGCTTTCAGTGTTGAATTTAGTAGGGGATTACTATAGCTTCGAATCAGACATGCTGGGGCCAGGGAGCGGTTACCAAATGAGGAGACATAGTTTCTGTAAAAAAAGAGTCTCTGAAATGGGCCAGCAGTTATAAATATCAATAGCAAATGCTTGTGTGCTGATGTAAGAAGATGAATAGTAAAAGCATGACTGTCCTAGAAAAGACCTGAGCATAACTGACTCTTCCAAGTATAATTCCACAGAGTTAGTTCTGAGTCTCCTTGAGCATCACATGGAAAAAAGGGTCAGCGGATGGGCACCCATCCGTCTGCACAAACACACTCCTGCTAGTGGCTCTCAGGGCACAGGGAAGCAAAGAGAAGCAAAATCAGGATAAATGGCACAGTATGAGAAGTCAAAAAGATGACAGATGGAGCCTGAAAACTAGCAAGGAGTTTGTGAAGAAGTGTTATTTAGTCAACAAAGAGATTCCATAAAGAATCTCTTGTTGAGTTTAATAACCTCATTCTTGCCTAGGATATAGCAGAAAGAGAATTGAGCCATAAAAAACAAAAGATGTTTGTATTACTTTCCTAGGGCTGCTGTAATTTGGTGACTTTAAACAACAAAAATGTATTCTCCCACAAGTGCTGGAGGCCAGAAGTCCAAGATCAAGGTGTCAGTAGAGCCATGCTCCCTGTGACGTCTCTAAGGGACTATCCTTCCTTGCTTCTTCCAGCTTCCGGTGGCTCCTGGCGCCTCATGGCTTGTGGCAGCCTAACTTCAGTCTCTGCCTGTGCCTTCCTTCACCCCACCTTCTTCCCTGTGTGGGTGTCTTTGTGCCCTTTCCCTTCTTATAAAAACACTAGTCATTGCATTTAGGGCCCTCCTGAAATCCAGGATGATTACATCTCCAGATGCCTAACTAATTACATCTCATTACATCTGCAAAGACCCTATTTCCAAATAAGTCTACATTCTGAGATTCCAGATGGACATGAATCTGGGGGGTGGGGGCATTATTCAATCCACTACAATGTGTGACTCACTACAGAAAATGGACAAAATGGGGAGTTATACATTTATAAGACAGGGAATTTATCTACTCTTTGTTATTAACATCTTCTTCTTACTACAGCTAATGATGTTTACAATCAAAAGCAAACTTGACCTTTGTCTGTCTCCTGAATAAGACAGTGGTTCCCAGATGCTGGACAGTGGAACAGCACTGGTCAGAGGGGAACTTTTTCACAGACGAGGGCCTCTGTCCCCATAAGCCCTGGGGGCTCAGAGTTGAGAGGCCCTCTGAGCTAAGAGGAACCACTGAATGGGAGCTTCTTAGAGGCACCTGGGCTCCCCCCTAGATTCTTCCATGCCCAGTAAGGAACATGGGTAGCATCAGAGCTGTCAATGAACTTGCTTCAGTTTACACAGAATATTCCAAATTAAGAGAAGTGCTGTAAGAGTGCTACTTCCATTTTTGTTAACAAACGTATTACATCTGCAAAGACCCTATTTTCAAATACGTCTAAATAAGAAACAGGGTTTAGTAGTAAATGACAAAGTTAAAATATGAGAGTAAATTGAACATGTATGCTCCACTCTGTGGTATCCCATTGAATACATAGCCACAAGCTGATAAATGTATATCAAATTAACAACTAGGTGCAATGTGATATTATAAAGTAAAATTTCGTATTGTAATTCTTCTAAACTCAAAAATTATGTATATATTTGTAAAAACATATTTCATCTGTATAGTATGACTACCAGCTGTTCTTTATGCTGTGCCCTCTTTTTGGATGTCGAATTATTTTTTTAATGAAGTAATTGTAAAAATAGATTTCTACCTCACAAAATATAAACGGGGCAACTTTTTGTTGGTTCTGTACTTAAAGAAATTTACTGAATATATTTTATATTTCAACAATTTATTACTCTATTGCTTTGGAACACAAAATAATTACAGAAATACAGTTCAGAATATAAGGTATTTCACTGTAAATTTGCCATTCAAAAGTCAAACAAAGGATATATTGGTTTAAAACAATTGTCTCAATTTGAAGAGGGTTTGCACTTGAGAGAAGGTACATCTCAGATGTCCTTTACACAGTTAAACTCCTGAAGTGCATTTATAATAATATGATTCCATTTTGTATTTAAATTCAAAATTTCAAGAGTATAGGCACTTTGCAGATCAGACCACACCTGTTTTTGCCCTGAGGCGGCTGTCAGTAGGCAAGACCACCCAGCTGTAGCGCTTGCGTCTCCCACCCACCTGACTGCTCACCGGCGCTTCGAGACCAGACAGGTAAAACAACTGTGGGAGCCATAACCACCTGGCCACAGTCGTTCTGCCCAGGACATTGGCTTTTCTTTTCCCTGGGCCTGGACTGCAGCTGGCCACCACGTGACAAAAACTGATGGTCGTGGCTGGGTTACTTAGATAGGTATTACAATGACGGTCTTCCTTCAGATGGAAACTCTAACCCCTCTTGTTTAAAGGAAGTATTGAGTACCTACTCTGTCCAAGGTGCTCCAAGGGGAACGGCATACGGTCTAATTGTGTTTTATCTTCATTACTTCCTTGATGTTTGGCTGTGTAATTGCTTCTGCACTTCCCTCCCTGTGTACTTAGGGAGTAAAAGCAAAGAGACTTTACTTACTAGGAATTGCTTTTGTCAGCTGCTTACAATTAGAAGAGCACTAAATTAGGTTGTCTTCTAGTCTTTCTGAACATTTTAAGCTTTTAGAAACCAAGGTCTTATTCATGACAGTTTAAACATTTTTGAATTAAAGAACACGGCTGACTTGCTTTCTTCTAATTGACACTTGAGGGAAGTTGACCATGTACTTGCGTGAGTGGGTGCAGGTATATGCAGACCTCCGGCTGGTTCCCATTAAAATCTCTTACCACCTCACGGAGATAGTTTAACTTGTTGCATCAAACCGCGTGAATCCTGCATTCCAGAGGAGCTGGCGTGGACACAAACATGATGGGAGTCTAAAAAAATATGAAAAACACTTGTCAGTTTCACCTTGGTCATTTTGGTGTTTCTGCAATTCATACACAAAATGTATTATGCCCTTGGAAACGGCCTTTTTAAAAATAGCCTCCCCTCCTAGCATCAAGTCAGAGTCTAATATATCATAGTGCAAGCCAGGTAAGTGCTTATTTTTTGATTGTGCTGGCCAGTAAATTAACTTATGCTAAATGGCTGTCTCCCTATGACTGTCAACTCTGTCATCCTTGTTTGTCTCCTTTTCCTTTCCCCCCGACATTTCATTTCACTGTGGTGACATTTCATTTCATTCCCAATACCAATTCATCTCTTTGCAATGCATGAAATTTCTCAGTGAGCAGGATACTTACTGACCCTTCTGAAACTGACAAGGATATTTGTACGCCCCAAACAAGTTCAATAATACAATACTGCTTGGCTTCCCTTCCCGTCTCCTCCAAGTTAGCCTACACTTCAAAGGCTGAGTTCTAAAAATGGAGCACATGTCCTACATGCACTTGACTCCCAGAACTGAACTGAACTCACCAGGGAGAAGATGTTTCTTGAAGGTCTTGAATGACTAGTAGGTAAAGGTCATCTAGGAATGAGATCAACAAATATTTTGAGCACTTACAGTGTGACCTTGGATGTTGGGCTGGCTTGGGGCCACCTTAGGAGTGCATGCTTTATGCTTTATGATAAGAGGAAGAGATTCATGGTCATAACGTAGCAACTTTCTGGAAGTCCTCTATAGTTGTACAAGGGCTCTAGGTTCTCCTACCTCTTCAGTCCAGACACAGGATCACTTTTTCACGCAATTATTTATTGAGGTCCCAGTAAGTGCCAGGATATTTGTTAAATGGTGAAAATACAATGCAGAAAAAGATAGGTGTAGCTTAGTTCTTCACAGAGCTTCTGGTCCAGTTGAAGAGTTAGATAAGAAAACAATGAAAAAAAGGGACTGGGAAGTGTAAAATGCTGTGGAAGGCCACAGGAAAAAAATCCTTTAAACAGGTCTTGGGAATGAGGAGGGCTTCCCAAAAGGAGCAAAATCTAAACAGAGACCCGAAAAGTAAGTAGAATCCAGATAAGGGAATAGTGAAAGGATCACAGCAACTGTCTTGTGGATTAGATGTTGGCTAGGTTTATTAGAGCATCGGGCACGTGCGCACACAGACACCCCTCACTGTAGACTAACTATTGCTGTAACACCTTACTATTTCACGCTCTTCTAAAACCTGAGATGCAGTTGTCATCGCCCAGGCTCTATCGCTCAGGACCTCCCAGGAGGAGAAATGTCTAACTCTTTTGCAAAGTTACCAAAATGAGAATAACTCACATATGTTAGTTGGTAAAGCACTGACTTATTGCGTTTGATTCTTGCAACTTGTGAGATTATATTATCCTCATTTAACAGGTAAAGAACCTAAGACTCAGAAAAGTTAACTGAGCTGACCATAATCACACAATTTGTAAGTGGCAAATCAGGACTCAAATCGAGATCTGAGAGGGGTTAGTATTTGTGAAATGCTTTGAACACTGTCTGGCTCATAGTAAGTGATATATTGGGTGTCGGTTAAATAAACAATGAAAGGCCTGGCTGGTGTAGCTCAGTGGATTGAGCGCGGGCTGGGAACCAGAGGGTCCCGGTTCAATTCCCAGTTGGGGCACATGCCTGGGTTGCAGGCCAGGTCCCCAGTGAGGGCCATGTGAGAGGCAACCATACATTGCTCTTTCTCCCTCCCTTCTCCTCTCTCTGAAAATAAATAAATAAAATCTTTAAAAAAATTTTTTTTAAATAAAAAAATAAATAAATAATGAAAGATGTTAATAAATAGGCTTTCTGATTCCAAAAAACAGAGCTCTTCCTGCAGTCACAATGGTTTCTCTCGTGCCCTGTGGAACAGTAGAGTCTTTGGGGGTTTATTAGGGGTCACCTTAGGGACTCAAGGAGAAGGTAGAGCAACCGGGGCTCAAGGCCCACTGACCTCTATCCTATGCTGCAAACCAAAGCAAGTCTACTTTTCCCAGAATAGTTCATTTGCTTGAAGACTTTTGCAGGGTGAGGGAGGGGGGCAGAGTGGCAGCACAGGGAAGCAGCCTCAGCAATGGCATAGCATACACATATTCTCCAAATACTGTTTGGGGATGATGGTGATGTTAGGAAACTGTAATCTGAATATGAGACAAGAAATAGCAGTTGCCTAATTTCCAAGTGCATTGTGTCCCATTTTGGGGGGAGGAGGGTGACGGGGCACATGGAATATACCAGGTGGATCACAGACTAAAGTAGCATTATCTCCTGTGGGAGAAAGACCCCAAACTTTTAAGTTGAGAGATTTACATTTAAACCCCAAGACTTCAAGTGGCCAGTATGAGCCTCAGTTTTATCTATAATAATGAGCTAATAAACCTCCTTTACAGGATTGCTGTGAAAAGACCCTTTGTTTGATTTCACTGCTGCATCCTGATGCCTAGAACAGTACCTGACACAAGGTAGATGCTTAGTGAATATTTGTTGAATGAAATGACAACTATGAAACTTTCTAACCCAGCATCTGGCTCATTGAAGACACATTTCTTCCTGGGAAGATGAATCAACTTGAGACAATGAATGTTTTTGGAGGAGCTGTGGAGTGAAATAGTATTAATAGGCAGCACTTAAATACTCTGTGTACCAGGTGCTATTCTATGTGCTCACACATATTAATGTCTGTGCCCTTAAGAGAGTTATTTAACTTCTCTCTGCCTCAGTTTGCACATCTGTAAAGTGGAGTAATGATTCTGACCTCACAGCTTTGTTGTGAGAATGAAATGGGTTAATCCATATATGATTCTTACAACAATTCCTTGTACATAGTAAGTACTCAATATGCTTTAACTCTCATTAGGTTGTGAAATCACTACTCTATGTTTTACTCATGTGCTGTTCTTCTACATTCAATTACTAAATGCTTTACTAGTTCCAAGATGAGATCAATGTGGGCAGTAGGAGTGTTTGCAGAAGACAGAGGCCTAAAGCTGGGCCCTCACTGAATTTGGATGGGCAGAGTGTGGTGGGGACAGGGAGGCAGCCAGGGAGACACGTCGTTGGGAATGGGGTGAGAGTCATCCTCCAAAGTGCTTGAATTCCAGGTCCATCCTGTACTAGTTTCCCCATCTGTAAAATCAGGATACTATCTGGTTGTTGCTATTTGAGTGTTATATGAAATAAAAAACATAAAAGTCTTAGCACGCTGCCGGGCACACTGTAAACATCCAATATGGGTAACTCGTATTACTCTTACCATAGAAGAAATAGAAGCTTGTGAGACCGTGAGAAAACAGTCAATTTCATCCACGAATGGCACCAGCCATGGCGCCTCAGAGTTTATCATTAACTTAGTGATTTCTGCCTACATAAGGTCTGCTTAATAGCACAAACCTGGTTTAATTGGACCTTTAAGTTTTAATGGCTTGGATTTGGGGGTTGGGAAGTGAGAATTGATTTTTGAGTATACTCAGACTAAATTTTGTACGTAAATTGGTTAAAGTTCCTGTGAAACTGAAGTACTGTGAGAAAGTAAACCAAATAGTAAGTTAGGGGAGAGGTGATTTGCTCTTTCTTCAAACACCTTTCTTTCACGATGGCTGTGTGGCGCCTCCTTTAAGCCACCGAGCTGCTCCCGGGGCGGGAACGAGAAGTAGGCTGAGCCGGGTTACTTCCCAGCCACTCCTCGACAGGCTTTGCGTACACGTCTGGCTCCCAGAATATTTCCTCCACCTCTGAGGCCTTGTGCTCTCCAAAACCTCAGCACAGTGCTCTTCTGGCCTTTGCTCTGCCCTACCTCATCCTTCCAGCTTAGGCCTGTCTAATATTTCCTCTTGATAGCAGGAATTATTACTTTAATCTTTTTTTAAAATTTCTCGTGAAGATTACACATACGTTTGGGATGAAAGGGCATATTCTCGGAGCTTTACGCAGTCTAGGGCGGGGTTTGTGGATCTGTCTACTACGTGCACAAGCCCCGGGTGAAGCAATGGATTGATCGTCCACAATCTACATTTGGAAATACGGTGACCGTACACTTTTTCTTCCTTATCTACAACAGAAAATATCCCATCCAAAAAAAAAAAAGCCCTTTAGAATTTATGCCAACCTGGATATATTCCCTGCACTTCACCCGCCCAGGTGTGGGGCTCTCTGCATGAAACCTTCCCGGTGCAGCAGCTCACAGCAAGCTCTGCCTGCGCTCACAGAGGTCTTCTGCTGCACTGATTTGAAACAGCATGTCATGGCTCCTGTTACCCACAGTGTTTGTTCTGTCTTTCCAACCAGATGCAGAGTGCAATGTACAGCCCAGGCCGCTGACTCCTCGGTATCCCTCCTCCCTACACAACACGATGCGCTGGCAGAGGAGGCTCTCAGAATCACATTTACCCTCAAGTGACAGTCTTCCTACTCCTGAAACAGCTTGACTAATAATGATTGTGTGACTTTTTTTCTCTCCAAAAACAGAAAACGTGCCATGCCCGTGAGCTGGGGATCTGTAATGCTCGGTGCTCAAACACTGTTTCTGAGGCTTCACCAGACGCCAGCGTCAGAGAGTGTGGCCATGAGCGCGTCCTGTCATAGAGCAGCCGCCTGCTGCTGATGGCAGACTCTGTTCGGACTTTAGAGTGTTCCGGGCCTCAGACGGTTCTATTTATTCCTGGTGATTGGATTTGGCAAGGGGAATTGATTCCTTATAAAAATACACAGACAAGCTATTAAAAGTAACATTCAAAGAAGAAAATTAAAAATATACAATGGACAAAAGAAGACTAGATTTCTCAATTCAAATACAAGATTTTTGTTTTTAATTCTATTTTAAAGTTCTAAAGCGTTTATTGGTAACATTGAGGTGATTAAAAAAGAAGAGTCAGGTGTGAAACGTTAGCTCAATTGCCTCAGAGACTGAGTTTTTTTTTTCTTTCTTAACATTTTGTATAGCTTTTAATAATGAAGACTTTATCAATGGTAGAGAGATGAAGTAGGGTTTCCTAATAGTGAATCTCCTGAAATTTTAAGCAAATTTTATATACATGTTCTTTTTCTAGAGAAAAGCCA
Organism: Micronycteris hirsuta; assembly: GCA_004026765.1. Lineage (NCBI taxonomy): Eukaryota > Metazoa > Chordata > Mammalia > Chiroptera > Phyllostomidae > Micronycteris > Micronycteris hirsuta. The sequence goes on from PVJI01000192.1 coordinate 136,747, forward strand.
AAGCTGTATTTGGATTCTCAAAGGAGGCTGTTAATCAGGAGAGATTTTAAAACATAAGTGTTCTTCCTATCCACTACTTTGGTTTAACAGGAGAGACAGAGACGCTTCCAAATTATTTTTATTCCAGGCCCATTTCACGTTTCAATGCCTTTTTTACTTATTTCATAGTAAACAACAATAACACAAAATCCCTCCATTTTCAACAGTCTCAAAATTTAAAAGGAGGAGAGAAAAAAAAACAGGTAGCATTTATTCAAAGGTTAAACTTATATAAAGATCCCAGGTGCCTATGGAACCTGACAAGGATTTCTAGAATTGCTCTTGAGAGCTTTGGCCATCTGGAGTCCTCAGAGGAGAGAAGCTGCTAAGTCATTAAAAAGTGTCTGTTTTTTAGTTCGCCTGATTAAAAACGCAGTTATCAATCATCTCTCTTCGGTCCCACAAAACCCGCTGGAAGTGCTTCACTGATCCCCACACAGTAAAAGCATTCACTGAAGAGTTCATTAGGAGCTGCGCCTTCTCTAGACTCAAAGACATCTTCAAACTGCTCGGCACAGTGCGTCTCTTACACTCATTAATGAAAGCAAAAAGAAGTCGCCTGAGCTTGTGGGGAAAGTTCTTACAGAAAATAAAAATCAAAAGAACCACGTTCTAACCACGGCATTGTGTGAGATAACGTTCATTTCTAAGCACTCTGGCTTGTTAATTAAGTAGGGTGGAGGAGAGGCAAGCTGAGAAGAAAAACAGGTTTTCAACGAAAGCAATTTTAGATTTTGCTCCTGCCGCTGTGCTCCTTGTGAAGCAGTGGACGACAGTCCAGCTGAGAACAGTGGTCACCCCAGTGACAACAGCAGCACTTGGAGAGCAAATAGTCCTAAAAATAGATTTTCTATCTTTTACGCTGAATGTAGCTGCAGAGTATGGTTAAAATCCCAAAGAAAATAGCCAAAATAAAAAATTAAAGAGCCATATCTGCTGTTCTTTCCATGTGCTAAAATATACTTTCCCCTTTCCGTTGTGACACCCAAGCCTCAGTCTGTTACAGAGAACAGCACATCCTACCAGACTAGAGAAGGAAAAAAAGAGAGGGAAATAATTTATTAGAGAAGCACTTGTTCTTAAATAAACATTTGTTATGCCTTTTGTAATGTTTTTCCTACACCTTGTTTTTTTAAATCTTCCTCTTGTGGCTCAAACGTTAAACAGTACATAGCTTTCAGGTGGATTAGTTCCTTCTTTTCCAATGGCATTGGAAATGTTTTATTCCAAGTAGGATGTTAATTCCCTGCAAGGCCATTTGAGAGCCTCGGCCTAACCCAATTCAAGCTGCCCCACACAAAACCACACCTGAACACAGTGAGTTAGGAGAACCCTGTTAATTATTCAACCTGTGCTGCTTCATTACCTATTGTAGTCATACATATTTATAGAGAAGTGGCAGAAAGGAAATCACAAATGCTAATATGAGACTTGAAATCTAATTGTTTTTGTAAAGATGTCTTATGGACAACCTTACTATTTGTTCCATATGGACATATAGACTCTTTCCTTCCAGGCTGTGATTGATATTAGCATGAAGGAAATGATTTCACCGCCATGGGAGTGTGTGCTGGGAGGAGAGGTCTGCATTACAGGGATCCTAAATGAGCTCAGTGCAGGTCTGTTTCTAAGTTCAGAAATGGGAAGATTCCACCATCTCAAGAGGTGTCCAGGGCCCACCCACCCTTCTCCTGGGCAGTTAAAAGGTGGGTTCCTTATATAAGGAAGTGGATAAGATCTGCCAAGGTTGTGGGACAGGAATCTTTTCTGCAAGGCAGTCGCCTGGCAAAGCAAGAATTCCCTGAGAGTACTGTGAGGCGGGAGGGCGGTAGATGCAGCCCCAGCCCCAGGCAATGAACATTGTCCATTCTAGTGCTCATTCCCGGGTCAGGGGCACTGGGCGATCTGAAGAGCCAACTCAGCTCCCACAGTTCTTGGACCTTCCAATAATGTCCCTTTCAGTGACCTTGGCTGTCATCTTCCTCGTTAGTGTGTGGCCCCTCTGACCTCTGCTCTCAGGGCCTTTTTCTCTTTTCTCCTCACACCTTGGAGGGAATCGTTTTTCACTTGGGCAAGAAACTCCGCTTTCCCCAAACTCAATTTTCTAACATTTTGTCTGTGTTCTGAGTCCCATTATCCTGCCATGGTCCCAGCTTTGGAAAGCAAAGGTGAACAGGGCTTATTTTCTTCCTACATTGTTTTTCTTATAAATAGGATAGTCAGTGCTAACCTAGCCCGAACTATAGGCTGTACTTTGCAAGGCCTGGCCTCCACCAACATCGTCACACTTGTCCCCATTCTTGATGTTTTCTTTCTGTTCCTTAATTGATTCATGATCTTTCCCTCTTGGAGCCTTTGTCCAGGATGGTGTCCTTTTACCTCCCCTGCCTGGTTAACTTCTATTAACCATTCAAACCTCAGGCCTCAGCGCCTGACGCTTCTTCAGTGACTCCTGCCCTGACCTTGAGACTAGGTCAAATTCCCACTTTATATGATTTTATAGAAGCAGGTACTACTCTTTCACAGGGCTGTTCGTGTCATCATGAGGCATGTCTGCCTCCCCCTCTGGACTGCCAGTTCCATGCAGGCAGGGGCTTTTTTTCGCTCTCACCCTTAAACCCTTAGTGCCTAGGATAATGAGTGATGCAGGCTCTCGTGGAATAAAGTCATTTTTTTTCACTACAATCTTTAGAGTCATTAGGCTTGAGTCAATTCTATTTGGCAAACCCTGAATTAAAAAGTTAGGTAAGATAAATCTGGACTTGCAAGGATTTCTCTCACTGAATAATGGAACTTGGCAATGATCAAATTTGGAAGAAAAAGACTCAAAGTTGAAATTCCACAGCTAAGTATAAGTTGATGTTGTGAAAAGTTATTAGTCTCAGAGTAGACTTAAATTGTACATACTACATACAGTCCAGGAATGCAGAAATATACTTTTTAAAAAACGAAACTCTACACGACCACAAATCCCCATTTCCATTAAGTACAGAAAAACAACAAACAGTATTTCCACTGAAATATAACTGTCATTTGGTTTAAAACAATTTCTTCTTGTAATTATTCAGACATTGTGGGAATTAAACTCTTCCCCAGCATTACCTCTGGGTAGAGGCCAGCACCTGTTACGGATAGAAAAGGCAATGAAACAGTAAACTAGTCAATATATGGTGGTTACTTCCCCTACAGGAAAATAAGATTAGATAGATTCTTGCCTCGTGCTACACACAAAATAAATCTCAAAAGGAAAACAAAACTTGTAAACTAGTAGTAGAAAATACAGAGGAATATTTCATGGCCTTCAGGTAGGGACATGAGGAAAATAATTAGTATAAATAAAAGAAATAGAGTTAAGTGATCTCTATCTGTAAATGATAATGAAATGATCTGGCTAGAAAACATACTCCAGTTACTAATAAGAAACTTAGGTGATGGGACTAAATACAAAACAGTCAAAAATCATTCACTTGTCTCTATACCAGTAGTAATCAGAAGAAAATGGGAAAATAGTCCATTTGCAGTAGCAGCTAAACTGTAAAATATTTAGGAATGAATTAAGAAGGTAAAGGATATATATGGTAATCTGAAACAAACATGATAATATCAACATTAACTATGTAAATTGGTAAATGTATTACATATGCTTTCCTATACTTTTTAATTTAAAATATAAAGTATGTCAAATTAATGATTATTCTCCTGTGATATTACACATGAGCCTTCTTTTTCCAAGTTTATCATTGGATGATTTTACAATAATTATAGGAAATTAAAGTGGTGGCTCTGCATGGACTTGAGTCTTTTTTATTAGTTGCTTAATTATGTCCCCTTACTTTTTGATAAATAATAATTACATGAACAGTATGAAATTCTCTTAGACATTCATTTTAGAGTGTAGGGCTGAGGGAAATACCTCTCTGCAAACCACTCCAAGAGTTGAGAGGTACAATTCTGGATCTTTGTGGGGAGTTGTCCTTCAATGGGGCAGGTAGAGACATGAAGATGGCTCGTATCTCTATGCTGAGTTATCTCTTTTGCAATACAGAAAATAAGGTGTGGTGCCAGCCAATAACACAAACAATGACTTTGCATTCACAGTAAGGACAGTTTAGTGGCATACAAAGAGGAAGTTAGAGGAAAACAAAGTTCTGGTCTTTATTCCTAGTACAAGAAACACGACCAAACTTTGCATTGAGTTCTTCATTCAACAACCTGCTTATATTTACCGTATGTTTTGCACTATAAGACACACTTTGCCCGCCCAAATTTGGGAGGAAATGGAGGTGCATCTTATAGTCCAAATGTAGCTTACCTGGCTCGCTGTGGAGGGGGGCGGGGGCGGTGGAGTGGGGTCACAGGTAAAATATTTTACCACATTTTTTGCTTCAAAAATGTTTTTTCCTATTTTCCTCCTCTAAAACCTAGGTGCGTCTTATGGTCTGGTGCATCTTATAGTCTGAAAAATACAGTAATAGGTGCCTTCGGGGAGCTATAAAGCATTTATACAACTGTCCTACCTTAAAAAAAAAATATCCACCATCTTGTTAGGATTTAACAGCTAAGAAAAAAATAAAAGTGGAGTGAACTGGAGCTCCTATCCTTTCCATTTTTCTTCCTGACACACTGGCTGAGACTTCTCTGATCAAGGAAGCTGACTTCTTTGGACTTAAATTGGGCTAATGCATGAAGACAAACATGTCATTCATAGTACTTTAAACCAGCAAGGCTAGTTTTTCACCTGTTCAAAACTATGCTATAGTTCCTGTTTTACTTGGCAAGAAATTTTGTAGTTTTCATAGTGACGGTAAAGATGTTCAACAAAGAAAATCACCAGAGGAGGAGATTTTAGTTCCAGAATTTGAAGTCAAACTTAGAAAACAATCACTTCAGTTCAGACAAGAAAATTTGCATATACACCCATGTAAAAGAAGTTTTAAAAAAGAGTTTGGACTCTGATGCTTCATTCAAACGTGTATATTTAATTAATCCTCTAAAACATTCAAATAAGATGCAGCCTTTTTATTTTAAGCTATTATTGGAGTACAATCTTTTATCTGCATTCTGAAACATGAAAACTCTGAAGAGCTTTTTGTGACCCATTTGGTGGCAAAAGCTGACCTGACATGAACTTATTTGACAATAAGCCTCTGACACTGTTAAGCTATTTAGATCCTTTACATATCTGAGTTCATGTGAATGTTTCCTGCGAAAACATTACTGTCTCTTCCTGCAATGCCGCCCTGGGTGCCTCTGGAGATGTTATATAATTAGAGTATGCACATACGATTATCTTTTTCAAATCAGAGAAATTCTGAATTCTGAAACGTGCTCCCAGGATTCTGGATAAGGGACAATAGATGTGTATTCACTGCAATGGATATCCTTGATATGTTCGTTTTGTTAGGGGAAATTTATACCCATGTTTAAGTCAGACATTCTGGGCTTGAATTTAGTTCTGTCACTTGTCAGCTTTACCTGTACGCAAATTTCCTCAGTGGTAAAATGGGCATGATGACAGTTGAAGTTTTATTCTGAGAATTAAGTATTCTGAGGTAACACATGCAAAACAGAACCATGTCTGGTAATTAATCTTTAATACATGTCAGCTATAATGATGAGTATATTAATTTATATTCCTGACAACAGCTCACCTAGTTCTCTATGCTCTTGCCTGTTATCATCCTTTATAATCTTGTCTATTGTGATAGACCCCCCAAAGACATCTCTTTGTTTTGCTTGTATTTCTTTGATTTCTAGTGATGTTGAGAACATTTTCATACTTTCAGTATTTTTATTCTTAATGGTTTTCTTGTCACCTTTTAAAAGATCTTTCCAATTAAAATATTAAAATATTTACATTTAAATATATTTTCCTAGTATTTGCAAGTTTCTTTCCTTTCTCTCCCTCTCCTTTTTTCCTCCCACCGTCCCTTCCTCCCTCCCTTCCTTCCAGAATCTAATACTTTTAGGATTCATTTTGATGTATGACTTTAAAAAAAAATCCTACAGTTAGCCAGTTATCCCAATACCAATTATTGAATAATTCACTTATTTAACCAGATTAAAAACTATTTTATTTGTTCTTTCATATCAAATTTGTCTTTTTCTAGACATCATATATTATTCCTTTGATGACCTATTAATTCTTTCTTTTTATATTTTATTTATTTAATCCTCACCTGAGGACATTTTTTCATTGCTTTTAGAGAGGAATGGGGGAGGGAAAGAGAGAAACATCGATGTGAGAGAGAAACATCGACGAGTTGCCTCTTGTACATGCCTCCAGTGGGGACCAAACCCTCAACCTAGGCATGGGCCCTGACCAGGAATTGAACCTGCAACCTTTTGGTTTATGGGACGATGCTCTAAGTAACTGAGCTGCACCCACCAGGGTAATTCTCTTTGTTATACCATATTGTTTAAACTTCTGTTAAATCAAATGGTACTTGTTTTCCTAAAAATTTTTAGATCTAGATATGTAGTATTTATTCTTCTAGGTGAAAATCAGAATTATTTTGCAAAATTTTCAAAAAATCTGCAGTAGGATTTTGATTGGGATTAAGGTAGAGGAAAGATATATTTCAAAATCGAGTCTTCCCACTTATTCAAGGACATTGTATATTTCTACATTGCTTGTTAAGTTTCATAAACTTTAAAATCCTTCCTAATAACTGCAGCTGATTAACACATTCTGAAATAGGCATTCCCTTTTAGTTTATAGCGATTTTGAAACTGAATATGTGAATACCTTTATTGGTACTAGGTAGATGTTATGAACTGAGTGTTTTTGTTCTCTTGAAAATTCATGTTGAAGCCTTAACTCCAGGCCCCCTCCCCCTCCCCCCAGTGCGATGGTGTTTGATTCAGAGATACAGCCTTTGGGATCGAATTAGGGTTAGATGAGGCCATGAGGGTGAAGCCTCTATGACAGGATTAGTGCTCGTATAAGACAGTAAGACAAGACACTGGGAGAGCTTGGTCTCTCGCTCTGTACTGGCACAAAGAAGAAGTCATGTGACTATCTACCAACCAAGGGGAGAAAGGGGAGAAAGGGAAGAGCACTTACCGTAAACTGACCATGCTGGCACCTGGTCTCAGAAGCCAGCCTCCAGAACTTTTAGAAAATAAATTTCTGTTGTTTAAGCCACTCGGTCTACATGGTATTTTGTATTTTGTTATGGCAGCCCAAGAAGACTACTACAGTAGTGTTTATATTCCTTCATCTTCCCCCATGCTCTGGATTACCTTTGGCTTCACAGCCCAAGAAAATAGTGCAATTGAATGAAAGTATGTCCTTACGGAAATTATGTCCTTTGTGGTGAGTACTTATTGTATTGAATTGCTTTGCACAAGGATCAATTCAGGACAAATGAAGACTTTTAAGTTGCTTATTCCTATTCAAAATGAATAAATTTTTAGTTCTACAGATAAATTGCATATTTCTAGAAATGTTGACTTCCCTACTTTATCACACAGAAGAATGCCAAGAAAATTTGTCATTGAAGTTTAGTGACCACAGCGTTAATACTTGGGCATATCTGGCAGTAGTAACAAAAGCACCTTTCCAGTCATTCCTCATAGTTGTGAAATTTTTTAGAATTTGCTAAATGTATTAATATGCAAAATATTCTTTCCCCAAAAGAAATTCAAAAGAAGTGTCAGTCTCATTTTATGGATGGAGCAGACAGTTCAGAGAAATGAAATGTCTTTTGCCAGGTAGCATAAAACTAGGACTGATTTAATGTGTTCCACTGAAAGAACTTGTTTTCTGAGAACTTACTAGGTGCATACTATGGCCCCAACCCAGGCCTTTATCTCCTTTGGTGGTAAGAACTCTCAGCAGCTGGTGTAGCTTCTTGGCTGCCTTATGCCGCCCCATCCTTAGCTCAGGTGAGCTCTCCGTCCCTGAAAAGACCCGCCTGCCACTGGACTCTGCGCCTGCGGGCAGATCTCTCCCTGCCAGTCTCTGCAGAGCCGCTGCTGCGCCAGTAATTGAAAAGGGTTTCTCTTGAATCTGAAGTGTTTGCCTGGGAAGCTCTCCTTCCACGCTTCCCTCCCTCAATTCATCCCCCCGCCCCCAATTATTCTGCTTTGTGCATAGTAGAAGGGATGTTTGACATCTGTGTTTAGGTCCAATGGAGAGGACAGGCAGGCAGCATGAAACACACAGGCCTCAATTTACTCAGTGTCCTACTTTATCCTGAACCAAACCTTTCAGTAGCAGTTCAGTAGCCGTTGGCAGTGAATCAATGTCCCAAATTCAACATAAGGTATGTTGTTCCATGAAGTAGAAAGAGGCAAAAACATTGTTAGAACAGCAGGAATTTATAAGGCAAGAAACAATGAAGATAATAACACATTTAACTAAAGAACAGGTGAATTGTAAGTCAAGTTGTTTTGTGAAAAGACATGTGGCATTTAGTCCCAACTTGTATTGACTGCATAGAGAAGATAAACCAGGAGCAACGTATGCAGTGCGATTTTGTATGCCCTGGAAAAGCGAATTTTTAAAATGTTTTGTTTTGAAAGTTATTAAAATCTACATATCTTGTGAATTTAACAGAAAAGTTCACAACATTAGCAACTTAAAGTTTCTCTTTGAATTTAAATATACAGGCATCTTTTTCTTATTCTTTATATAGTAACCTTGTCTTACTTGATCATCTTTAGATTTATTATGCCCAGAAGTTAAAAAAAAATCGTATCCTATAGGGGAAAAAAGAATAGATGCTTTCATCGCTTTGGAAATATTAAAGTTGTTTTAAGTATTTTCAACAGAACCCCCCTGGAACCTGTGCGTTAGAGTGGTACAGCATTACCAAATCAAAAGACACCCCAGTATTTCATTATTAACAGTGTTCCCAGGAGAGATCTTCTGAACAGAGCGACCACCACAGATTCAGCATGCTCTCTGAAACACTTCTCCCGCGGGCTCCTAAACTCAAAGGAAAATACTAGAATTCTCTTTCATAGAGTAGAGAAAAGAAGCATAAAGGGATATAGATAGAATAACACAGGACTATGTGACAGGGAATTACTGCATTTTAGTTTGGGCTCTGAGATTTTAACCAAATAACTTGTTATTTTCAGATTTTGATTTCCTCATCTGTAAAAATGAAGATAATAATTCTTATGTCATATGGGATCTGGAATGATTAGAACGGAAATATTTCACACCCAAATGTTATGCAGTAGAGCAGCAGGGCACCGGCTGCTGACTGGACACCTGCCAGGCACCACCGTTACCACTGGGGCTCTGAGGAGCCGCTGCAGGCCCGCAACCCTGCCGCACTAAAGATCTAAACCACATCATTAATAAGAATGATTTTAATTAAATTTAAATAATCCATATTTCACTCTAAAAGAAACTCTCTTAATTTTAATACATTTTTAAGCCTCACTATTACAAAATCTCAAAAGCAGAGTAAATCAACAGTGGAAAATAAAAACACTTTCTATAAATATTTCCTTCCAAATATGTCTTTTGTTGTTACACTAATAATAATTCATATTAAAAATAATCTGAATAACATTTTACATTTTTTCAAAATACTTTTCAAATGGAACCCTAAATTAGCTATAAGTTAAATAAGCATACAATTTATAATTTAAAAATAGAAAAGCCTGACACATTGCTATATTTCTACTGTTTAAAGACTTTTACAGATGAAGAGTAAATAATTTTATACAGTATTTTAAAACATTCTGTAGACATAGCTTCCTCAAACAGAAATTTATTCCAAAATATTACTATGGGGTGGAGCAAGGGATTAAATACATTAGAATAGGCTGAAAGGACAACTAAGTTTTTCCTAAAAATAAAACTCAGGAAAATCAAGAAAACAATGAAATAATACAGATTACAAGCTTCAGCTGTTAAAGTTAGAAAACTAAGAACCACATAAGGTATTTTCTTTTCTGGTAACAGCATATGTAACCTTCATATTTACTTTTAAGAGTAGTTTTATTAAAATATAAATATCTTAAGAGTTTAATAAATGTTTCAATAATATACTTTGCTATTATACATACATACAAATATTTAAGAAGAATCCATATCATCTTCTGATTATAAATTTAAAAAATCTCAGGAACCACTATAGAGGACACATGGACAGAACCAAGGGGGAGGAGGGAGGCAGGGAAGGGAGATGGGATTGGAGGGGGAGGGGGAGGAGGGAGGGGAGGGGAGAATATGCAGACAACTGTAATTGAACAACAATAAAGTAAAAAATAATTTTTTTTAATCTGATAAGGTCATAGTCTTGTTTGACCTTATGTAGAAATAACTTGAACATAGTTAAGACAAATTTGTAATCATTTCGGTGTATAATTGGGTGAGATTTTATTTTTAGTAGTTTTTTATACTTTCTTATTAGAAGGATTAGCTAGTTATGAGAAAAATTAAGTAATTTAAAATTAATACTTGATACTTAAGAGTCTAATTATTAAGAGTCTAGTTATATGTGGCATATATATTAAAAACAAATAACTAAGCAATAATAGGTATTTTGTTTCTCAGATGAGGTAGATAAAATATTCTGGAACATGATCTGAACATTAAAAAAGGAAATAGCAATCACCAATTCAACCTGAATAAATCAGACAGCTGGAGAACTTTTTTATTTTTAACATATATAAGGCCTCTGACATACATTTCTACTTTCCAAAAGCTTGCTAATTTGAAATTCAAGTTTTTCATTTACTTAATGATTATTTACTCTACCTAGGGAATTTTTCTATTCAGATCAAAGACATTTGCAAGTAACTAAAGACTAGTTAATTTTTCATTTTTTATGTTTAAGTGGTATTTTCCTTTTATATACCTCGTATAGTAAAATACATCAGGAAAAGCTATTGATCTTCAGATATTATATAATAAATTATTACTTAGATGACAGAGTTAATAAAAATTTCAAGGTCTGCTAAAGAATTATGAAGCTCATCATTCATATCTTGACTTCTAAGAAAATTTTTAAGAGTATCTAATGCAGTTATTGCCTCAGCTTTTGATGGTAAAGGAAGTTCAGTTCCCAGAGATCCACCATCATCCTCTTCATCAGAAGTATAAAATCCAGTTTCATCTGATTTACTTTCTTTGGTCCATGCCGCGTCACCATCTGGTGCTGCTTCACATGTCTCCAGATCATCGTCCAGGGCAGCATACTCTTCTATAGATAAACCTTCCGGAAATTCTACTCCTGCTGCTTGCGCGTGGGCAACCAAATCAAGACCAGTGTCGGTCTCCGCATTTGTCTTGTGGCTTTCTCCCTGTTGAGATTTGAATCCTGCTTCTTCATAGCTCTTAACAATAGTCTGAGGGGTTACAGCCCTCCAACAGAGATGCAAGGTATCAACTGCGTCTAGTAGGGAAAATGTAAATTCTTTGCTGCCTTCAACAGAACTTAAAAATTTCTTGATAAGACAATGTCGATATTTGATTTTAAGGCTTTTAATAACACCTTGTTTCATAGCTATAAATTTGGAAGACAAACACGATGGAAAAAATGCTAACTCAATAGACTTTAGGTTCTTTACCTCTGGGTGTGCAGGAAAAGAGTCAATAAAAATCACTACTCTTCGTTGCTGGGCTTGAAATTTCTCATCAAGCTTCCGCATCCACTGTTCAAATACATCCGAGGTCATCCATGCCATTCTGTTAGCTTCATAATACACAGGCAATGATTTTATACCTTTGAAACAATGTGGATTTCTGTTTTTCCCAATGATAAGCAAAGGAAGTTTCTCTGAGCCATCCATGTTTGTCCCAACCACCAGAGTTATTCTGTCTTTGCATAACTTTCCAATTGAGCATGTTTCTCCTTTAAATGCAAATGTATTTGTAGGCAACATTCGATAAAGCAGCCCAGTCTCTTTTATATTAAAAACATTTTTAGGATGATAATCGTTTAAATAATAAGGAAGTACATTTTGGTGCCAAACAGTTGAAGGGTCTACTGATATGCCTGTAGCTTCTGCAGGTTGAGCTCTGAATACTAAACCATACCTGGATTTAAAGCGATCCAGCCATCCATTACTGCACTTAAAATCATTATGTCCCAGTTTCTGGGCAAAATCATTAGCTTTTAGACGCAACATTGGACCATTAACTGGCACATTTAGACACTGAGCAATTCGATACCACCTCATTAACGCCTCTTCCAGATCTGTGTAGAAAGCAGTTCTCAGTCTTTTTCTCTTTGGATCAAATCGCAGAGATTCAAAAGCTTCTAGAACTTTGTCTTTATTCTTCATAATAGAAGACAAAGAATTTTTCTTTATTCCATATTCAGCTGCAATCTCTGCTTTTTTCTTGCCACTTTCTACTGCATTTATGATGTCAATCTTTTCTTCAATGGATAGACTTTTCTTTTTTTTCACTGTTACAGGCAGAGTTGAGGCATCTGCAGAAGCTTCTGCCATCTCACCCAGTGCTTATATAGAGATTTCTCCTCTTCCTGGTGTCTGTTTCTTTAATTAAGTTGCTTTTCCAGTATGACACCAATTGCTGCTCTTTCTCCCACTTCATATATTAAAAGTTGGTACTAAGTCTAATTCCTTAGGAAATTGATGACTAAATATATATTATTCAATAATTTAGAAGAGAAACTTCCTTCCCAAGACCTTGTGTAGCACAGTTTATAATCTATTCAGAGTTCCAGAAGTAAGCTAAAATAGAAATCTCATTATGTCAAACCTGTCCAGTCCTGCTGATATATTTTTGGAACTTCAATCCTTTAAGACGATCCATTTTATCCATTTGTGCATTGAACCTCCTGTTAATTCTTCACAAAAGGCCTCAGAGATAAGAGCAAATAGCATTCAGAAATTTTCATGCAAAATGTTACCCATTAATTTCCAAGTCTCTTCAGGGCAGAGAAGAAAACAGTAGAATCCTTCTAGGGCTTGACTGCATATCTTCTGTCTCTTGAAAATGTAAAAAAAACAAAAACAACAAAAAATAAACCCCAGAATTTTTAGCAATGATATGTCAATTGAATATCAAACAGAATATTTATACTAATTAGTTATGCTTTTAATACTAAAAAAGAATGGGAGCACGTTTCTGAAAATACAATAACTAAAGCAGGAGAAATGCTTACCTTCGGAAGGGCCTCTGTAAAAAGCTCTCTAGCTCTGCTCTGTCATTTGAATTTTCACTTGCCTTTGCATGGTTTGTAATATATACTTCTGTAATAAACCAGACAAATTTAATCTGTTTTGAAAACGTGGGCTTGCCAAAATTAAAGAACTAAAAATGATGCTGGATGTATCTTTGGTAGCTATTTTTTACATGCAGTCACAGACTGCCCCCTCTGACTTCTCTAAAAGAAAAACATAGTCAGACAGCAGTCACAAGATCCAACTTTTAATAGCACATGGGAGACGGTGTCTCCTTTATCGGAATCTGGTAGAAAATGCTACAGTAGGCCCTGGCTGGGCAGCTCTGTTGGTTAAGTGTTGCTCTGATACACCAAGGTTACACGTCTGATCTCTGGTCAGGGTGCATACAAGAAGCAATAGATGAAGGCATCAATAAGTCAAACAACAAAATTGTTTTTTCTCTCTCTCTTTCCCTTTCTCTCTCTAAAATCCATAAATAAAAATTAAAAAACAAAAATGCTTCATTAAAATCAAATTAAGTGATTTCATTAGTTTAAAAATCTAAATCTTATTCTATCTAAATGTGTAAAAACCTAAATTTTTTTTATTAATTTGACACATTAGCCGGATGCACAGAGGTCAGAAAACTTGACAAAATGCACAGGAGGAAACAAATTATTAAGAGGATAATGCAGAAAAAGACCTAGACTAAAAACAAAAAGGAGAGTGACCATGGGTTTTAACCTCCCCACTTCCTTACCTATAAAATAAAGGGTCTATCATAGTGTAAAGATACGGGCTTTGGGGCTAGACACACCCGAGCTGACAGGTGACTCTGCCATTTAGTACGTATGTGATCCTAGGTGGTTTCCTTAACCATTTGACCTCAGTTTCTTATTTGTAAAATAGGGGTTAGCTATAGCACCTCTCATAGGGCTACTGCGCATTCAGTGAGACGCAGTGAGAGCATGTGAAGCACTGAGCAGAGCATTTAGCACCTTACAAGGTGTTCAATGAGTGTTTGACGATATCATCATTCGTATCTTCTCTCTAATGTCCCTTTTGTTATGTCAGTGTATAAAATTCCAGAATTTTACTGTGCAGGGGTTGGCAAAAGTAAGTTTACAGTTTATTCTTCTATTATCACTTATCATTGTGTTGTTTGTACTACTTGTCTTTTTCCATACAAACAGCTATAAACTGACTTTTGCCCACCCCTGTACCTACTGAAAGCAAAGTCTCCTAAACCAAACAGTACTGAATCTACAGGCTTCGGGCCTACTGCAGGCCCAGACAACAAACTAATTTGACATGTGGGTGCTGCTGCTGTGTGAAATAGTGTGGGCGCTCCATCCCTCTAGTTTTTCTCTGTCCTCCTGGATTTCAAGATGACACATGCATTTTTTTTTATTAAAAGAATTTATTAAAAGAATTTTTGTCAAAATTCCTCTGCCATTGTTGTCCAAATCAAAAGTAATTTTTGTCATAAGAATTACAACTAGTAAGGGAGTTCGCTGTTGTTATCATCATTGTAAGAAAGATCTTAATAATTATGATGAGAGCCACGGCTTTAGTTTGCAAACCGCTTTACTTCCTATATGCCAAACAACTCAGGAGGAAGGTACAACTGGATTTCAAAACTCATACAGCTATAATGTGCTCGAGTGCAGTCTGGAGTCCAGGCTTTCTCTATGTCAAGTCAACCATGCTTTGCACTATGTCACAGCGCCCCTGAACCACACTGGGGCAGCCTCCTCTGATAAGTTACATGTTCTATGCCCCAGCACCAGAACAAGTCAGCATCTCCAATGCCCACCCAAACCAAACAACAACAAAAAAGGCAACATCGGACCCCCACAGAATAGGCCATTATGAATTCTGTGAATGCAGTAACAACTGAGGGAAGGAGTTGACCATTCAACTAAAAAAGAAAGTGCTAATACATGAGCTATCCCATAAATTTCTGTGTAATTTGCTATAAATCTACAATTATTTCAAAATAAAAATTTAAAAATATCTTGCTCTTATTAGGAAGATACCAGCTTTCAGAAATTGAGGTAGCAAGAACCAACTTTTAAGAAAGACAAAACCAAGCCAAACTACTCTTCAATCTGCCAACTTCACTCTCACTTTTCTGTCCTTCCTTTTTTCTTTCTGCCTTATTTCATTGTCAGAAAGAAACCCTACTATCCCAATTACAAGGATTACAGAAAAAGTAACTTGAATTTCCTCTCTTATACCATCTCAAATGAAGCAATATAATATATATAATCAGAGATTACTGGTTATCTTGATCAAATTGATAAGTGATATGTTTATTTAGGGAGGTATTGTTTTTTTCTTATTGGTAATAGTATGTATTTCCTTCTAAAACAGTAGTCGAAGCTACAATATTCCCTGGTAAGATACAATATATCTTTATCACTGAATTAACCACATTTCTAGTGCTAAATGGGAGAAACTAGACTTTTTCCCTAGAAAAGAATAAGGCACCAACTGTCTAATCAATGAAGCTGACATTTTGCATTCTTCCACAATATTACATCTGGGAGTATGGCAGCAGCTAATATTTCTCAGAATTATTCATTCTCTCAATTAAGCTCATTAATTATTCTACCCCTTGAAAATAGTACAGCAGAGAAATGCTGTACTACCCATTAGGCCTATTTTCTCTTTGTGAACAGTAAAGCTAACTAAAGAAAACAATGGTCAGTTGTACTGGTAATAATTAAAATGTAAATCTTCTTTCAAAATAGGAGATATCCTTTTGGTTTTGGTTTCTGTCTGTCCGAATGGTAGTATCTAGTGTTCTTTTGGATGCAGTAACATAGGAGGCATATAAATTGGTACAAAGCTCATGGAGGGCAAATTAGCGATATGATACAAAAACCTTAACAATGCACATAACTTTTATTCAGCAAGTTCGTTACCTAGGATTTTTTCCCCTTAAATAATTATAGATATAAAAATAATTGAGTTTACAAATGTATTGATTTTTGATTGTTGCATAACAAAATTACCACACATGTAGTGCTTTAAACAAGAACCATTTATTATCTCACAGTTCTGTGGGTCAGAAGTCCAGGTGGGCTCAACTGGTCCTCTGCTTAGGGTCTCACAAGGCAGAAATCCAGATGTCAGTCATCCGGACTCTTATCTGGAGGCTCTGGGGAATAACTGGCTTCCAAGCTCATTCAGGTTTGCAGACTTCAGCAATCTGTGGCTGTAGGACTGACGTCCCTGGCTTTTTGTTGGCTGTCAGCAGAGACTGCTCTCAGCTCCTGGAGGCCTATGTCAGGGGCTTGCCTGTGGCCTTCTTCATTTCAGCAACAGAGAACCTTCCTCATGTCAAGTCTCACTCACACTGCCAATCTCTCTGACTTCCTCTGCTGCCACCAACAGGAGAAAACTCTCTGCTCTTTAAAGGCCCATGTAATCAGTTCAGGTGCACCCAGATTAGTTCCCCTTGGATGAACTCAAAGTCAACCGATTAGTAACCTTAATTACTGTCTTTTGCCATGTAAATCACGCACTTTTTTGCCCAAATTTTTGAGGGAAAAATGGGGATGTGCATTATACATGGGTATAATGATTATATACCATGGGTAATAATAATCCCATGTGTAATGTGCACAGAAATGTGAGTGTGCATTATACACAGCAAAATATAATACAGCTGTAACATCCCTCTTGAATATAATATAACATAGTCATGGAATGATATCCTATCATGTTCACAGGGGAGGGAATTATACAAGGTAAGAATCATTGGAAATCATCTTAGAATTTTACCACACTATAATATTCCTCAGTTGTTTTATAATTACAGACAAGATTGGAAATAACCTAAATGTGCAACCAAAAGTATTAGATAAATAAATTAAGGAAAATCTATATGCTAAAGTACTGCTGAGCCACTAAACATTTGATGATATGAGGGAAACTGAATAATATATTAAGTGAAAAAAGCAAAATACAAAACTGTATTTCGACAAATACAACAGCTACTGAAAGTTACGTGAGGTCAGAGGTCATGGCTATTCATAGAGTGTTTAGTGCTCAGCAAAAAAAAAAGGTTCTCACTAATGATTTGTTAAATAAATGAAGAAAAAATATATACACATAGAAAAAAAGACAACTAAATTGTTAAATGTTAACTCTAGGGAATGGAATTATGAATAACTTCAGTTTTTTTCTCTTTGTAGTTAAAACAATGTCTACTCTTATGTTCTACTCATTCTACTATTCAAGGGCTTCTTTAAGTGTTCCATTAATCAACCGGAACTCAAATCAACAATGTGGACCAGAAGGAAGAAATAAACATTCAACTGGAACAGAATGAAGAAACAGAATTAAAAATACTGAGAGGCTTAGGAAACTTCAGGTCAACTTTAAGCACTCCAACATCCAAATCATAGGGTTGCCAGAAGGAGAAGAGGAAGAGCAAGAAATTGAAAACTTATTTGAAAACATAATGAAGGAGAACTTCCCCAACCTGGCAAAGGAAATAGACTTCCAGGAAGTCCAGGAAGCTCAAAGAGTCCCAAAGTAGTTGGACCCAAGGAAGCAAACAGCAAGGCACATCATAATCATATTACCCAAGATTAAAGATAAGGAAAGAATCTTAAAAACAGCAAGAGACAAGGAGACAGTTACCTACAAAGGAATTCCCATTAGACTATCAGCTGATTTCTCAAACGAAACATTGCAGGCAAGAAGGGGCTGGAAAGAAGTATTCAAAGTAATTAAAGGCAAGGACCTACATCCAAGATTACTCTATCCAGCAAAGTCATCATTTAGAATGGAAAGGCAGATAAAGTGCTTCCCTGAGAAGGTAAAGTTAAAGGAGTTCATCATCACCAAGCCAGGGACTTATCTAAGAAAACGAAGAAGATCGAAACTATGAACAGTAAAATGGCAACAAACTAGAAACTATCAACAACTGAACCTTAAAAAAACCAAAACAAACTAAGCAAACAACTAGAACAGGAACAGAACCACAGAAATAGAGGTCACGTGGAAGGTTATCAGTGGGAAGAGGGAGGGAGAGAATGGGGGAAAAGGTACATGGGATAAGAAGCATAAATGGTAGGTACAAAACAGACAGGGTGAGGTTTAGAATAGTATGGGAAATGTAGAAGCCAAAGAACTTATATGTATGACTCATGGACATGAACTAAGGTGGGGGAATGCTGGTAGGAGTGGGAATTGCAGGGTGGAGGAGGATAGAGGGAGGGGGAATGGGACAACTTTAATAACATAATCAATAAAATATATTTTTAAAAGTGTTCCATTAATCAGTATCCTCTAATAAAGAATTTGTTTTCAAAGAATTTCACTGAGCAATCAGTAACTAAATATTTCTCCACAAAAAGGGAACTGTTAATAAAGTGATGAAATTATTACATTACCAGAATTCCCCTAAAAAAGATCTGAAGGTAGCATCTTTTTCTTTCTGTTGAGGAAATAATATTGATAAGTAGTATACAGTATTCAACATGTAAAGCAGAGAAACAAGGTTACATTCATATGTAGTTCATTCATAAAGGAATAATAGCAATATCCTTTAGCCTGTTGCCTCTTTCCTTCTGGTCAATAAATGAAAGGTAGGCTGCTAGAGTTCCTCACAAGCCAAGTGAATAAATGGTAACTGATTTTTTGAAAGCTGAATAATAGCCAATAATAGTACAAAGGTAAGTAAGTAGAAAATCCCCGTCATAAGCGTACATGGCAGGCAGCTATTCCCTTTTTCTTATCTCTCCAAACATAATTGCCAACTGAGAAAAAAGTAGTTATCTATTCTTCCTGAAAACTGGCAAGTAGAATTCCTCAAGCTCTAGGGGGAAGCGGGGAGAGAGACAAAGGAGGAGGAGAGGGAGGGAGGAAAGGGTGGGAGTGAAGGAAGGAAGGAAAAGAGAGAGAGAGGAAGGAAGGAAGGAAGGAAGGGAAAAGAAAGAGGAGGGAGGGAGGAAAGGGGCTAAGGAAGAAATAAAGGGAAAAAAGGAAGAAAGGAGGGAGGAAAGAAAGAGGAAGGAAAAAATTCTCCATCTAAGCAGGGCTAGGTTTAAAATAAGGTCTTTCAGGTAGTGTGAAAAATTTCCCGAAGAAAGTACATAGAATTTCACTGTTTTCCATCACCAGTTGAAGCAGCTTCCAGTGTTTTCTTCAAGGCAACCTGCCTTCTAATTTCCCTTGGAGCAGGAGAAACAATTGGTAAGATTAATCCTGTACATAGCATAACACTATGTATGAGGACTAATCATACACAGGGCCAGAATCACACTAGACTAAAAAGTACCTGACATGAATAATAACACCTTCACCAAGTAGAAGTTAGCATTAGTTCCAAGAGGGTTCAAGTCCATCAGAATCTCTATCAAAACCATTAGCAGCTTCCAAGGACACCATCCAGCTAAGGAAAAATAACTGAAACAAGTGTCCACCTTTCTAACATAAGAAAAACCTCTGAGTGCAACAGACTAATAGTTGGACTAAGTGTAATGAAGCTACACACCCCCAAACTCAAGACAACCAGCAGGAATCCTTAGGGCACCAGCCAGCTCAAACAGTTAAGTACACGTCACTCAAGCACCCCCAGCACTGCCCTGCACCTCCTCCTCCATATCACCCTTTTGGAACTTAAGAACACTTGAACTTAGCTACCAAATTCCATTCAGTTTCTATAAAATAAGAGCAGTAATTCTAATTGGGATCCTTTTCTTATAACTGAGAAGACTAACAAGGTGGCTTTGAACAAAAAAGTCCACAGTAAGCTATAGAACTTAAGTTACAGTTTGAGTGAACTGGCATGTATTTGCTCTTTCCTTTTAAGAACAGAGCCATGTAAGATAAGGGTCCTTTATATACAAATTTATGTTTGGGGATTTCAGCAGCTTTTTGCCAGAGGAGGTGTCCTGGAGATTTCAAAATATAAATAGTTATTTTACCTTTGAAACATTTATAGTGTCATGGGTATTTCCTATTCACGGATATGGGGAAGATATCTGTACAGGGATATACTGTACTGTTCATTGTGCTGAAACTCCCTAGAAATGTGAAGAGGCAGAGTCTGCCTTTCGGCACTTAAGAAATACATCTTGTTAGCGAATGTGATAATGAAAGGCAGGCGAGAAATATGGTCTAAGAAGGATAAACGCCACGGAGTGCACTGTTACCTTTCGTCTTTCTACAAGTGAAATGGCGGTAAAAAGAGCGGCCACGGCTGTCAAAGGAAAAGCAGTCCAGAACCTTGAAGGGAGACTGTGTGGGCGAACCAACTGTGTGTACAGTATGTAAATGAGCTTCACGTATGTCTAGCACTACTGCGGAGCCACACATTTCCTCCATTCAGCGCTGGAGCTAGGGAGAGTATCCCGAGTACAGTTTGGGGCCTCAATTTAGGAAACTACAAAGGGCTCTAAGAGGGGATTGTTCAGCGGTTTCTGCAGACAGGGCAGTAATCTTAAGTAACGGGCAAACAAAGAAAGCAGAAATCGGTTGTATGGATAAAGAAAGAGAAGCAGTAAAGAGAAGTATCGGGGATCCACTGTCAGCGAGGGAGCAGAGCAGAAAGTGATCACAAAGACAGAGCAAGTAACAAGAACACAGAGAAGCGGGGAGTGGGTGGTCTGGTCTTCCTGAAAGGCGTGAGCGTGAGTGACGTAGCCAAAGGGGGCTCTCCAGGCACTCCAGATGCGGGGTAAGGCGCCTGCATCCCAACTGCTCTCTAACCCCGCATTCCCTGCACCCTCCCACCCCCCGCGGGACTGGAACAACCTCCGTACTCTCCCGCAGCTGAGAAAGAAGCTTTGGCTCTCCAGTGATTTGCCTGGCGGTGAGCTACGTCCACTTCCACCCTCCCGCCACCGGCTCACCGTCTGTTGGGGGAGATGCCTAACGCGTGAGGCTGGGGTGTGTGAGGGAGAAAGAAGAATGCTGAGGACTCCTGGAGACCTCCGACCACTCAAGATCAGGCCCGCGCGCCCTTCCGCAAGCTCCCAGTTTTGGCAAGTGCCTCGGAACCCGCGTACACACCCCTCTGTGATCCCGCGGCAGCCAGAAAATTACCAAGGCAACAGCACCCCCAGAGCCCCGGATGTGGTTGCTAAGGCCGCAGCGAGAGGGGCGGGGCCAGCCTCCCGGGGAGGGGCGGAGGGGTCTCTTGGGAGACGCGCTGGCACCATAGAGACGTGGCCGGGTCGACGAGATTGAGGGAGAGAGAGGACGTCCAGAGCCAAGGACAGCGCTACTTCCGGTTTCCTCACTTCCGGCCCCGCAGTTCGCGTCGTAGGCCGGGTTGGGAGGCCCTGGGTCTGTGTCTTAGGCGGTTGGTCAGTGAGAGGCTGTGACAGCTGCATTAGCTTCCCGCCCCCAAGAAGCCGAGGTGCGTGGGGGGAGGGGAAGAAGGAAAAGGCCTAGATCGCGTTTCCGCTCACTCCGTCCCAGGGTTAAGACCATTCCAGAGAGCAGCGGCAAGGATCGTCCTCGGCGTGAGAGCTGCCGGGTTCCCAGCAGACAGGTGAGGGCGGAGCTGGCCCACCTGGAAAGAGGCGGAGGAAGGCTAGTCTGAGTGGTTGGCTGTGGCGGACATGCACGGGACACTTCTACGCTTAGTCTTTGCCTTATCTGCCCAAGTGTTCGATCTTTGGTTTCTGCTCTTTCGTTCCTCCAGTCCTCCCTGAGTGTGTCCCCCGAAATAGCTGGGTGAAGAGGGAAGCCTGGCCCCTACAGGGCGGCACCCTCTTGGCTTTGCAGGCATTGGGTGGGAAGAGGTGTTGCAGGATCCAGGGCTTTCTCTGTTAAGTCTCAGAGTGGGCCACCTTCAGATTTGGTGTCCATCCTTTATTTCTCTCCTCTCCCTGCATCCCCTACTTCCTTTCTCCCGCAGTGAGAGGAGGGAGACAGTGATAGTCCCTCCGAGAGTTCTCTGGGCAGTAGTGCAGGAGAAGCCTTGCTTATGAAATGTCCCAAGCCTGACTGCTCTTGGGAACGTCCAAGGAATGCTGGAGTTTGGGAGGGAGGTTGTGCTGTCGTCTTTTCCGTTCCTCTTTGCCAAGTTACTGCTGTTTACGTGTCTAGGAAAAGGAGAGATTTTTTAAAGAACAGTTTCTAGATGCTTTTTCCTTTTACTTTATTATCATTTACTTTTTTGTTCTTATCCTTCTCGAGCATTTTTTATCTCAAAAAGTGTGTAGTTTACACTTCCTGCAAATCCTTTGGCCACCTTCCTTTAGGATTTCTGTTCCCGTTTCTTAGTCATCTCCAAAGGTATATACTTTCTCTGACTTCGTTCTTATTTGATAAGGAAAAATGGAAGGCATGCAAGACTTTTCATAAACTTGTGCTTTGACCTGCAAGGGTGTGTTCACGTTTATCACTTAATTAACTTCATTGGCATGGAAATGTGCACCAGAACTGGTTACTTTAAGTCAGTCCTGTGTTAAGGCTGCAGGAATTGGCCATGTCATTGCTGCTATCTCAGAGTGATTACAACACACTATATGTTTGTACTGTTTTAATTCCACTTTTTTTCCCGTTTGTCCTGTTTGTTTTCCTTGCCCAGCATGACCAACGCCCTCTGCCAGCCACCACGTCTGACCCTAGAAAGTATTTCTAATCTTACTTTATTTTCTGGATTAAAATCTCTGCCTCACTTTCATTCTTTTTCAAAGTGATAAATTATCTTAATCTTGGATTATATCTGTGACTCAACCCCAACTCTGAAATTATGTGCAAAGTTTTGTTTGAGTGCATTTTGGGATTGGGGGAGGGTCCATTCTTTTTATCAAATTCTCAAAGGAGATATATAACCTCCGGATAGTGTGTGTATGTGTGTATAGACAACATGTATATATGATATACAATCTCCAGATGTATAACTACGTCTTAGTGTCTTGTCGAAGTTAATGGAAACTTTTTTTGTGGAGTTTTTTTTTTTTTTTTCAAATTATAAATAGCTTGTTTGGGGAGAGTAGAATGCAGAGATTCTCTCTTTATACTGAAATCTCTCTAACTACTTCAAAATATCATTGTTTCTAAATTCCTTCCTACACCTAGAGAAGGAAGTAAGATTGCCTACTTTAGTTCCTGATTTGTGGTTCTGAGGTTTCTTTTTAGGGATAGCTGTTTGTGGCCAATGCCATGAAGATCCAGTGTGTTTATAAATTAATGTGCTTATTAGTTTTTAAATGCATATTATATATCACTAACCTCAGTACAATTCAGTGTAAAAAAGTTAGGTTCTTATTGTACTTTGCACTCATTTTCTTGTTTTTCACTTTAGGCATCCACTTTGGGCCTTGGCTTTGCCCAAAAGGCAGGGCAAATAAAATGTTTGCCCCGAGGAAGGGCAAATAAGATGTTTCATAGTGTTGTCTATAAGCTTTCAATATACTGCTGCTTATCATAACATCCCCTTTCCCACCGTTCTATAATAGGTATATTAATGATTGTTCTCTCTTTTGTATAAGTTAGTATCCTTCCAAACCTAATGCAAGTTTAGAGTGTATATTTGAACTTACTGATTTGATTATGCAGTGTTTGTTGATGAAGGATTAAAGTACTAAATGGTTTACATTTGTATCATAGAATGTTAGAACTTGAAAAGACCTATACAGCTTACCATAGTCCATACAGAGTAACCAGTTTCTTCTGCTCACAAAATAAAATAATTTTCTGTCTAACACCCTCACTTGAGGAGGAGGAGAAAACATAACTTTACAAAGAGTAAATTATGCTATATTAGTTTCCTTCTAACGTAATGACAAAGTCAGAAGATGTGGTGTTATATCTAACAGCGATTAACGTTCATTTACTTACTGTGTGCCAGGCATTCTGCTACGTGCTTTATGCGATGATCTCATCTGATCTTCATGGCAACCTCAGAAGGCAGCTAAAATTCCCATTTTTATAGAAGAAGAAACTAAATGATTACTAATGAAACTAAATGATTAACTGAAGCTAAAGTAATCTGCTCAGGATTACACGGATGGAGCCAGAATTGAACCTAGGTTGTCTGACTCCCATTCGTGAGCCCTGAGCTACTGCTCTAGACTGCTTCTATCATATTTTCTTTATGTCTTGTTTGGCCTGAGTTAGAGGTATCTCACCTGATTTTTTTTTCAGATAGTTAGAGGTATCTCACCTGATTTTTTTTTCAGATATTAAGAAAATAAGATATTTTCCTTTACTAATCTACAGTGGATGGACACCAGATTGAAGTCATACCAAAAAGTAGGACAAAAAGAAATAAATTTGGAGTGTTATTTGATAGACTTTTCCATGGGGATGGATATAAAGTTGTATGTGTGTGTTATGACATATGAGGAGTAGAAAATGTGAAAATAAGGATTTTTAAATAATAAACTCAGCATTTTGAGATTCTAGAGGTATAAATACAGGGTCCAGCAGAAGTAATGCCTGCCTGAGTGTGGTTGGTAGAGTAATAATATGGGTGTGGTAATTTATAGTTTTAATTTGATCATTTCAGCTAAAATGTCATATGGTGCGCTTGAGCGTGATATTGTTATGTTATAGAATTACATGCTTATGATTTTTTTATTTAAAAAAAATTTTTTTTAAGATTTTATTTATTTATTTTTAGAGAGAGGGGAAGGGAGGGAGAAAGAGAGGGAGAGAAACAGCAATGTATAGTTTCCTCTCACATGGCCCTCACTGGGGACCTGGCCCGCAACCCAGGCATGTGCCCCAACTGGGAATCGAACCGGGACCCTTTGGTTCCCAGCCCGTGCTCAATCCACTGAGCTACACCAGCCAGGGCTTACATGCTTATGATTTTGTAATAAAGATTTTATAATGAAAAAGCATTATTTGTGCCAGACCCTGTATATTCCAGAATGATAAATTTGGGATAGTAAGGAATAAATTCAGGTTGAAGGAAGGAGTAAATTCAACAGAGAATTTAAGATAATACAGCTATGGATGAAGAACTAACTATGTATGTACAGACTGGAAAGAGTGGTTGCACATAACATGGAAGATGATGACTTAGGGACCATGACAGTCTGAAAGTCAGATATGCACTGGCATTAGTTCTAGCGTGTATGAAGAATACTGTAAAACAAAAGAATCTGAAAATAATCTTATCTTTTGTCTCAACTAGCTTTAAGCTGTCCTGGGAGCCACTGAACAGTCCTTGCAGTCTCAGCTATTCGCTCCTAGACAAAAGTATATATTTTCTTTCCTTTATTCCTTTTCTCCTTGTTCCCTCTATCTTATTGTTATTCCCTTCTCCCCCATTACTTCTAAACCTTCGTCTACAGATGGTTATAGGCAGGTGTTGCTGGAAATCGCTCCTATTTTTGTGAAAATGTGGCAATATCTTTGCCAGTTCTTACCAACGAGTTTTTATTTTCTTTCATTTTTGTGTATCTCTGACAGCTGTGAGCTAGCAGCTCTTCGATGTTCAGGCTCGATCCTCTTTTACCCTTTGTGAAACAGACACCCTGTCTTTGGAGCAGGATCATAAGAGTAGCAGAGTTGGATGGTGAATCCTAAATCATCTGTAGGAGAGAGTAAGTTAGCCAGCTCATTTCTCCTAGCATGAGATAGTGCTTTCAAAGAGGGTTTCCAAACTGTCCTGCATCGTGGCACACATGGGAAATGGTTGTATCTGTATGACAGGCTGGAGCCAGGCCCTCCCTGGCTCGCTGCAGGCTGAGGGAGGGGGAGAGTGGGTCGATATTTCAGCACATCTGTGATCCATTCTCAGCACATTGCATGGAAGGAAAGCTTTGCCCTAAAGAGGAATCTGTTACTCTTTGTTTAATACCTTCTGTTTATTCAGCATGTAATGATTTACAAAGCACTTTGACATACATTTTATTTTTATTCCACTTAATGTCAGGGCATTACATTATGTTACGTAGGTAGGACAGATAACATTACCATGTTAGACATGAAGAAATTGAGATTTTTATGTCAAGTTCTTTGTATGAGGTCACACACCTAATAAGAGATGGGTCAGGTAGTCAAAACCCAGGTGGAACAAGTCCTTGGGGGTTAAGCAGTGGCATGTCACCTCCAGAATGGCCAGGATCCTATCTGTTTTGTTTCCGAGTGCTTCCTCCAGCATCTAGGACAGCTCTAGGCACGTAGAAGTTCATAATGGCTGTCGTTTATTGAGTGCTACTCTGGCTGGGCATTATGCTTTAAACTGCTCTCTGTATATTAGGAATTCTTACTTTCTAATAACAAATGAAGGAACAGATATAGAAACCAGCAGGAATATTTTGTCCAAGGTCACCCAAGTAGCGGAAGGAGAACTGGAAGACTCAGTAACTGAAGTTGCTTGACTCCAAAGCTTATACTTTTCTCACTATAGTGACTAAATGATTTTAGGACATTGCAGAGTAGAGATTGGATTCTAATTAAAATGTGTGACTTTGGTAACAAGAGGGTGATGATGAAAGGAAGATAGGCAAGTGGACTGTTAAATGTGTATTTTTAGCAGTTTTGAGGTAGAATTCTAGAGTCGATGACTACCTAATCAGATTTCCAGGGTATTTGAGGATGGGTGTGGAGTAGAAGCGAAATGTGCTAAAACTCAGAGAGTAACTTGGTCGGTGGTGCTACAGGCACTACTAACTAAAGGCTTAAAAATCGAGACCCTCTTTATATTTGGCTAATGTTAATTGTAGATTATTTCCTGAAGGTAAATTTACAGATTATTTTTATTTTCTTTCTGTATTTCCTAATTTTTTTATATAGCACATTAATTATATGAGTAATATATATTCTTGAAATAAAAGTTCAAATAATATAATAAGCAGATGGAATGAGAATTTCTACTTCTCTAACCCCTCTAGGCCTCACGCCCACTCCTAGTTAATTCACAAGGTAGTTGTTGAGGATTTAATGAAATACACGAGAAAGCACTAAGCCCCTGCTAATACCATAGGCCTATTTAAATTAGTTAAAAACAGGGTTTAAAAAACTCAGTTTCTTAGTCACACCAGGCACATTTCACGTGCTCAGTAGCCACATGTGGCTAGTGGCTATTTTACTGGACAGTGCAGGTGTAGATCATGTATAATAACATTGGCCAGTCCTGCTGAAACTTTAAAAGACTATGCAATTAGTGACATAATTACTATACTGTTGAACCAGGATTTAAAAAATCTCTATCATTGTTTGTATTATCTGATAAAATATTGCCATGTTTTCTCTCAGCTTTTTGTTTTAATTAAATACAGATGGTCAAAGTCTGGTGTTTTTCTTGGATATTTGGGGGTATAGTTAGCTGCTTTTCTAGGATAAAGATGTCAGCTTTTCTAAGAGCATAAGTGTTTTCTATCCCCTTTGAACTCCGGAACTATATATCTTGCTTTCTAGTTGGCACCCTCTTGAATAAAGGTATCTCAAATACAATATGACTAAAACTAAACTGATTTCCCTCTCACTTCCCACCCCTCAAAAAAACCCAAATGTTGGTCCTCTTTCTTTGTTCCTTATTTCAGTGGATAGACTCCATTATCTTTCCTGTTGTAAAATTCAGAAAACTAGGAGTGATTCTTAATAACTCTCTCTCCCTGATATATCCAGCCTGTCAGGTTTTATTAATCTTGAATCTGTCTGTTTCTTCCCATTTCTACTGCTACCACGTTAGCTTGTTACTATCGTCTTGCCTGAAATTTCTACAGTGGCCTGAATTGGTGTCCGCCTCCTTCTGTTTTGGCCCCTCTCTCATCCATTACCCATCCTGAAGGCACAGTGACTTATTTTGAAACACGCATCTGATTGTCACTCTCCACTGCTCTTCCGCAGTCTTTCTATGGCTTCCCATTGCTTCTAGGGTAGAAATGAAACTGCTTAACAATGCTTAGTCCTCTAGCCTCATCTTTTACCATGTTCTGCTTAACTCTGCACTTCAGCCAGACTAGCCTTGTTTTAGTCCTTGGACTCGCCTTGCTCCTTACCATTACAAGGCCTTTCCTCGCATATGCTTTTCTCCCTGTCCGAACCACTCATTCTTTTTTTTTTTTTAATTATTTTATTGTTGTTCACTTACAGTTGTCTGCATTTA